>OZ020620.1:33182621-33782621 GCA_963971575.1 Liopterus haemorrhoidalis
GGTGGAAAAGGAGTAATTCCAATAAATTCGGCCCTTGGAATTTTCCACCACCGATTCTATATCAGAAGGGACATACGGTATAACCGGTATTTGGTCAGTACCATAGGCATGTCTAAGATGATAGTAGAGCACGCGGAGAGCAGCATTATGTCGAGACACGTAGCTCGACGCTGCAAGAGATGGACAAGCACACAGAATATGCATAATCGTTTCAGGATAGTGCTGGCACAACCTACAGAGTGTGGACTCCGCCATTTGGAATATGCGGGTCCTGTACGCCAAAGTATTTATAACACCATCCTGACACGCAAACACAAAACGTTCTGTTTCCGATCTCAAACCAGCAGACTAAGAAACGAGAACGTGAGTTCGGTGGACAACTCTAGACTTTTAGTATGTTTGAAGAACACAGAGTGTATACTTTTACTCATGTGTTCTTTTGTCAACATAGCTATCTCCCCTCGTTCCACCGAACTGGTACTCTGTTGTACTCCTCCCGAGAGAGTTGTACTCCAGCGTTTTCTCTGACGGGACTCAAGTCTTCCAGGTTAAATCTCGTTGCAGATCTTCGCGCTACCTGGTAAAACTCCCCTTTGTTACTAAATTCGTGGCTCACTAACGAACTGTAATAATGGATCCTGACTTCTGAGGATACTGTTATCTGTAACCAGGACGAGTCGATCATGCAAACACTCCAGATTAAGTAATCCCCGACCCCCGTTTTGTCGAGGGAGATAAATGCGCTGCACAGAAGATTTTGGGTGAAGGCTTCTGTTCATGTTCGTGAACTTTCTGGTTCTTCTGTCGATATGAAAATTATTATTATTTTCATATTAGACCTGTTACACTTTGCAATTATGTATTTATTAGTTTCTTTGATAAGTTGAAATGTCGAATTATCACAATTTAACTTTTATTCAAAGTAATTTTTCGGTTCTTTTCAAGTTTCGTCACGCACAGGCGTTACATTTTTTTTCTCCCTGAAATTGTGTCGTGTGATGAAACAGTAAAAATAAACTTCCTTTTTCCAATGATTCGTTTTTTTATTAATCCGTAAATCGCGTGAACGAACTTTCAAACTGGAATTATTATTCAAAATCACTAGAAATTACTGAAGATTCTAAAAACTGATTACAAATCCACAAACATGAAGAGCGGCAAATGTTTTCAAAATGACCTTAAAAAAAGTTATTGTTTATTCATTACAGATTATTAATGTAATTATTTTCACATTTTTAACTTCTACTCAAATCTCAGATTTAATAAAAAAATGTTTTAAATGGCCTTGGAAAGTTTGTAAAACAATTTATAACTTGTTTGCTATGTTGCTATGGTAACACTGTATACAATTACAATTATTTATAATAAACTACCGCCTTTTTAATGTCTTTCAAGGGTTGGCATCGAAGTTTGTGGAACGTCTTATGTTATATGTTATGATAAACATAACCTCTCAAAACAGTATTGAACACGATGAGCGACGAATATCGGAGACTACATTCGTTATGAGTTCCAAAAATACAATAATGTCACTAAAGCATGCGAATCAATTAGAGAAGCCCACTTGCCAAATTCGCTAAAAGCAACAAATTTGGGAAAATTGACCAAAAATGTATAAAATTGACGTCAAGTGTGAATTTTCACACTTTTCAGGGTTTTGTAGATATTTAATAAGTGCAAAAAGCCAACATAATACTGGATGTCTACGAATATTTGTTCTATTAATACTATGTTGGTGTGGCAAATTAAAAACAAAGGTAGCAGAGCAGACTGCAACAACTATCGTGGGGTAAGTCTTCTCTCGGTTGGAGGAAAGATATTGGCTAAAATTCTCTCTAATCGGCTAAGCACCGAAATTAGCGACAATGTGCTACCAGAGTCACAGTGCGGATTTCGCCCTCACAGAAGTACCAACGACTTGATATTTGTAACTCGTCAATTGTTAGATAAAAGTCGTGAAAAAAATATGCCTCTATATATTTGTTTCATTGACTTTACTAAAGCTTTTGACTCCGTGCCTCGTGAAGCTTTATGGCAAGTACTACATAAACATGCCTGTACTTCAAAGTTTATCAATCTTATCAAACAACTGCACGATGGTATTGGAAGCACACATATCAGTCGGAAATATGTCATCTACGCCTTTTAGTGTACAAAATGGTACTAAGCAAGGTTGTGTTCTTGCACCCTCGCTATTTTCACTATACTTGACAGCCGTACTGCAACATGGCTTCAACGATTACACTGGTGGTCTTGAAATTAAATTCCGTACTGACGGTGGACTGTTAAAGTTATCATGTCTTAACAGCAAGAGAAAAATCTCCAATAATGTTATTACAGAGCTGCTGTATGCTGACGACTGTGCCTTAGTAGACAACACACCAATTCGTTTGCAGGAAGCTATCATCAAATTTGCTGATGCTGCAAAAGATTTCGGCCTTGCAGTAAATCTCGATAAGACGTTTATTCTGTCTAACCAACCGCAACAAATAAAAGTTCTACCTCGCTGGCACCGAACTTAAAGAGGTGAATGCTTTCAAATATCTCGGTAGCATAGTTACATCGAAAGGCACGATCGATGATGAAATTACTGAGAGGATATCTTTAGCTACCGCAGCGTTTGGAAGATTGAGGAAATTGGTTTGGAATGTCAGAGGTCTACAGTATCACACCAAGATAAAGGTTTACAGGGCGGTGGTCCTCTCAGTACTCCTATAAAAGCAAATCTTGGTGTCTCTATCGTAGACACATCAGATTGTTGGAAAGATTTCATCAGATATGTTTACGATCTATTCTGAAGATTAAATGGCAGGATTACGTGCCTGATACTGACATTTTAAAAAAAGCAGGCATGTTGAGCATTGAAGCTACCCTAATCCAGAAACATCTGAAATGGACAGGACATGTAATTAGAATGCCAGATAACCGTATGCCTAAGCAGGTACTGTATTCAGAGCTATCACATGGCAGTAGAAACCCTGGAGCCCCGTACAAAAGATATAAAGATATGGTCAAGAGTTCACTCAAATCATGTCACCTCCTACATTCATCTTGGGAAAAGGTATGTACAGATCGCTCCAAGTCGAAACACTCGGTGTTTTGTGCAGTGAACCAGTTTGAACAGCAGAGAATAACACTAGCTGAGACTGCTCGTGCTCGACGGAAAGACAGACTTAATAGTATGCCTGTGTCATCTGGAGAGTATTTGTGCTGTGTGTGCGGAAAAACTTTTGTGTCGCGTATTGGACTCTACAGTCATGAAAAGGCAAATTCAAGAAGGAATGTGTAGATTTGCAAAGCACCCATCGTCGTTTGACGGGGTTGGATATATATGTTGGTGTGGTGTTCAAAACTCGGTCATCAGCTGTTTTTATTATTATTTTCTAGAGTCTTTCTAGAGTTAAAGTCTACTAGAAAAGCGTGTTTAAGTCGATAGTTAAAGAAATGAAAAACTACTTTTTCGCTAGTCATCACTGGAGATTCCAATATGATTCAACGCCAGCCTACAGTGTGAAGGCTACGCGGCAGTAGCTTGAAAGCAATGTACTGGACTTTATTCCTCCTGCTGATTGGCCGCCTAGCAGCTTTGATTTCAACCCCCTTAACTGCAAATTTTGGTTCGTGCTTCAGCACATTGCTTGCCAAAAGAGACACCCTAAATCGCTAGTCTGAAACGATCCCTGATGAAGGCAGCAGAGGGTGTACTATAAAAATTCTTCGTAATTCTATTAACGAGTGGCCTCAAAGACTTAAGAGCTGTGTAACAGACTGAGGTGGTCATTTTAAAAACTGATTGGAGTTTCTTATTTAATATGCACCTATTTTTTATGTATATACTAAAAAAAATATTAATAAATCTTTAAGCATCTTGTGGAAATTCACTAAAAACTTTGTAATAGTATTTACGGCAAAACTAGATATATACATTCTCCTTAGCTTCATACCTTTAGGCTAGATAGACATTTCGATGTCCACAGTTTGTCAAGTGCGGCAATAGCTAGAAACCATCATTATTTTTGCTGCTATTTCCTTTACCAATTTTGTTTCTATTCGTAATCTGATTTCTGTCCTAAATAATGAATCAAATTCGATTTTTATTACTCTCTCCGTCCGAAAATATGGTATAAATTACTTTAAAAATGTGCCATTAACGAAAGTAATATTATCTTGATCTTTTTTTGTTTTTATTTCTAAATAAGTGGTTGCTAGACAAATAATAAACAAATGACGCGCAAATAGTTTTGTATACGTCAAAAGTAAATCACAGAAAAAAAATCAGCTGTGGCCACCACAGGACCGACCGCCATCATAAAGTACTTCATAAAGTAATACATTCTAGCAGCAGAGTAGAAATAACTTGGCCTTATATTTTCTAACAGAGAAATTATTTATCATGACCATGGAAACGTTACATATAAGTATGAAAAAATTGAGACTGAAAAAATTTCGAAATATTTTACAAAAATTATTCGAAATTTTTCGTTTTATCAAAAAACGTCTCAAATAAAATTTATTAATTATTGCTTTTATAGCAAATTTTGTTCAATAAATTTTTTTGAAATATTTTTCTGTTGTGAAATTATCACAAAAATCTTAAAATCGACACAAGTAAACTCCCATTTTTAGTCAACCGATTTGATCGAAGTTGATCAACTCGTGCCATTGATGGCAGAAGCTTAAATATGAAGTTGCATAAAAATCCTTTCAGCCGAATTTGCTCTGCACGTGTACACAGACGGACAGACAGACAAACGGACAGACAGACAGACAGACGGACAGACAGACAGACCGACAGACATCATGCTAAAAATAGTCAAAACGTTATGTAGGGACCTCAATTCGTGGAGTAGCATCGAAAACTCGAAATGTCAAAATCGGTATGATCACAATACCTCCCTTATATATGTTGGCGGTCGGTAAAAAACGGGTATTTTAGACAAATTAAAGTGTCACCCGCTGTTCTAACAAAATGGCGAATTTTAATCAAAATTGTGTTGAATTGCAAGGAAGAACTTCCAAATCGACCTAAATCATAACCGCCAAATAGTCCAGATTTTAATGTATTTGATCTTGGCTTTTTTAATTCTATACAATCCTTACAACATACAGCAGTGTTTCTCAATCTTTTTACTGTTATGGCACATTTTCCAAAGAAAAAAAATTTCGCGGCACACCTACGTAGTCATAGAAGAAGAAATTTATAACGCTAGTTTTTTTACCAACCGCCAACATATATAAGGGAGGTATTGTGATCATACCGATTTTGACATTTTGAGATTTCGATGGATCTCCACGAATTGAGGTCCCTACATAATGTTTTGACTATTTTTAGCATGATGTCTGTCGGTCTGTCTGTCTGTCTGTCTGTCTGTCTGTCTGTCTGTCTATCTGTCTGACAGTCCGTCTGTCTATCTGTCCGTCTGTCTGTCCATCCGTCTGTCTGTGTACACGTGCAGAACAAATTCGGCTAAAAGGATTTTTATGAAACTTCATATTTAAGCTTTTGACATCAATGGCACGAGTTGATCAACTTTTCGTAAAAATCGGTAAACTAGAAAGTTCAGAGAACTCGTGTCGGTTTTAAGATTTTTGTGAATACTTAACAACAGAGTAATATTTCAAAAAAAAAATATTTAACGAAAGTTGCTATAAAAGCAATAACTAACAACTTTTATTTGAGAAATTTTTTGATAAAGCAGCATATATTAAACAATTACTTTGTGATGGCGGTCGATCCTGTGGAGGCCACAGCTGATTTTTTTTTTTAAGTTTTCGTGGCACACTTGGAAAATTATGCGGCACACTGCACACTAATGTGCCGCAGGGAAACACTGAAATACAGTTTCACCGAATAGAATCGACGAAGTGTTTGAATGATGTTTTTCTAACCTTGCAAACTTGTCTAGAAGCAACCATGTTAGCAAAAGAAGGGAATTCCTTCAAGATTCCGCACATTATTAAGGTAAAAACTTCAATGTAAGGGTCGATTACAAACAACATTGGTATCATGTTCCATAAAGCTGCGTCAGCCACGTCCTTGTTAAATTAAAACTTTTTGTATTATTCTTTGTGTTGCTAGATATTTGTAACTATTTCATAAAAAAATCATTCGAATTAATTAAAATTGTAAATGTATATCATATTTTCGGACAAGAAAAAAATCAAAATGTATATAATATTTTCGGATGGAGGGAGTACAATTTTTATCTTATCAAGTTTAACTTATCAAAGCAAGTTTGGAAAAGTCCAAAAAGTATCAGTTCTGAAACTGTTCTAATTAAATGAATGTTGTTGCGTTTCTCTGATCAATCTGATGCAACCTTTACTAATTGGGGTTAAAACAGAACTGATTAGAGGGGTGCGTGTATATAGTGTAATTATCTACCAGATAATAAAAGGGGGTAAAGGTTAATGGCCGGTAATTACATCCAAAACATCCCTCAGATTCACAAAAATATAATTATACCAGATTGTGAAAAGTGCGCTGAGCAATTTCTTATTTGAAACTTCATAGTAAATAGTAGTTTATAGTAATTTGTGTATGTAAATCTGGTGCATAGGTCATTAAGGCTAAGAAAGAGAGGGAGAATGGATCAATAAAATTTCAACACAGTTCGTGAGGCTTTTTCAAGAAGTAGAAATTAGTTTTAAAACGATTAACTTAACATATAACCATCGATTTTAACTGCCACGCTATCTAGTAACTTTACTACAGTTAATATATAAAACCGTAGGATTCAACAAAGTTAGCAACTCCTTTTCTCGTGCGTAAAATAAAATATATACATTATTATTTTAAGGGTTATTTTATAAATACTGCACAGGTTGGCAACACTGCGGGTTAGATGACGCATTAACAGTGACAATTATGTCAATTATAGTTCAAGGAAGAAGCGTGTGTTTTGTTTTTATTTATAACGTATTCTATTTTTAACAAACGCGAGTCAGAAATGGAGCCTGTAGGAGTCTCGGGTATTGTGACTGTTGATGATCAGAGGTCGTACATTAAGATCGAAACTTTACGTGGCAAAAACCTTACAGAAATCCACAGAGCTTTAAGTGAAATTTGCGGTGACTTAACAGTGACCCGTAGTACAGTTTTTCGTTGGGCTCATCGTTTCCAGAAGTCCGGGTTTCGACGGCCTAAAAAATTACGGAGAGCTTAATTAAAGGTCAAACAAGTGATTATTTTTGCTTATAATTACCAAGGAATCATCATGGCAGATAGAGTTCCATGTGGAACAAATATCACAGCGGTTTATTATTGTGACTTTATGCAAAAGTTGCGCAGAAAAATTGCACAAAACCCGACTTCAGTTGCTCGAGGTTGGGCCATTCATTCTCCATGACAACGCTCGCCCTCACTTCGAGAATGTCGTAACCGAAAAACTGCGTGAATATAGTTGGCAAGTGTTACGTCATGCTCCCTACAGTCTGTACATGAGTCCACCAGACTTCGACTTATTCCCAAAGATAAAAAACCTATGCGTGGTCATCGTTATCTGTATCTGGAAGAGTTTAATGCTGCCTTTACTCGAGCTATTCGGCAGATGAACAGATATGGTGTCTTGGATGGAATAGTAAAGCTTACCAAACGTCGGTTATTGAGAAGCAGGGAGACAATATTGAAGGATTGTAAAGAAATACTGTAATAAAAATAAGCATGAAAAATGTACAGCAGCCAATTGCGGCTGTACAACGCCTGCAATTTTCAATATTCATTGTTATCTTCATTGCTCTTCTCTCAGTCTTCTTACGCTCTCTTTTTGGATTCCATTTATGCAACTTTTTCCTTCCATTTTCTCTTAGTTTCTATGACAAAACTTGTGTCGGTAACCTTTCGTTTCTTATTCGCTGTATACAGGTGTATCAAAATATAAAAATTTGTATTCGCTATAACGACTTGAAAGTAAAGTATTTTTATTTACAAGTAGTAATGATTGCAATACCGTACCAAAAATACAATACCGGTATTCGGTATTTTTTCAAAATGAATACCGGAAAACCGGTATTAATGAGCCACAAAAAAAATTATTTTTTTAAAGACAGAAATTAGTTTTCTATATCTTTAATCATATTAATATAAAAACAAAATCATTACGTTATCAATAATATAGCAAATCTAAATAATTATTCCTATAAAAAAAGAAAAAAGTAACTAACTACATTAAAACAAATCATACAAAAAAAAATAATAATAATAATAATTATAATTACTAATAAGATCTGACAACCAGGTTCATTAAGAATTATGTTTAAAATGCGATCTTAAAAAACAGAGCGCGGCAATGGTCTCATCGTTGAGTCGCAAGCGTATTTTTGTGCATATTTTTCCCGCAGTGGAAAATACTCGCTCCGATTCGACACTGGTTGGTGGAATTGTAAGATGGGAACGATAAACTAGCTCTAAATATTTTCCTCTAACGCCTTCAGTGGTTTTTAGTAAACCTTATTGTCCAATCATCTGTGTACTTGTCTTGGAATTTTCTTGTATTAAAATTTAATTGCAATATTGTTAAACCTCAAATATTTAAATTTATCAAATTATAGAAATATATATATATTTTAAATCTTTAGTAAATACCGGCATTTAACCGCTATAAATACCGGTATTTCGGTATTGTAAAATAGCACGAAATACTCGTTTTCGGTATACCGGTATACCGGTATTGCAATTACTAACAAGTAGGGATGGAGAATTGACAGAAAAATAATCGACTCCCGAGTCAAATAATCGATTCCCGAGTCGATATTTTGAAAATCATCTCCGACTCCCGACTCCTTTAAGTAAATCGTAAAGTCTATTCCAAATTTTTCAGTGGAACTAAATGGGATTTTTATTTATTTAAGTTATCACGAGCTTACTTTGTAAAGATCTAACTGGGCTTTTGTTAAGCAAAACGACAAAAAGCCTTCAATCGTTAAAAGTTTCAATTTCTAGTTCCGCTTAAACCAAAGAAACAGACTATATTTACATTAAATATTTTAGGTTGTGGTGAGCTGTTTTTATAAAATGTCATTTTCATTACTTCTTGACCTTTTGTGTCATTTTTAATTAAAATTTTCGAAAATATTAGTTTTATAAAATTTTCTTTGTGTTTTATATATTTTATTTTTCATAATATGTCACTTTTTCCTTTTGGTATTAAGATTTTAATTGCCAATATGAAACATAAGGAAAACGGGTTAAAACCGGTACTGAATATTTTTAATTTCACTTTCGTTCCTGAACAAAAAACAAAATATCGTTTCCGTTTCCGTGCTTTAAACAATTCTGGTAACATCTTTATTTTGTTTTAGCTTTCTGTTTGTTCTCATCATTGATAAAAATTGTCTCGACTCCTCCAAAAACTTCGTCTAAACTAGTGTAGACACTTTATTTTCCGATAACTTTATGTGCAGTTGAAACGTATATTTATTTAAAAAAAAAAAAAAAACACAGAACAGGACTAAATGTCCCAATTACACTGTGGGTCACAAACATCCATGCCCTGACCGGGATTCAACCCGGAACCTTTGGCTCGTGAAGAAGGAGCGCTACCTATACGCTACCAAGGCCGACAATATATATCTTATAGATAGATTCTTTTTGAGTTAAAGTTTAAAGAAGCCAAGTATCCTTGACGACTTGATAGAGGTGATGTTCATGTACTGCTTGAACAACAAGTCAGTAAATATTACATCGAGATCTTCTTTTACAATAATTTTCTAATACAATATCAAGTTTAGCACCATTAAGATAATAGATGCCTTAATTTGTTTTCGTGAGAAAAGAATTGTGTTACACTTGGAAGTATTTAGACTTAAATAGTTTTCCTTATACCAACTTTCAATTATGCACAGATCTGATTGCCGCTCAACTTCATATCGTCGGCGAAGAGCAGATATGGGGCATTTCCAAGCTATAGCTGATATCGTTTACAAAAAAAGAAATTAAGATCAGCCCAAGATGGGAACCTTGTGGCGCACCTAAGATAACATATATTGCTTAAGAATTATAGTCTTGACAAATTGTTTTCGACCATATAGATAAGACTCGAGCTATTGCAGAAGATTACCGCTGTTGCAGTTAATTTTGCTGACAAAATTCGAAGATCTACTTCATCGAAAGCTTATTTAACTTCATATCCTTCTTCCAAACAGGTTGAAATGCAATCCTTATAACAAAATAAGTCTGTAACGGTGGAACGCCCGTTAAAAAAGCCGTGTTGCTGAGAGACGATAGCCTGCTGATAGGTGGTGAATGTAACATCGGTAACTATGGACTCTAATACTTTAGCGATACATGAAGGAGTAGAAATTGGCCTGTAATTTACTACTGAAGACTTTTGGCCAGATTTATGATTAATCGTGATGTACGCATATTTCCTGTGTGTCGATAAAGCAGCAGTCTGGATAGATAATTGGAATAAAAAGCATACTACTGGTTATTTTTAAATACCATATTCTGTAGTACTTGAACACAAGAATGAAATTTTCAGGTTACCGGCAATGCCTCGAACCACAATTTAAGAAACATTAACTTAATGGTACGTTTTCAGTCCTTTAATATTGTTTCGTCATTTATTTGCCTTCATCCCCTTTATAAATCCAGTGTGAACATATTAGTTGATAATTCGAGTTCTTTAAATCAATGTGTTTGTGTTCGGTCGCCTAGTAACGTTTTTCCAGCTACTCGGTTTCCTTCAATAACCCACATAATTTGCGCAATGAACTAGAGCGCACAAAGAACTAGTGACGTAGCAACAAATAGCTATTTTGACGCATTGCATGGTAAATCCAAAATATAATGGTGCCTGCCTGCGGCCTGATGCTAATATTATGTTGGAAAATAGAATAATGCAAAAATATAGATTGTAGACAATACATTCTATATAAAATACAATGTAGTTGATAGATCTTTGTGGTAAAGCGTCGGGCGCCTCTTTTTACTCAATAGAAACACTTTAATATCAAATTTAACAAGCATATTCAAAGAAGGAATACCTTGTTTTATTACTATTTACTCCATCTATGTCTTGAATGCTAACTATAAATCTTTTGTGAAATATTATTAACCATGTTCTCTTTCCAATTATCAAAAGTACAGTATTGATTTTTTGTTTAAGTCAACAATTTTATGTAGATAAAAATAAATGTACAGGTCAAAGCTCATTATAACGAATACCGAAGTAACAAAATTTTCAGAATAACGAATATTTTTTGTTGAATTGAACGAACGTGTATGAAATAATATGTTTAACGAATCCAATTTTATCGTAATAAAATTGGATTCATGAAATTTCATTATATCGAACATTTGCCGAAAGTAGTACGCAGAATGCAACCTTAATTTTGAAGAATGAAGATATTGACGAAATCGAAAAATATGGCACTTGATATGAAGGTTTCGGAAGCAATGGATGAACTGAAAAAGATTCATGGTAAAATACGACTATCCTGTAACATTGATGTCCCAGAATAGTATATTGTGCAACTAGCGCGGAATGCCATATATTCCGCGCGAGAATGAAGTTTGGAAACGAGCCGCAGGCGAGTGAAGCAATCATTCGAGTGCGGAATATGCATTCTGCGCGTGTTGCTCACTATGCTTTTTCTCCGATTACCATATTTCAATAAATAAATAATTCAGAAAGAATACAATATAAATATGGTTAACAGACATTAATGCGCGCGCAGCCAGTACGGGAATGAAAATTCTCGGAAACTGCACATGCGCATTGCTGCGAATTAATTTTTTCCGGCACAACGCACATGCGCATTGGGGCGCTTTTATCATTTCCGCATCGCCTGCGCGCGCATTAGGGTAACATGCGAAATTAAGCTATTATCCTGTGAACTAACAGTATCGAAATCAGACAGTTCCATAGTAGTCGTAGGAAAAAATATTTTTCGACAGTTATATGATACTGTAAATGCCTTTTTTTTTCTTTATTCCCCCTAGGCCTTGCGGGTATTAACAATTACAACCAATTAACAAACAATTAGAAAGAAATGAAAAATAAAATAACATAATGAATGTATTACAATCTTTTTTACCGACCGCCAATATATATAAGGGAGGTATTGTGATCATACCGATTTTGACATTTCGATGGATCTCCACGAATTGAGGTCCCTACATAACGTTTTGACTATTTTTACCATGATGTCTGTCGGTTTGTCTGTCCGTCCGTCTGTCTGTCTGTCCGTCTGTCCGTCTATCTGTCCGTCTGTCCGTCTGTCTGTGTACACGTGTAGATCAAATTCGGCTGAAAGGATTTTGATGAAACTTCATATATAGCTTCTGCCATCAATGGCACGAGTTGATCAACTTTTGGTAAAAATCAGTTGACTAAAAATGGGAGTTTACTCGTATCGATTTTAAGATTTTTGTGAAATCTCAATTTTTACCGACCGCCAACATATATAAGGGAGGTATTGTGATCATACCGATTTTGACATTTCGAGATTTCGATGGATCTCCACGAATTGAGGTCCCTACATAATGTTTTGACTATTTTTAGCATGATGTCTGTCGGTCTGTCTGTCTGTCCGTCCGTCTGTCTGTCTGTCCGTCTGTCCGTCTGTCTGTCCGTCTGTCCGTCTGTCTGTGTACACGTGTAGAGCAAATTCGGCTGAAAGGATTTTTATGAAACTTCATATTTAAGCTTCTGCCATCAATGGCACGAGTTGATCAACTTTTGGTAAAAATCAGTTGACTAAAAATGGGAGTTTACTCGTATCGATTTTAAGATTTTTGTGAAATCTCAATTTTTACCGACCGCCAACATATATAAGGGAGGTATTGTGATCATACCGATTTTGACATTTCGAGATTTCGATGGATCTCCACGAATTGAGGTCCCTACATAATGTTTTGACTATTTTTAGCATGATGTCTGTCGGTCTGTCTGTCTGTCCGTCCGTCTGTCTGTCTGTCCGTCTGTCCGTCTGTCTGTCCGTCTGTCCGTCTGTCTGTGTACACGTGTAGAGCAAATTCGGCTGAAAGGATTTTTATGAAACTTCATATTTAAGCTTCTGCCATCAATGGCACGAGTTGATCAACTTTTGGTAAAAATCAGTTGACTAAAAATGGGAGTTTACTCGTATCGATTTTAAGATTTTTGTGAATATTTCACAACAGAAAAATATGTCGAAAAAATTTATTAAACAAAAGTTGCTATAAAAGCAATAATTAATAACTTTTATTTGAGACGTTTTTTGATAAAACGAAAAATTTCGAATAATTTCTGTAAAATTTTTCGAAATTTCTCAATTTTTTCATATTTATGTGTAACGTTTCCATGGTCATGATAAATAATATCTTTGTTAGAAAATATTAGGCCAAGTTATTTCTACTCTGCTGCTAGAATGTAATTTATATAAGTACTTTATGATGGCGGTCGGTCCTGTGGTGGCGTCAGCTGATTTTTTAATTTCATTTCTTTGTTCTTCCAGTGTCCCTCTCATTCTTCCTATTCTCCTTCCGGCTTCACTTTTCCTATCTCCTTCCTTCTTGCCTCTAGTTCTGTCGCCCATCTTTCTCCCTTGCCTTCTTCACTCGAATATTTTAAATATTACATTGAATTTAAGTTACTTAGGTGTAAGGAAGAAGTTTGAATTACATAAAATGACATATTACATAGGTACATTACACAGTGAAGATTTTACAATAGACGTTCATTACATTTTTGCTTATAATTTATTTGATAGGTTAGTGTCTTCTAGAAATTTTAAAATTTTGGCTGTAGCTTCCATGTTTGGGATGCTGTTTTGGGCTCTTTCTCTCGTGTACTTCACACATTCAATGAGAATATGTTGAACAGTAATTGAGTTGTTACATGTCTGGCATATTCCGTGTTCTTTTTAGGGATTTGTAGGTATGACCAAAAATCCCTTATACCGTCATTTTGTCGTCTGTCTGTCTGTCTGTTCGGTAAAAATTGTAGCCAAATGGGTAAACCTAGAGAGTTGAAATTTGGCATGCTTATACAACTCTTTGACCCGCACATAGGAAAAATACTAAAACATGTAAAAAACATATCCTTCTAAAAATATAAACAAATATGTGCTTATCGAAAAAAAATATATTTTTTTAAAATTCTGAGTAGGGTATCAATTAAAAGCCCTTAGTACATGGATTAATGATCAAAATTTTATTTTTGCAAAATAAATTATTTTGAAGCGATTTTTGCCAAATTTGTGCAAAAAAATTTTTGTCCCACACCCTGTAGCCCAGATGGTTTAAACTAAAAATCTGAAAAAATTCTAAGTAATGTACATTGGTGTGAACCGGAATAGTACAACAAGAATTTTTGATCAGATTATGTTTTCGGAAAATAACGCATTTTTTGTGTTTTTAACTAAAATATGTTAAATATTTAATTCGCTATGTAACACAGTAAATAAGTAAGCGCTCGTAGCGTAGTGCGTTGTGTCGTCGCTTTGTAATTTGCAAACTAGAGTTCGCTACCAGTCAATTTTAATTATTCTGTTTTTTTGCATTTTTATTTTGTTTAAATTATTTTGTCAAAATTCTAGTTATATTTTGGTAAATGTTGCATTTAATTTTTAAAAGCGTAAATTTAATAACCAGTGGGAAGTGTTGAAATTATAATTTAATTCTATGTTTGAATGTATACGAAATCAGAGGGCGGGGCTTATGATTTAAGCAACCAATGGAAGCCATAGGCGCAATTTACAAAATCTTAATGAACCTTGCTATATAAAAAAAAATACTGCACATATTTAGAAACTTAAATAATGGTATTAGGCATTCAAATTAAAATTCATAAAAAAATATTTTGAAATAAAATTTGTTTTGGCATCCCAAATAATCAACATTCAGTTACTAAATACCTGCGAAACCCTGAAATGTGTGAAAATTCACACTTTATATCAATTTTTTCTGCATGAGGTGTTTGTGGGTAATGAGAGTGTGGCCGATTCGCAATCTAGTCATTATAGCTTGCTCTTTTGTGTCTTCAGGAGTGGCTGATGGATGATTTTATTCTTCTTAATTTGTTGTTATTTAAGGTATTCCAGAAGGAGTTGAAATTTTCGCTGGTTTTCTTTTTTTCATAGCTTTTAAAGTCATATGGCATAATTGTTGTATCGATAACGTTGCTTGAAGTTGCGTGTTTTGCTGCCTGGTCTACTTTTTCATTGCCCATAATTCCCACATGTGAGGGGATCCATAACAGAATGATTTGGTTACCTGTATGTAATGCTTAGTGGAAGTTACTTTGAATTTGTTGGACCTGGTTAGAGAATCGGTTTGGATAAGATAATTGCTTGTGGTCTGATTTCTTCCATTTATAAGTTCACTGGCTTGTAAGATACTGTACGCTTCTGCAGTAAACACGCTAGCCATATTTGGGAGGTGGAATTCAGAAATGTCTTCGTTAGCTAACACTGCACAGCCTGTTTTATCTTCGATTTTGGATCCATCCGTGAAAATATGAAAGAAATCTTCGTACTTGCTCAATTGTTCATTATATAATTTTTTAAACACTTCCGGGTTGGTATCACTTTTTTTATAAGATGTCAGTATCAGATTGTATCTAGGGTGTTTTCTGATCCAAGGAGGTATTTTGTTATATAGTTTTTTACTAATGTTAGGGAAGGTTATATTAAGTTCTGAGAGGTATCTTATGATGTGGAAAGGGTTATTATTTCGGATTGTTATACGATCATTCACATTGCAGAAAATATGTTGGTATGTCGGTATACTAGGATCTGTTGCCAGATTTGTAATGTAGGCTAAGGTTAACTGTTTTCTTCGGTATTCTAAGAGAAGTTGGGAGGATTCACAGAGAATGCTATTAACAGGGCTTTTAACAAGGTTATTTTAATACTGTATTTTTCTCCCATATTCAGCATAACGAAATATTTTCATGAATTTCATTTTAATAGAATTTGACCGGAATTTATTCTTATACGGCTTCCCCCGAGGTCGATTCCGACTCCTTTATTTATTATGTATCCGACTCTGAATTCGATTTTGTCTTCCGAGTGCTCATTACTTCCAAATCTGCAATGATCAGATTAGACAAAAAAGCATTTCATATCCAACTTAGTTAATCCATAAGTCTTTTTACCATTTTCTGGTGTCTTTTTCCAAATTTCGTGCCACTTTTTCTATCTTGTGTCATAGTCTTTGTTTCTTCCCATTTTAATTCAATTCAATTTATTTTCTTTATTTCGAAAATGTATTACATCCAACGAACAAAAAAAACAGTGTTTTAATTAAATAAACAAAATCGTAAATCTGATTAAATGCATTTGGCAATTATCTGTAAAATCAATGATGTGTGGCGGTATACAATGAACATAAAACATTTATTGGGTTTTGTAGATATTTATTAAGTGATAACAAATTGTAGGTACAAAATCATAAATTTCGATAACTTTTAACACATTAACACAAAAATATCAAAAAACTTTTTTCGAAAAACTAATCTTTTCAAAAATTCCTGTTGAACTATTCTGGTTCCCAGCAATGTTCATTATGGAGATTTTTTCAGATTTTTCGATTAATCCCTTTGGAGATAGGGTGGGGGACAAAAGATTTTTGACCTATTTTTGGTGAAAATTCCATAAAAAATGATTTTCCAAAAATAAAATTATGCTTGTTGATTAGCTGCCACGCAATAGAGATTTACGGAAAATTCATCGCAGAAAATTCATCGCAGAAAATTCATCGCGAGATAATTCATCGCAGAAAATTCATAGCGTGAAAAATCATCGCAAGAAAATTCATCGCGGGGAACATTCATCGCAGGGAAATTTCATCGTGAGAAAATTTATCGCAAGAAAATGCATCATTGGGAAAATACATCGCAAGAAAATTCATCGCAGAAAAATTCATCGCTGGGAATATTCATCGCAGGGAAATTAAGTTAAATATCGGGTCATTTTAATTCGTACAGTGAGCGAATCCATTGAAATTAAACTGGTAATTGTTATTAAATATAAGAGACATAAATAAGAACAAAGTTTATATAAGAAACAATTTATATCAACAAAAATACTTTACATAAACAAAATATTGTTTAGTTTAAATATTTGGCATGGTGGTCTTCTATGTTTTCCACAAAGCTGTATTTACCTATTTCGGTGAAAGTCGATTACTTCAGAAACTCTTAAAATGTTCGGGGAAAACGCAAATTTGCACATAAATTTGGATTAAAAATGTGATAAGCCCTTATTCTATTTGCATTCAATATTCGCGGCACACTCGCGTGACGCGTAAGTAAGTTGGATTGAACCTAATTTGATCCAAAAAATTTGACCCTACTCTCAGAAGATGGATTGGACCTAATTTGGTCCAAAAACACCAACCCTACCTAGTTGGAGTTTACCTAAAAATTTTTCATCAATAAATTTTGTTCCCAGCAATGCGCACGTACGTACGACCTTAGCGTTTGTAATTTCCCTGCGATGAATTCTCCCCGCGATAAATCTTGCCTGCGATGAATTTTCTTGCGATGAATTTTCTCGCGATGAAGTTTCCCTGCGATGAATTTTGCCTGCGATGAATTTTCTTGCGATGAATTTTCTCGCGATGAAGTTTCCCTGCGATGAATGTTCCCCGCGATGAAGTTTCTTGCGATGAATTTTCCACGATGAATTTTCCACAATGAATTTTCTGCGATGAATTGCCCGGACCCGGGTTTTATTCGATGTCACTCAAAATTTTAAAAAAATATTTATTTTTTTATTAAATACATACTTGTTTATATTTATCTCGGGATGTATTTTTCTGGATTCTCAGTATTTTTCCTATATGTGGGTCAGTTATACAAGGATTTCAAATTGCCCAATTTCTATCGTACACTATAAGGGTTTTTTGGTGGTCATACCTTTAAAACCCTAAAAAGAGGATGACCGGATGAAGTGCGATTCGTCGTAAATCGAATACGTTGTAAGTCGAGGACTAGACAGAAATGTGCATAGAACAGTACTGTCATTGGTTTAGCACGGGTGGCAAATCTTTTGGCTGTCGGGCCACATTGCGGATGAAAATTTGACCGCGGGCCAAATAATGTTTTTTTCTAATTTTAAATATTGTTTTTGTTACGAAGGATATTTTATAAATTTTTAAAGCAATATTTTTAGACCAAAACGTGTATTTATTAGGCAATTTAAAGAAAAAAAATCATCTGTGGTCACCACAGAACTGACCGCCATCACAAAGTACTTGTTTAATTTATGCTGCTTTATCAAAAAATGTCTCAAATAAAATTTTTTATACTCTATCTCAAAAAGACTGATAGTAATAAAATTTATTATTTGTAAAAAGCTATTGTTTTATCACACAGAAGCGGCAAAACAAAAGCGACAAAATATGAATAGTTCGAAACGAAATATTGTGTGTGCCGCACATATTATATGGGAATACGAACTAGGGTTAAACACAATAGACCATAAAAATTTGACCCTAAAATTTTCAGGAAAAATATGGTCACAGGGGTGTGTTTAATGATATGATAAATATGGTTACAGGCGTGCGTTTAATAAAATGATAAATAGTAATATAGAAATACACAAAACCAATTTAAACGTGTTTAAAATGTGCACGCCACTGGTAACTGCCTGACAAAATGATTTATTACTATCAGCCTTTTTGAGATAGAGTATAGTTATTGCTTTTATAGCAATTTTTGTTAAATACATTTTTTTGAAATATTTCTTTGTTGTGAAATATTCACAAAAATCTTAAAACTGACACGAGTAAACTCCCATTTCTAGTTAACCGATTTTTACCAAAAGTTGATCAACTCGTGCCATTGATGTCGAAACCTTAAATATGAAGTTTCATAAAAATTATTTTAGCCGAATTTGCTCTGCACTTGTACACGGACCGACAGACAGACAGACAGACTGATAGATATCATGCTAAAAATAGTTAAAACATTATGTAGGGACCTCAATTCTTGGAGATTCATCGAAATCTCGAAATGTCAAAATCTGTATGATCACAGTACCTCCCTTATATAGGTATGTTGGCGGTCGGTAAAAATAGAAAAGAAATTTGGAAAGAATGAAAATATGAAAGAATATTGGACAGACAGTAATATTTTTGCAAGACACATTAATTTATAAAATGCTTCGCGGACCGGATAGAATTTCACCGCGGGCCGGATCCGGGCTGCCATTTGCACAGCCCTGGTTTTGTGTCTTTATTGTGTCTTTATTGAACAAAATTTCCCTTACGTATTATTTCTGAATTCGAGCCTAAATGCGATATATATATACGTTGACAAAATTCGTCGCTTCGCGACTCGTTTTTTGCCTGTCACATGGTTATCGAAGTGACGCACCTCGGGCGCGCCCGCAGAACGTCACGAAACGTCAGCAAAAATTATTATTATTATTATCATTAGCCTATAACAAACAGGAAGTTCTGAGCAATTTAACGTTGAAATATTTTTTCAAATTGGTGGCACCCCGGTGAGAGTGTCGTGGCACCCCGGTTGAGAAACACTGATGTAGCCAATAACATTCGGGAAGTTCTAATCTATATATACAATGTTCAAAGGATTATCCAAATCGGTTAATTAATTTACGTTTGTACCATTTAAACGTAACAATAATATTTTATTTCACTATAAAGAATACATGGATTCTGAATAAAATAGAGAAAAATTAATAAAAAAGTTAAATATTATAGCATAGGATTCACTATTAATTACGTCACTTGAAAATTTAGAAAAACTTTTGAGTAACACTTATAGATGTGAAATTTGCAGATTTTCGTTGTAATATGAGGTGCGTTCGGCATAAGCTAATAATCTACACATTCTGCATAATTTACACATTTACACAAAAATCTTGTGCATTATATTAACTTATGTCGAACGCACCTAATATATTCGTTGTAGTAATATTTTACGTTATTAAATTTAGTATTTTGTTAAACTATTTAAAAAGGTATTTATAATTTAAAATTTTTTTGAAATACGTCTTAAAATTAGCATTTTTACTGCAAAAAAAAAAAAAACAGCGGAAGACCTTCATGATGATAAAGAAACACTTTCATCCTATAGCAATAGCTTATATAAAGAAATAATATATTAAAATGACATCTGGGTATTTAATACTTACTTCAAGATTTAACACAATTACAATTACGCGATTACTAAATATCGAATATTATTTTGTCTTATCTATCCTCCTAATACATTGTACTTTATACTTTCGTTAATATTTCTTAAGTTATACGGCGGTTCATTTTCCTCTCTCCGCGTTACCGGAAAAATGAAGATACACCAGAAGTTGAATAGAACATACATACCAACACTTGTACAATATAATAGTACATTACTCGTCGACGTGTACAAAATTTTCAAACTAACCCGCGAATTTCAAAAGCTTGAGCAGCTCTGTCTCAAATGATTCTCCCCAATAAAATACTAATTTGAGTGGAATGTCCTCGTTTCTTCATTTAACGTATCCTATCTGATTATGGAGTTTTTTTATGAACCTTACGGTGTTAGGTTTTCCTAACTTCATTGGCCACCCAAACATGTTTTCTCAGTAATTTACGTTCGAATGTTCTATTTTTGATATATAGAATAGCTACGAAAAATTTCGTTTTTTGCTTTCTTTATATTTATTTGCAATACCAAACATGTGCATTATAATTGAAACCAGCCTTAAGTGGATTTTATTAGCCGTGTTTCAGTCGGTTGCGGTATATTATTCCGCAGTATTTTCTGTTCTTGGAATCCTGCGCGCTAGTCACCGTGCGAAGGCGAATGATATGGTGCATAAACCTGCAATCAAAATGAAATAAAAAACCTACGGACATCCACGGAACACTACTGAACTAGTACACGCAGACCAATAACAAATTAAAAAATCTATATATTTCCTGAATTTCAACAACCAAATACATACAATCATTAATCAATAGACCTGTATAACCTTTCAGAAAGTTTTTGCTAACTTCATTATTTTTTTCCACCTTGGCTAATCATCTCTAGTTGTGTATAGCTTTTAGCAGGGCTACGAACCTGAACTGAACCGAAAACCGAAAAAAACCGTTATTTTTGTCGAAACGAAAACCGGAGCTGAACCGAAAAAAATATCGGTTCATATCATAACTTATCGTCTGTTAATCTAAGAGCTTTAAAAACAAATTTTATGTTAAAATATTTTAATTCGAATACCTAATGCCATTATTTAGGTTTCTAAATATGAGCAGTATTTTTTTTTTTTAATATGTATATATAGCAAGGTTCATTAAGATTTTGAAAGTTGCCCATGGCTTCCATTGGTTGTTTTAAGTCATATGCTCCGCCCCTCTGTTCGTATACATGACACATAGAATGAAAATATAATTCCAACAATTCCAACTGGTTATTAAATATACGCTCTTAAAAATTAAATGAAACATTTTTCAAAATATAACTAAGAATTTTGACAAAAACATTTAAACAAACTAAAAATGGAAAAAAAAAATTGTCTCCAGACTGGAAGCGAACCATAGTTTCCAATTTACAGAGCGAGAATGCTAACCACTAGACTATGAAAGCTTATATGTTTACTGTATTACTTAACATATTAAATATTTTACATCGTCAACCAAAAAGCACAAAAAATTTGTTATTTTCCGAAAACATTATCTGATCAAAAATTATACCGGTTCACACCAATGTACATTACTTACATTTTTGTCAGATTTTTAGTTTATACCATCTTCCATAAAGGACTACAGGATGTGGGACAAATTTTTTTTGCACAATTTTGACAAAAATCGTGTCAAAATAATTTATTTTGCAAAAATATTAATTTTGGTCGTTAATCCACGTACTAAGGGCTTTCATTTGATACCCTACTTAGAATTTAAAAAAATATATATATTTTTTTTTTCGATGAGCACACATTTGTTTATATTTTTAGGGGGATATGTTTTTTAGATGTTTTAGAATTTTTCCTATGTGTGGGTCAAAGAGTTGTATAAGCATGCCAAATTTCAACTCTCTAGGTTTAGCCGTTTGGCTACAATTTCTACCGAAAAGATAGGCAGATAGACAGACAGACAGACAGACAGACAGACAGACAGACAGACAGACAGACAGACAGACAGACAGACAGACAGACAGACAGACAGACAGACAGACAGACAGACAGACAGACAGACAGGCAGACAGGCAGACAGACAGACAGACAGACAGACAGACAGACGACAAAATGACGGTATAAGGGTTTTTTGGTCATACCTACAAAATCCTAAAAAGGTCCTCATCTCCGAGATACAAGGGATAAAAAAGTCCACACCTCCAAGATACAAGGAATAAAAAAAACTGATGTGAAGTGTGAATTTTCACACATTGCAGGGTTTCGCAGGTATATAATAAGTGAAGGCGGAATGCTGAGTGTGTAGGACAAATTTTGCTTTGTAGTAACCACGGCAAAATGAACGATCTTTTTAAAATAATTTACCGTCTGTTAATCTCAGAGCATTAAAAACAAATTTTATGTTAAAATATTTTTTTGTTAATTTTAATTCGAATACCTAATATCATTATTTAGGTTTCTAAATAAGTGCAGTATTTTTTTTATATAACAAGGTTCATTAAGATTTTGAAAATTGGGCCTATGACTTTCATTGGTTGTCTTAAAGTATACGCTCCGCCCCTCTGGCTTCGTATAAATGACACAGAATGAAAATATAATTCCAATTGGTTATTAAATTTACGCTCTTGAAAATTAAATTCAAAATGTGCTAAAATATAACTAGAATTTTAACAAATTAATTTAAACATAATAAATATGAAAAAAAAAAACAAAAAATAAAATTGACTCCACAAGCCAGGAACGAACCTGTGTAGTGAATAACGATCCTGTGTGGTTGTCGAGCAACTGAGCCACTAGACCACCAAACGCTTATCAACTTAGTGTGTTATAATAGTGTGTTGTAATAGTGAGTATAACATGTATGCATCGTCAACCAAAAAACACAAAAAATGTGTTATTTTCCGAAAACATAATCTGATCAAAAATTCCTGTTGTACTATTCCGGTTCACACCAATATACATTACTTAGAATTTATTCACATTTTTAGTTTAAACCATCTGGGCTACAGGGTGTGGGACCAAATTTTTTTTGCACAATTATGGAAAAAATCGCCTCAAAATAATTTATTTTGCAAAAATTAAATTTTGATCGTTAATCCACGTACTAAGGGCTTTCATTTGATACCCTACTCAGAATTTAAAAAAAATATTTTTTTTTTCGATGAGCACATATTTGTTTATATTTTTAGGGGGATATGTTTTTTATATATATGTTTTAGTATTTTTCCTATGTGCCTGTCAAAAAGTTGTACAAGCATGCCAATTTTCAACTCTCTAGGTTTAGCCGTTTGGCTACAATTTTTACCGAACAGACAGACAGACAGACAGACAGACAGACAGACGACAAAATGACGGTATAAGGGTTTTTTGGTCATACCTACAAAACCCTAAAAAAGGTCTTCACCATTGAGATACAAATGATGGCAAAAAAAGGTCTTCGCCTCCAAGACACAAGTGGTGCCCAAAAAAATCCTCACTTCTGGTTTTGAAGCACTTTGGGGAAGGGGGAGGGGGTCTTAACGAGAAACTATACTACGGTCCACTGTTAAGCCATCGCAAATTTCACTTAAGGCTCTGTGGATTTCTGTCGGGTTTTTTCCACGTAAAGTTTCAATCTTAATGTACGACCTCAGATCGTCAACAGTCACAATACCCGAGACTGCAGGCTCCATGTCTAGCTCGCATTTGTTAAAAATAGAGTACGTTATAAATGAAAACAAAATATACGCTTCTTCCTCGGGCCTTCAACTACAATTGACATATATGTCGCTGTTGTTGCGTCATCCAACCCGCAGTGCCAACCTGTGCAATATTTATGAAATATCCCTCGTATTTTATTTTATAAAAAAAAAATATACATACAAAAATAAATATAAATATGTGATGGCCACAGTTGTGATCATTTATCAAAAACACCTTGTGAGAAAGACAGTGGAAGAACAGCCCTGGTAAAACCGTTACAGCATGTAGTCGAAGCGGAACAACAGATGGTTAACTTGAACACACGCATAGGGGTAAGAAGAAGGAAATAAACCATTAGAAATGGAATAAGAAATATGAAACAGCGATAATGTTAATGCAACCGGATACAAAGTAACATGAAACGAATGACTACTTTGTATTACATTCAAAATAGAACACTTCCTCACACTTTTAAATTTACTGACACCTACATTTTATTTTCATATTCTAAATATTATTTACTAATACCCTTTTCACACTAGAACTTTAAGACGAGTGAACTTAAAGTTTCCCGATGTTTAACATCGGTATGCTTTCACACTTGATATTTAAATCTCCGGTGCTGTCATCAGCTGCAGTAATTTTGTCCTTAAGTTACCGTCATGAAATTACCAGTTTTGAACTGTCTGCGCAGACGCACATTTTGAATTATTATAAACAAATATGGATATTTCATTTCATTCTACTATTAAGACACTACAATAAAGAATATATTACATCTGTATTAACATGTAAGTCGATACATTTTATCTCAATTATTGTAGCTCTGTATTTTATTAAACACATTATTAAAATAAATAATTTTATTATAACAATAAGTATAAACTTCTTATAACGTCGATATAATACAGTATTCTTGTTTATGATAATATAAAATGTTGACAGCACAAATTCAAAGAGTATTTTTTTATATTAGAAATTAAGTTGGCAATGCGGACGATGTTTAAGACGCAGATCTCTGTCTTAAACATCGCTTGTATTTAGACGAGGCCATACGGTTTCACATTTTAGCGTTTAAAGATACATTCACTTTAACATCCGATCTTAAAGTTCTAGTGTGAAAAGGGTATCACTCTATATTTTGTACTTTGCCTTTATGCGCCACTTAGGCGTTGGGAGTAAATTATTATTTATACTTTTCACTACTATAAATGATTTATTCCTCTTAGATAGTTTAAAAACAAAAAACTAAAATAATTGAAACAATAGGTTGACGTATAATAGTAGATGAGCTTACACTTATG
Source organism: Liopterus haemorrhoidalis (assembly GCA_963971575.1). Classification (NCBI taxonomy): domain Eukaryota; kingdom Metazoa; phylum Arthropoda; class Insecta; order Coleoptera; family Dytiscidae; genus Liopterus; species Liopterus haemorrhoidalis. Next base: position 33,207,677 of record OZ020620.1, read on the forward strand.
AACTCGATTGTCATACTGTTCACTTTTGTAAGGACAAACTAGATCTGTTATTTTGGTTACTTTTATAGTGTAACACTGCCTTTAAATGTCTTTTAAAAAATTTTCTTGCCCTGTAAATCAGACTTCAAATTTGTTGGTTATGATCATTATAATTAAGATATCATTTTTTATTATGACATATGTTAAATTGACATTTATTGTTCAAATTTTTTCATTAAATTTTTAATTTCAAAAGAAGTCATACTCTACATTAGCCATAAATACAAAAAATCCATAAAATTACTAGCCAAAATTTAGCCATGAATTAAAAAAAATTATTATTTTTGTCAAAAACACAAAAACTGCAATATTTTCCGAAAACGCAATCTGATCAAAAATTCCTTGAGCATGTTTCCGGTTCAGATCAATGTACATTAATTATATTTTTTCAGATTTTTAGTTTAACCTCTTCGGGTCAAAGGGTGTGGGACAATAATTTTTTTAGTATATTTTTGGAAAAAAGCCTGTTAAAATAAAGAAATTTAAAAAAATGGATGTTCTATAAATGTTCTATAATCAGAGCCGGCGCTGACGGGCATGCAAGGCATGCAAGGCATGCGGAGCATGCGGGCGCCACAGCGAGGGGGGCGCTGACGTGAGATTTGAAAGTGCGCTAAATGGCCAAATGAATACATATAAAAGTAAGGTAAGGTAAATGTAATTTTAGAAGTGAGGACCTTTTTTTTAGGTCTTTACTTGAAATGGAGAAGTAAAGACCTTGTTTTTTTTTAGGTTTTCACTTGAAATTTAGAAGTTAGAGGACCTTTTTTTATGTCTTCACTTAAAATGTAAAAGTGAGGACCTTTTTTGTTTTAGATCTTCACTTCAAATTTAGAAGGGAAGATCTCGAAAAAAACTAATTGCGCCCTACTTAGGGGCGCTCAATTAAATCTTGCCTACGGGCGCCGCAGACTCTAGCGCCGGCTCTGTCTATAATCACATCAAAATCAACAGTTTTTTGATAATCATTTAATCAAAGAGCTGCAATTTAGTTTTCTAAACAAAATTGAAATAATATGCCAAAAATACGAGTGTTTTTTTCTGCATTTGCTTCGTATTCAAGTCTTTATTAGATTAATAAGAACTATATTGATAATAAATGGATTAATTGTTTTCAATTTCAGAAACGTATTTCTCAATATATGCTGTTCACTTTTATAAGGACAAACTAGATCTGGTTATTTTGGTAACTTTTATAGTGTATTACTGCCTTTAAATGTCTTGCGCTGTAAATCAGACTTCAAATTTGTTGGTTATGATCATTATAATTTAGATATCATTTTTTATTATGACATATGTTAAATTGACATTTATTACCATTTTTTAATACCAACATGACATACAATTTCAAAGTTGCAAACTATTGAAATCAAAATTTCCTCTTAGTTTGTTTTTACAAAAGTGAACAGCATATACCGAGTGAATTATTTAAGGAGCAAGATACATGTTTCACATATAATGTTAATGAAGTGAGTTATTTCAAAAGCAACATAGCCATAAAACAAATGCCTATCGTATCCATAGAAAAGAAAAATAAAAAAATGTTAAATATTTTTTGGACTTAGCTACTTAGGACATTAGTATTTTTGTTTGTATGCAAATATAAACAAAACAATAAAAATGCATTTATTGTTTCTAATTTATTATTTTTTAGCCGTCTAGGAACTTTATCATGCCAAATATTATACTTTTATATTACCTACACTTTTATATCTAATCACCATTGCATATCTGTTGCCATGGATATGAGCTTGCGTTCATAATTTGCTATGTTGAAAATGAAATAATTCACTTCATTAACATTATATGTGAAACATGCATGTTGCTCCTTAAATAATTCACCCGGTATATTAACAATATGTTATTTGTTTTATAAGTATTTCATTACTATAAATGATTTAGTCCTCTTTGGTACCTTAAAAACAAAAATCTAAACTAATTCAAACAATAGGTTGAATCACAACGTATAATAGTATAATTAAAATAACTGAACAATACAGACTACACTCTACAGTGTAGAGTGTAGTGTGGAGTTCAAAACTTGGTTCTCAGCTGTTAATTTTTTTTTTAATTATATTTTTTATAGTAAAATATAACATTATTAACCATAATAGATCCATGAATTAAAAAAATAATGAATTTTGTAAAAGACACAAAAACTGCAATAATTCCAAAAAAATACACGCACTATCTTAGTTATAAATACAAAAAGTCCATAACATTATTAGCTATAATTTAACCATTCATTAAAAAATTATTTATTTAGTCAATACACAAAAACAGCCATATTTTTCAAAAACACAATCTGATCAAAAATTCCTCTCGTACGTTTCTGGCTCAGATCAATGTGCATTACCTATAATTATTTCAGATATTTAGTATCGCACAATAAATTTTTTAAAATATATATATTTTTATGGACAACTCAAAACATCGACATTTTTCGAATAACTAATCTGATCAAAAATTCCTGTTCAACTATTCGGGTTCCCATCAATGTTCATTATGGAGATTTTTTTCAGATTTTTAGATCAACCCCTTTGACAGATAGCGTGGGGGGCAAAAGTTTTTTGACATATTTCTGGAAAAAATCCCACAAAAAAAATGATTTTTCAAAAATAAAAAACGCATATTGATCCACGCATTAAGAGGTTTCATTGGTATGCCACTCAAAATTTTAAAAAATATATATATTTTTTTTTATTAAATACATGCCTAATTATTTGTATTTATCTCGGGATGTGTTTCTTTGAACTGTCAATATTTTTCCTATATGTGGGTCAAAGAGTTGTATAAGCATGCCAAATTACATCTTTCTATTTTAAGCCGTTTGGCTACAATTTCTACCGTACAGACAGACAGACAGACAGACAGACAAACAGGCAGGCAGGCAGACAGACAGTTAAACAGACAGACAGACACATGAGTGATGTTATACGGGTTTTTTGGTGGTCATACCTACAAAACCCTAAAAACGATTTCCCGTATTTTAATTTATGTCTTTGGCAGAGGCGAATTAAGCGGTGGACGGACTGGGCGGCCGCCCGGGGCCCACGAAGCCGGGCGGCCTATCGAAGCCTATACACAAATATTTCCTTTCTATTTAAAATAATAGAGAGCCCTTTTTAATTTTAACGCCCTGGGCCCCCAGGCAACTTAATTCGCCACTGGCCTTAAGAGCTTTTTTTTGACAAAACACAATATTTTTTTTTAATATAATTATTTTTTTCCACGACACAAAAAAAATCAATATTTGTCGAAATACTAATCTGATCAAAAATTCCTGTTTAACTAATCTGGTTCCCATCACGATGTGTGCTTTTTCATTCTCTATGGATTTCCTATATGTGTGTCAAAGAGTTGTACAAGCATACCAAATTTCAGCTTTCTATGTTCAGCCGTTTGGTTACAATTTCTACCGAACAGACAAACTGAGAGACACATGAGTGACATTATAATGATTTTTTTTGTGGTCAAACCTACAAAACCCTACAAAATACCGTATCATTTGAACATTGCTACACGAAACTATATAAATATAAAAATTAATTGAAACCCACAAATATGTTTAAAGAATTACAGAACATTGTTGTATTGAGCGATAACATTTTTACAACAATTTTTTCTACTATTAAAAATATCTTATTAGATAGATAAAATTTTATAAAAAGGTTGGGAGGACAAGATGTGACACTGGAAATAAGAGATAGAATGAGGGATATCCAAGGGCAAGAAAGAAGCGAGAGCCTATCAAATTCCAGATATAACGGCAAATATGTAAAGACTTGAACGACACAGATACCAGAGTACCTAAAAACAAAAATGAACGGAGATAAGAAGAAAATAATAGCGAGATTTAGGTGCGGAAATGAGGAAAGGGAAAACGAATACTGGAGAAAGGATGAACAAAGAATGTGCAGGTTGTGTGGAGAGGTAAGAGAAACCATAGAGCACATACTGAAGAATTGCGGAGAAATGAAATATAAAGAAGAGACAAGATGTGCTGTGTGATTCAGGCCAAGGATGGGCATGGATGGAAGAGCTCTTGGAGAGAAGAAGGAATTTGAAGCGAAGATACACTAGTTAGCAATAATTATAGTTTTTTATGTGAAATATAAAGTTAATAATGCAAATATGTAGATTTAAACCGAAAGGTACATAAATAAAGTATTATCTATCTATCTAGATAAAATTTCGGTGCAAAATTTAGATGCATAGATTGTTACTAATTTTATTTTAGATTGTTAGTTTTGTACAAGAAACTTGTGGAGGTTATACATACCGTTTAATAAGAACTAAGCTAATCTACAAATTTTTTTTATTATGTCTGATTGTTATATATTTTTTCAGGTTACCAGTCTTTTGTTGGAGGCTGAAAGACGAAAATTGGCCGTTGTCCAAAAGGAACTTCAAGTTGCACTTGCAGAAGGTGGCTCCATCAAAGCTAAAGAACATCAAAAACAGGAACTATTAGTTGCCATATCGTAAGTATTTTTTGATTTCTCTTTCTAGAAAAGGAAAGATGTAAAATGAGAAATTTAATAAAAACATATTATAACTATCTTTGAAAAATATAGTTTTATAGAAAAAACTTTGATTACAGTTCTTGTAAGAGAAAGTTAAAACTAATATAAGGACTAAAAATAGCAAATTGCAAAATGACACATAATTTTACCAGCAATTTTTATTAATTTTCTTTGTAATATTATTTGTACTTGAACGTATTTTGAAAATAAAGACGCTATTCATTTTTCCTATACAAATCTGAAAATACCTAGAGACGATTTTTGGTACTGCCCAAATAGACCGGGAGCTCGTGACAGTTTTTGGTCTCCGATTTCATACAGCATGCCTTTTGGAGGAGAGAATATTTACCCTGTGACAACAAAAAAGGGATGGTACTAAACCACTGCACGCTTTCCGGTCATAGGGAAAATTGCATTTCCACTTAAACACAAAATTTTTGTGCTTTTCTCTGATATAATATTGCTTGCCCTTTTGTCAAAAGAAAGCTATAACAAATTTAAAGTCTTTTAAATATATGCATGCGATTCGGAGGGTCCCAATGGGCTCAAACGGTCATGTGATCTTAGTAATAAAAAAATATGATTTTCCGCGTTTTCATACAGCATGCCTATAATTAAAAGACTTTAAATTTGTTATAACTTTCTTTTGACAAAAGGGCAAGCAATATTAAATCAGAGAAAAATACAAAAATTTTGTGCAAGTGGAAATGCAATTTTCCCTATGACCGGAAAGCGTGCAGGGGTGTAGTACCATCCCTTTTTTGTTGTCACAGGGTAAATATTCTCTCCTTCAAAAGGCATGCTGTATGAAATCGGAGACCAAAAATGTCATGAGCTCCCGGTCTAAAATAGCCATCGTTAATATGCGCAAAGAAAAATTAACTAACGACTTTTAGTACTGAGGTGCGAGTTGAACCAAAGATTATAAAAGTGGAAAAAATAGGAAAATTGATTATTACTTTTATAATCTTTGGTTGAACAAAGAAATCGAGCAGAGCAGTATCGGGGACACATCGTAGAATACATCAGTGTCATCTAATGGCAGTGGGTAATAATAATATTAATAATAATAATAATTTTATTGAACCTATTAGTGTACATAAATATTGGAGGTATAGTCATTGTTCATTAGCTTACATTACGTTCCGTTACAAATATATAATAGGGGAGATGTGGGGACGGTGGCACACATTTTGGTTTTCTGTACATAACATCTTCAATTTAGAATTTTTTAAATAAACCTTTCGCCACTTAATACTTATTATGTCGTTGTTTAAATAACCTATTAAAAATGAATGTCCTTTTATGTGCGCCATTTATAATTAATATTTTTGTTGACCTCTGCAATTGTGTCACTGTACCTATACGTGAGGGTACAGTGAAACAGCATTAGGGATACAGTGGAACAGTAAATATAATAGGTATCTAAAAATCTGTATATGTATCAATCATTTTTATTGAAACTTCAATTCAATGTCTTTAAGAATAAATAATCTGAAAGGTACTGAAAAATTAATAATATTGTAAAAAAATCAAATTTTTTGGAACAAACTACTAAGTTTAATTAATGTATATAAATATATAAATGTAAATTTATTATTAATATAAAAAAATTAACTTTGGTAAGTTCCTTGGAAGCAGTAAGTTTTAATAGTTTTTATTTTAATGTTAATTATATTTCATTAAATTTACTGTAAAAATCAAAACGTCTAAACGGTTTTGTGCTACCAGACGGAGCAGGAGATGGTAAAACTTTTATCAGCTCTGATTTTTTAAATGTGTAATTTTCATTTGTTTTTATAAATTTAAAGTTGAGTAGAGTCAGCCGTCGGAGATATGTTACAACAATATCGTCAGTCGTTACTTCTATGATTTCCCCTATAGAGAGGCTCTTTATTTTATTCTTTCTGTATCCTTCAAATATTAAGGCAATATTACTTTAATATCCTGGTTTACGTAGTCTGTCGAATCTGTATCATATGCAGAGTCAACATTATAATCTGAGTTTGAATTCTCATCAATATTGACATCAGTATCAGATGTGTCTGAACTTACAAGAAAATCTTTTAATGTTCTGATCTTTTTTATTTTGCGCAGCTTAGAATTGTTCTTCTAACTCGTACCCACGTACGTGGGTACAATGGCTCACTGTACCACTGTATCCACATAACACGTGTACCACTGTTAGCCTAACCCTATTTTCACGAACATTTTATCAAATATAATAAATTATATAGTTTAGAGCATTAGTAATTGCTTTACACTGTAGACAAATGACCAATTTACAACATGTAATATACAATTTCTTACTAATTTAGTTGTGTCTCGTTCAAATAAAAATTTTCTTGTTACGATAAACTTTAGTTTGTCTACCTCAAATCAACATTTTCATCATAAATGGCGGGACTTAAATTTATAGACTCAAAATGTGGATAGTATAATTTCTCAGTACCAGAGGGGCCTATATATACCCAAACAGACATGAAAATATTCTATATTTCAAAGATATTTCAAATGTTCCACTGTACCAATTGTGCCACCGTCCCCACATCTCCCCTATATGCGAACAATATATAATATGAAATATTATTCTCGTATTATGAGAATACTTTGAATACTGTATAATGTAGGATACCCATAAAATTTTAATACTATAAGTAGTATATATATATTCTTTATTCCCTAGGCCTTGCGGCGTTCAGGGTATTAACCATTACAAAAAATAAAACAATAAATCCAACAATAAATGCATAACAATAACAATGTTTTTTCTCTTTTCTATCTTCTTGCTCCAATGTCCCTCTCCTTCTTCCTGTTCTCCTTCTGGTTTCCCTCTCCGATCTCCTTCCTTCTTGCTTCCAGTTCTCTCGCCCATCTTTGATTTATTTTATTTTATTTCTTTCTTTTCCCTTCCAACCATTTCTTCACCCCTCCTCCTATCTCCCTCCCTTCCTCCCCATTTCTAGGTAACCTCATCCCCCTTCCTTCCTTCCATTTCTCCCCTTCTGCTTCCCACCGGGTCTCCTCCTTCTTTCCTTTACCCCTTCTTGTTATCCTTCCCCAATCTCCAACCTTCTTGCCTCTAATTCCCTCGCCCACCTCTATACTATAAGTAGTATGATATTGACATTCATAAAAAATCTGTATGTATAAATCAAAGTTCAGAAAAACAGTTTAAATAAGATTATGTTCCAAAATTAAGATATTCACAGATCGAATAAAAATTATGTTCTAGCAAAAAAATTTTAAATTTCCTTTTAAAAATTTTAATATCTTGAATATTTTTCAAGTTATTGGGAACCTGATTCTATGGTATAGCTTAGCGGCCATGAAGCGAGGGCTGTGTGTATACAGCGTGGTTTTATGCATTTCAGTGGTTAAAGCAGATTTATTCCTTGTTTCATAATTATGTTGAAAGTTATTAGCATTAAAATAGTTCAGATGTGTTTTGACAAATACTACACATTCAAAAATATAGACTGATGGTAATGTTAAAATTTTAAGTGTGCTAAATAGGTCTCTACAAGATGTTCTTGAATTTTTAAACATCATGATGCGCACTGCCCTTTTTTGTTGTAAGAAAATTTTTTGCTATCACTTGTGGCACCCCAGAAGAGAATACCATAGGAAAGAATGGAATGAAATTTAGCAAAATATACTGACCTAAGTGATGCCAAAGAGACGAAGTCACGTAATCTCCTGAGTGCATAGTTCGCAGATGCTAATTTTGGGTTAATGTTGTCAGTATGTGGAGACCACGATAGATTTTGATGTAAAATGAGTCCCGGGTTTGTGTGTAGTAATAAAATAATGGTTAACAATGAATTTCTTTTATTTCAATAAACTTAATTTGTTTTTACATAGACAACGCTGGCACTGCGGTGAGAGTGCTAGCACTAATGTTGGAGCCGCGCGCCGCGTCTTTATAACGCTTCCAAACGTTTGTTGCTACGTGTACAATATTCGAAGGCACATGGTAATAGTATCACGTGCTTAAGACAGCACTAGCACGTATAAGAACAAAAAATTACGTTATTCTGCGCCACTTCCGCAGTCATAATTGAGTAATCGGAGAGGATATACACGTGTTTGAGGGGCTCATACGATCCGTAATAACGAATTCTACAATACTTGAGTGTAAAAGCAGGGAACTCGTACCCGTAACACAGTGCAAAAGTGAAAAAAGTGAAAAAAAAACGACTTTACTTCGAAATGTCGCAAAATTTGCAAAGAAAATATTAACAATTTAAGATTCGGGTGTTGGAAGAAAGAAGACAAAATGCCGAACAAAATCATGCGCCATAGCACGGCGCTGGGTGAACACTGCGCGGGAGAGAGCGTTGTAAATTTGCACTAGCATTTTCATGACTAAACCGGCGGTGTCTAAGTTAAAAGGAATGATATTTATCGAAATAAATTAAACTGATTGCTAACCATTTTTTTCATTAATATACACTAACGACACTATCACAAAACGATACTGATACCCCCCTTTCTATCTATTATTATTGATATTCTTAAATTAATTTACGTGTCATATATTCCAAGTCATCGTAACCTTGTGCTATAAGAATTTATATGTCACCAAGGCCGGAGCGAGGGTATTTGTTGCGCGTCTCTTCAAACAGGGAGTGAAGACCTAAAAACAAAAAGGTCTTCACTTCTAAATTTCAAGTGAAGACCTAAAAAAAAGTCTTCACTTCTAAATTCCAAGTGAAGACCTAAAAAAAAGGTCCTCACTTTAACATTGGCGCGCCCTCTGGCGTCAAGCGACCTAATGCCTTGCATACCCTGCATACCGCGTTCCTCCGGCCGTGTATGTCACTAAAACTTTAAGACCCAGTAGTTCCACCTTCAGGTAAACCTCTAGGTCACTATCTGACAGATAAGGTTATATGATACTTTCTGTGCTGAATAAATGTCATCTCGTCTTTCAAAAATACAAATTTATCTATCGGATAGTTATCTAACGATGAGGAATGAAGAATGAAGAGAGAGGAAATAGATACTGGAGGAAACAGGAGGATAAGATGTGCAGGATGTGCGGGGATGAGGAAGAAGATATAGAGCACCTCACGAAGAGGTGTAGAGAGATGACGTATGGTCGGGGAGCACATTAGACCTGTTGCACGAAGATGAAAGGGGGGAGAAGTGGGCGAAGGAATTAGAGGCAAGAAGGATTGAGATTGGGGAAGGATAACAGAAAGGGGTAAAGGAAGGAAGGAAGAGGCCCGATGGGAGGCAGAAGGCGAGAAATGGAAGGAAGAAAGGGGGCTGAGGTCACCTGGAAATGGGGAGGAAGGAAGGGAGATAGGAGGAGGGGCGAAGAAACGGTTGGAAGGGAAGAGAATGGAATAAAATAAATTAAAGATGGGAGAGAGAACTGGAAGCAAGAAGGAAGGAGATCGGAGAGGGAAACCAGAATGAGAATAGGAAGAAAGAGAGGGACACTGCAGTAAGAAGAAAGAAATGAGAAAATGTAATATATTGTAAATGTAAATTAAATTGTACTGTATTGTACGTTATGTAATTTTGATTGTTTTGGTTATTTTATTTATTTCATTTCTATTTGAAATGGCTAATACCCTGAACGCCGCAAGGCCTAGGGAGAAATACAGAATATAACTAGTTATCTAACGAATAATAAAACTGACTTATTGAATTTACTGATTGGTACTGACATTTATTCAGCAGATGAAGTTCCAGATAACCTTATCTGTCAGATAGTTACCTAGAATAAGACTTATACTACCCTTAAATAAGAAACAAACAAAAAAAAAAACAAATTTATTTTTATATTTTAGACAATCAGGTCAATTCTGTAAAAATTTACTGTGTAGTAACGTTACTACAAAATAAAATATTATAAAAAATATAATGCCTTTCATTCATGACAGTAACTGACCTTGCTCATAGAGACACATTTAGTTACTATTTTCATAGTAACTGAGTTACAGAATTGGTCTGATTGTAATGGTTGTCAACAACAGTTTCACTTTTATTTATATACCTAATTCTTCTAACATCGCATTTAGCTAGAGAAATTGGCATTATTATTTAATTAACTGACTCGCAGCTAACATTGGATACGCCACTGTGCTTTCGATATATAAAGTCACGGTTACACTACACTCCTTTGCAACTGGTGCTGCCATCTCTATGTTAAACGCCACACTAACTAAGGGTAGTTTAAGTATAGGGGTGGATTTAACATTCTGTTCATTTTCAGGCGTATTCAAGCGCAACATGACCACCTGGACAAGGAGTACAGAGAACACGCGATAGGAGCGCTGCTGTCTGTTAATACTAGAGGGTCTGGAAAAGTAAGTAGAAGTTTTTAAAAATAAAATAAGAAGCGAAAGGTTGTTATTGATGTTTTCATTTAACTATTTTAGTTAAATGTAAAGGAAAAAAAACAGTAAACCTATGAAATGTTTATTGTTTGCGGAAAGTTAGACAGTTGAATTGTAAACATGAAAAATGGCTACGTTGAAGTGTTTTTCGAAGTTTTAACATTTCGTATAGCCCTTGGTGTTGTAATATCTCTGAAGTCTATTTTCGTACTCTGTGGAAACTACAGTAGTTCTTTTAATTTGTATAATAAATTACTTCTCTGCAATGCCGTAACTAGGCAAGTGCAACAGGCAGAGTAAGGCAAAGGGGGCACAGGCCAAAGGCGTCGATAGGGCGCAAAAATCGTCATTACGCCTGACGTTTCGGCAGAGCCGGTGCGAGGGTCTGTGGCGCCCGTAGGCAAGATTTAATTGAGCGCCCCTAAGTAGGGCGCAACTAGCTTTTTCGAGGTCTTCCCTTCTAAATTTGAAGTGATGATCTAAAAAAAAAGGTCGTCACTTCTAAATTTTAAGTGAAGACCTAAAAAAAGAGGTCCTCACTTTAAATTACATTTCACTTTTATGTTCATTTGGCCATTTAACTAAGGTGACCATTCGTACTGGTTTTACCAGTACTGTACTGTTTTTTGGTCATTGGTTCTGGTTAGTCGTGAAATATAACCAGTACAGTTTAGGGACACAAATTTCAAAAATTATTAATTTTTCAAAAGATCGAGTAATCGTGCCATCTTTCAGTGCGCGCGTAAATTTAGACACAAAATACGGCTCAGCAGTGTAGCGGCCTTTTCAAATGTACCTTCTTAATCTACAATATAAATAAAAGTAGTACATTTTATTTTTTCACTCAAAGACAAAAAAACTAAGCTTACTCTGCAATATTTTTTTAATATATATTCTACGATAGCCACTATTCTTCATGCGACTGAGCAGGCGCGCTCCTAGAAAAATTAACTGATAGGGGGGTCTATTTCTAAAAAATATCCGATAAATAATATAAAATTTATTATTGCCTCTTTACGGGGAGGGGTGGTCTTATATGTTAATTACATTTTGACTATGATTTGTTTTTTATTAACAAAAGAGATGATTTTATTTTCAGTAGCTTAGTTTTTAGCAAGGACCCCTCTCCTATTGCACGCGCCTGTACTTGAGCTATTTTAAATGTCCTGGTTTTATATTTGACAAAAATGGTCACCTTAATTTAGCACCCTTTCGAATCTCACGTCAGCGCCCCTCTCGCAGTGGCGCCCGAATGTACCGCATACCTTGTTTGCTGTGCAGCGCTGGCTCTGCGTTTCGGGGCTGAGGAGGGAAGGGGCGTATGATTTTGATTTTTGCCCTGGCACAGTTTTCCCTTCGCACGGCATTGGCAACAAGTGCATAGAGATGGGGGTACAGGAAATATTTGAGGGGGGCACCATCTTTTTTTATCGTTATAAATTTTAATGAAAATATGATGGTTTTCAATTTTGAAAAGATGAAAGTGGCCTTTTGACCCGCTTCCATCTTTCGTAATTCGAAATAATGAACCATAATGAATTGGGTACTTGGTTTTATCTATTTTTTTTATTTTTTTTTCCAAGCCTATCTAGAGGGGGGGAAATGGGGGTCCAGAACAATTTTTCCGGGGAGGGCTCCCCCTGGACCTTCCACTGGTGCTGCCACTGATGGAGGAGGCCTAAACAAGGCTGTAGATTACCTTTTGCTGCTCGACAGCTTATGGATTTCCTTTTTTTATTTTCTTGTTCTTCTTTGACCGGCTCTGTCAGTCGGGTTGACTTTTGGCCTTACTCACATAAGTCCTTCATCTTGATCTGTTCATTTCAGGTCTTTCCAGGTGTCCTGTATACCAATATTTGTTAGTTCGTCGGTTAACTCATCTCTCTCGTGAGATAATATCTTGCGTGGTCTTCCCACTGGTCGACGGGAATTCCGTCTTCCTTCTTATACCCTCCTTCTGTATCGAGATTTCCTTTTTTTTTTTTAATGGGGACTCTAAACTTAAGTTTTGCACAGGTCACATGAAAAGAGAGTTATAGCTTTGAATAAAATACTGAAATTCACTCTTCACATCAATTTTTCTTATTATTGTTACTTTTTTTTAAATCTATCAGTATCTATATTGAAAATAAAATGACTAAAAATAGTCGTTCTTCTAATAGAATATATTGTATGTGGCATATTTCACATTGCTTACTTCTTTTTTTTTTGTAACATAGTCTTAACGATAGGTGTATTCTAAACCCATATTTTGTATCTGTCAAGTTAATCTTTTTAGCTCGCAGAGAGGAGGGCAAACGTTAAAAGGTCCCCCTATTTAAAACATGTTTTACTCATCGTTTTGTACCATGTTGCTGTTAACTTTCATTTAGTGAATACGTTTTACGTGTTAAAAGAAAATGTTAATAAAAACCAGTGAAAAACAGTATTTTTGTGTTGAATTTTAAATAAGGAAACAGTTAAAAAAATTAATGGTGGTGCCTTAAAATGTGAAATTAGTATCTAGTCAGCAACTTACAATCGATTAAAGTGACCAAGCAAAAAGTTGCCATAAAATAGAACAGTGGTTCTAAACAGACATACCGCGGCACTGTGGTGTGACACTGGAAAATAATATGACAATAATAATAATAATAATAATTTAGTGAACAACCCGAGGACCAAATAAATATATATTTAATACATATTAGACAATTTCAGTAGGTACAAAAATAAAAAATCAGCTGTGGCCTTATTTAGTTTATGCTGCTTTATCAAAAAATGTCTCAAATAAAAGTTGTTAGTTATTACTTTTATAACAACTTTTGTTAAATAATTTTTTTCGAAATATTTCTCTGTTGTGAAATATTCGCAAAAATCTTAAAACCGACACGAGTAAACTTCCATTTCTAGTTAACCGATTTTTAGTTGATCAACTCGTGCCATTGATGTGAAAAGCTTAAATATGAAGTTTCATAAAAGTCCTTTTAGCCGAATTTGCTCTGCACGTGAACACAGACCGACAGACAGACCGACAGACAGACAGACAGACAGATCAACAGACATCATGCTAAAAATAGTCATGACGTCACTTCGTGGAGATCCATCGAAATCTTGAAATGTCAAAATCGATATGATCACAATAATAATAAATTAGCACTGCGAACCTAGTAGGCCCATGGCTTGATTGATTGTTCTTCTCCACTCGTTCTTATTTAAAGTTCTTTCTTTCCAGTTAGTGATCTTCAGCTGTTGTAGATCTTTCTCCACCTCCTTCCACCATCTCGTCCTCGGTCTTCCTCTCCTTTTCTTGCCACCAATTGTTCTCTGCATCACAGGCTTTGGTACTCTAGTTTCTGGCATTCTCTCCACATGTCCCAGCCAGCGGAGACGTTGAGATTTTATGACTGCTACGATATTAGCTTCTCCATACATTTCTTCTATTTCTTGGTTTGTCCTTCGTAGCCATATCCCGTCCACCATTTTACCTCCAAAAATCTTACGTAACACTTTTCTTTCCCATATTTTAACACTGTTTTGTTCTGATATGTTTAGAGTCCACGCCTCGCTTCCATATGTCACTATTGGTCGTATCACTGTCTTATAGATTCACACCTTTGTTTTTCTTGAAATATTCTTACTTCTTAGTAGTTTACCTAGTGCGTGGATACATTTATTTCCTGCCATTAATCTTGTCTGTATCTCAGTCCTTATCTCTGGATTACATGTAAATACTGTTCCTAGGTACGTGAAACTTTCTACTTCTTCAAAATTATATATCTTCCCTCTTTCCGTGTATATGTTTAAGTATTGCCCTTTTCTGAATTCCTGATCTGGCCATGATATAAACTTCGTCTTTGTCTCGTTTATCTGTAGTGCCATTTTTTTTTTTTTTTTTTGTTTGCTTCTTCTTTTAGTCTCGTTACTACTTCTTTTATTTCTCGTTTACTTCGGGTTATGACTACTAGATTGTCAGCATAGGCCAAGCATTGGTGTCTCATTTGGTAGTCCCGTTCTATTAATTTTCGAATTTCTTATTATTTTTTTCAGAATGAAGTTGAATAGTACATGACATTCGGTCGCCCTGTCTGTCTCCCTCTTTAACCTCGAATTTTTCAGATGTATTATTTTTTATTTGTACTCTATTCACCGTGTTTTGCTATGTTAATTGTACCATATTTATTAGTTTCTAGCTAATTCCCAATTCTCTTAGGGATTTATACAGCTCCTTCCTTTTGACTCTGTCATAAGCCTACTTGAAGT
This sequence comes from Liopterus haemorrhoidalis, assembly GCA_963971575.1. Classification (NCBI taxonomy): domain Eukaryota; kingdom Metazoa; phylum Arthropoda; class Insecta; order Coleoptera; family Dytiscidae; genus Liopterus; species Liopterus haemorrhoidalis. The sequence goes on from OZ020620.1 coordinate 33,222,837, forward strand.
CGATGAAGAGGACATGTTTCTTTCTCAAATTCGTAACTTTCGGCTTGAATTTCTCGTAACAAGTATATCTGGTCTGTTGTGCTTCTCTCTTGTCTAAAGCCGCTTTGATATTCGCCGATGATGTTGTCCATGTTTTTAATGAATCTATTCTTAATATTTTGTGCTAATATTTTATATGCTACATTTAAAAGCGCTAATCCCCTATAATTTTGACACTGGATTTTGTCGCCTTTCTTAAAAATGGGACATATCGTGGCTTCGGTCCATTCTGATGGTATCTGTTCTTGAGTCCATATCTCTTTTATCAACCTTTGCATCTGCTTCACTAGTTCTGCTCCGCCATATTTAAACATTTCCGGTGTTATACCATCGTTTCCTGGGCTTTTGTTATTCTTAAAGTTCTTTATCATATTTTCTATGTCTTCTTTGTCTGGTGGATGTTCTTCTTCTTCACTTTGACTTTGAGTTGTCTGTTCGTAGAGTTCCATTCCCTCTTCGTCTTCTTCTTGCTGGCTATTTAAGAGTTCACTAAAATATTCTTGCCATCTGTCTAATACCCTTTTCACACTAGATCTTTAAGATCGGATGTTTAAGTGAATGGATCTTTAAACGCTAATGTGAAACCGTACGGCCTCGTCTAAACACGACCGATGTTTAAGACAGAGATCTGCGTCTTAAACTTCGCCCGCATTGCCAACTTAATTCCCATTATAAAAAAATACTCCTTGAATTTGTGCTTCTCTTCTTTTATCTATGTTCAGCTGTTATCATTTTATATATCGAGGTTATGAGAAGATTATTTGCGTTATTATTTAAATAAATATAAAAAATAAACTTCTTCTAACCTCGATATACAAAATAATGACAGAATAAATTCAAACGATATGAAATTATGTTGGCAATACATACTAGCTTTACATGGAGATTTCTTCTTCAAATTAAACATCAAGTGTGAAAGTAAACCGATATTAAACATCGATGAAGTTTAAGTTCAATCGTCTTAAAGATCTAGTGTGAAAAGGGTATAAGATCTATTCTTCTCCGGCTATAATTTTCCCGTTTTTATCTTTATATAGTACTGGTTTTGGTTGATATTCTTTTCTTTCGTTTTTAACTCCTTTATATAGGTTTCTTAATCCTCCGTTTTTATAGTTTTCACAATACCTCCCTTGTATATGTTGGCGGTCGGTAAAAAAAAAGATATATGGTTAGTTATGGCGCACAGCAACAAAGGCTATTTGCGCCTAACGCAGCCCATCTAAATGACTACACTTCATATTAGAAACAATAATTTATGCAATGACTAAGTCAAATCTTAAACACATACTCAAAAAAAAGTGCTCTACATTCTGCAATTTAACTGACAAAAAACAAATACATTTTATTTTTGATAATGCACGCATGTTCTAACATAACCCCATTTAGTTCAAACTTAAATCTTTCAAATTTATAATCAGAACTCAATTGTACACGAGCCATTGGGCGTGTTGTGCTCCAAAACTTATTATTTTTTAATTAATGCGATACAGGACATAAATAAGTGACGCAATTTAAATTTAATTATAATACATGTGTTTTATAATAACGAGTAGGCCGGCGAGTACATGTTTCGCGCGGGCATAACCAAACTAAGATGCAACGCCGACTCGCTATCGACCAGACACAGAGTCTCACGTTCCCGGGGAACTAAGTAAATAAACTACACAATCACATAACTTATTAAATAAATTTAACTATGCTTCTCTAACTTTATTATTAAATAAAGATATATTAATATTATTTCTCTACTGTTTCTTATTAAAAATATAAACACAAATTCTTTCGTAATTTGCACAGTGTAAACATGACTCTTATAATTTGTATCGTGTAACTGTGACTTTAATATTTAACTGATGATTTTTCATTTTTAAGATTCATAAAATATCAAAACATGTGTCATAAAAGTGTTAATGAAACATTTAAAGTTTAGTAAATATTTTTAAAATAACTTAAATATCTTAGTATACTATTAAAATTTATTTTTACATTTAAAAGATTTTTAAATTATTGAAAATTTAATATTATATAGTGCTGTGAAATTGTGTGCCAAAAATTTTAATATTTCTCAAATATTAAGCAAGAATAATAATTTGTTAAATCCCGGATGCCAAATAAATAAAAGTTTAGTATATATAATAATTTAAAAAAGTGTAGACAGTTTCAAAACAAAATATAAACAAAAACAAAATAATAAAGACAAGTTTCTTCTCTTATGAAACAAAATTTCTTCTTCTTCTTCTTTGGAGACTGTTAGTTCTTCCATCCATATTAAGTGCTTCCATGTATCCCATTCTTTCGAATTTTCAAATTACGAAAAAGAGACGCAATTAGTATAAAATTTTGGTAAAACAGAAAAGAAATGGAGCAAAACGAATATTTAAAGTAGTTAGTTGAATTTTGTATTTGTGTGTGTCACGCTGTAGTTTGTTGTGTGCGTCGCTCTGGTGTTTGTTGTTGTGTGCATCGCTCCAAAACTCGATCTTGACAGTTAATGGTATCTGCTGTTGTCGAGATATTAAATTTCGCCTTACGAAGGCTTTCTGTGAACGAATTACCACCATTTGGGAAGTCGTTCTACTGGTTGACAGGTGTTTTCTACAAAAATCTTCTTTTATTCTCATCACCTCATTTTTGGTATTCATTTTTGGTGTCATGGGTGGTCTGAAATCCTCGTTTGAAATTCTTCTCTTCTTGGTAACTATTCTTTTTAAGAGAGTCACATAGTTCCATATCCTAACTGCCTTTAATTCACTGTGGTGACATTATAACTTGATAACTTCAATTGTCCTTCACCACACTTCTCAATCTTGAGTCACTACTTCGTGCAATGCATGGCATCAGGACTGTAGTTGAGGGTGGTATACTGCGTATACCTTCTGCTTTGTTCCGAATGAATAGCGTACACCCGTGATTTTAAAATTTTAATGCGTTAAATGAGGTTATTCGAGACTGCATATTCTCTGGTTTTTACGATTTATGTACAGTGTACCCTCTGCTAATTTTACAGCGCTGCATGGACTATCAGGCTTTTTATCTAGTCAACCCATTTTTAGGGGTTGTTCTTCTAAGACGCTTACGATTTACCTTCTATTATCATTTTTTTCATAGCAGCTCTTCTAGCTAGTCCAAAATATCTTAAATAAGATTGGCAAATCCTCGTGATCAGTCGTATACGGCCTTTAACTAACCCCCCCCCCCCCCATTGAAATCTTTATACAGTTCCCTTATTTCTTTTACGCAACAATAAACTGTCTAATTCTACCTATAATTATTATCATTTTCTCTTCCATATTTCCCACCTGTTTTTGTTCAAATTAATCATTTTCCAAACTCACACCTGTACAGTACTGTTGGTCTAATTCAAGGGTCAGGAACCTTTCTGAAGCAAAGAACTATTCACGTAAAACTCTATAAAAATCAAATTTAAGGACCCGTAACATTAATATGAGTGGTTCTGGTGTCTGGCAAATTTTTAAAAAGTTGTAACTTACTCTTTGTATAAATTGCCACATATGTGTTCATTTCATTTATTGTAAATTTCACAAATAAGAGTTGTATTAAATCGTATATTCGCAGACATCATCTACGTCAGTGTTTCTCAAAAGGTGTGCCCCGAAATCTTAAAAAAAAATTACCGTTTTTATTTTAATATCATTGTCCGAATATGCTGTTCCAAACGTTTAGGTGGAACTAAATGGGAATTTCGTTCTTTTTTTTCGTTCTAAGTTATCACGAGAAGGGACCTTGCTTGGGTTATTTCATATTTGACGTTGGTTTTTGAAAATTTAATATTCTAACAGTGACACCATGGAAACGAATGAAATTTATTAAAAATGTTAATGCTTTTTTATATATATTAAAAAAAAAAAAAAAATGGTAAATTTTTATTAAGAATGGCCCAAATTAAAATGCAATGAAAAGGATATTTTATAATGACAAACAATTTAATCTAGAATTTGCAATGTGAGTATGATTTACAAAGCTTAAACAAAATGGCCAAAAGTCCGAATTAATAGATAAAAATTACTAGATTTCAAAATCTAGTTCCGCCTATACGTTTGGAATCGCCTATACGTACAATACCATTAATAAAAATAAAGTACACGAAGGATCTTTTTCTGACGAATTGAAATTGACATATCCGAAATACAGGGGCGTGTGCATTCAAGCGCCAACACTATTTGAATAAAGACCAATTCTTCTATGACTAAGTAGGTATGCCGTGAAATTTTTCTTCTTTGGAAAATGAGCCACGAGAGTAAAAAGATGGAGAAACACTGATCTACGTCATAGTGGGTAATTTGTAAATGTAAAAGATTTAATTTTTGTTTTTGCCGAAATCGTAACGGATTTATCAAAATTAAATATGCCAATGTATATAAAGCCGCTTAATACTCATAAAAATAATAATAATAAAAATAAAAATCACTCAGGTCTATTTTACAAATTTAATTCGAAAAACTTTACCATGTTTTTATGTACAGTAAATAATCATAAAAAAAAATCAAGACATCTATCGCCAAGCATCACAACTCACTTTCCGCTACAACAATATGTATTTGTATTAATTATATTATTAGTAATATTTTCATTAAGGGGGAGTAGGGTCTGATACACACACATTTTAAGCATATTTTTGTGATTTTTTTTTAAATCTATGGTTAAATTTATTCATTTTCAAACTAAGTACATATATAAAGTATGTTTTGAAGAAGATATAAAAAAAAAAATTGAAGGCAAAATATGGCAAAATGAGCCAGCTGTGGCAAATATTCTCAGATTCCGGGGGGAAAAAAATAGATTTTGCGGTGACCAGCATAACTCGTCACTGGATCATCTGAAATCAAAAATCCAAAAAGATTTTGTTAGTTTATGAGTTTGCCGAGGTAACGACGTTGAGATATTTTTTTTTTTCATGTTTTTTTTTTTTATTTAACAATCACAAATATACTAATTTTTAGGTTTTTATTAGGGGGAATTAATTTTTTTTGTCTTCTAAGTAACGCTAAAAACTGAAAAATCATTTTTAAAATAAAAACTCAACGTCATTACCTCGGCAAACTCATAAACTAACAAAATCTTTTTGGATTTTTGATTTCAGATGATCCAGTGACGAGTTATGCTGGTCACCGCAAAATCTAAATTTTTTCCCGGAGTCTGAGAAGATTTGCCACAGCTGGCTCATTTCGCCATATTTTGCCTTCAAAATTTTTTTGTATCTTGTTCAAAACATACTTTATATATGTACTTAGTTTGAAAATGAATAAATTCAACCATAGATTTGAAAAAAAATCACAAAAATATGCTTAAAATGTGGTAATCAGAACCCCCCCCCCCCCCTAATACAAATTGTACAAACATACAGAAAATAGTAAGGAATTCCATATATTTTTCCTCAGAGCCTCATGCGGCCCTAGAGCTAATTAATGTCTTGTGAATGCGTACTTTTTCGAAATTTGACTCTGCTGCCAAAGCACAAAGATTCGACTAATTTACTCCTTTCAACCAATATTGTTGCAATTTTCAATTATAATACTAGTGTTTAATAAAAAAATAAACGTTTTAATCCTAAAATATATGTTTAAAAATGTTCTATTTCTAAACCCTTGCAAAAATACTTTTTTCCTTTAAAAATAGGAAATAAAGTTATTTAAAGCAACCCCTATGAAAAAACATTTCCCTACACCCTAGTTCATGGACGCTAGCGCCTGTTGGCGTCGTGTCAATGAACTAAGTTAGGGAGTGCACCCTGAAAATCTGTCACACCTGTAATAACCCTTCGTTAATAATGTAAATAAACAAACAAAAACTACAACAAATAATTTTAAAAATTGTGCAAACTGGCCTCAGACCGTGTTGTGAAAAATAATACGTATTTACTTTCAAGCTTAGTGATTTTGTGTTGTGTGGATTGGTGTGTTGTTAAACAATAATGTTTACTAATAAACAAAATAAAATAAATAAATAAATATTAAAATAAATTTACAAAATGCGATAAGAAAATGATAAATAAATAAAAATAAAACACAAGTTTGGAAGATATTTTAACAAGTAAATCGTTAATTGTGAAACGCCAGAAAATATTTAATATAAATTAATTAATATTAATAAACAAATACATAAATAATAAAACAGTTTGATTTTGTTTGGTTGATTTAAAAAAATAAGAAAGAAAAGTGAGGTTAAATCTGAAAACTTGAGAAAAAACGTTTTTTTTTTAAATAAATAAATAAACAGAAAGTATAAATAATGATTAATAAAGCTACAAAATTATTATTTCATTAATATAAGATTAGAATTACATTGTAAATCAGCCAAAATCTGTCAAAACCGTTCATAAAAAAGCTTATATTGTTTTACAATAACAAATAATTTTTTAACATTTGCCTAATCAATTTTATATAATTTTAAAAATAAAACACTTTAATTTTATAGGAATTTTATTAAAATTCAAATAGGGGCTCTAATGATCCTTGGACTTTTATATACCTTTAATACCAAAAATTTTTAAATCTTACTTTATAATGTTTTTCATACTGAAAATTTTTAAATTGTAATATAAAAAATTAACCAAAATGATGAACGACGATTTAGATGAAAAAACTAAAGTGCTAAGGCCTAAACCAGTAATAGCGACAAAGCCAAAGTATGTGCCTCCTGTAAATTTAAAAGTAATTCCAAAAACAGATCTCAGATCTAACGGTCGAGGAGACGATACCAGGAGTAGTATTTTAAAAACCGACAGAAATCCTGGTATTTTAAAAAATTCAGATCAATTCACGAAAACCCCAGACTTATATTTAAAAAATGATAAAGGAATACTAAAAAATACGGAATCAAAAATGGATACAGACGTCCATAGGACCGAACCATTAAGGCACCATCCTTTAAAAACTCAAACTACAGTCAAGGTCAGTTCTTTTCGTTCCAAAAACGGTCGGGAGGAGTTTAAAGTATCCAAAACTGACAAAATAGGAGCCCCAAATTCTCCAAGTACCGTTTGTTGCAGCATTTTATCAAATACTACTGACTGTTGCAACTTAATGGGAAAACAGAAAAAAGAAATGGATTCAAAAAGCATGACAAAAATCGATTCTTTAGACTCAAATTCTTCTGATTCTGGAGGATTTCGTGAGTTTATCCAATTAGAAGGAAAAAAACTAAGTCTTGAACCTGAAAAAAAGACAGAAAGAAAATTTGATGGACACATAAGAAAATTTTCACAACCTGAATTTTTAGAAAAATCCATTGCAGAAAGAACAAAATCTCTTTCACAATGTTTATGTGAAAGAAAATCTTCAGAACATATTTATCATAAAGAAGAAGAAAAGCGTCAAATTATTAATCCATATCAAGAAAAACCTAAAGTTAAACCCCAGTTAATTAGTCAAAGTCAGTTTAAACAATCTACGAAAAAATTAGAAGAGATGTTAGCTCATAGGCTTGAGATTGATCAGCAAAGACATAAAAGAGGAGCCTCTTGCCATGAGACGGAAACTAGTCAACAGTTTGAGCAGCAGATGAAGATACAAAAGGAGTTTCAGCAGAAACTGAAAGCGGATTTGCAGCAGACTGTAAAACATATACAAGAAATACAAAGCACAGAATTGAGATTGCCTCAGAACAGAAGTTGGAATGAAGTAGGTATTTTTGATTTTTTTTTTTTTTTTATTCATATAATATACTAAAAATATTATACTAGAAATGGCCAATATAGGTTCCCAGGCCGCATGTGGTGGGGTGGGGTCTTTTTGGGGTTTCGTATGACCAAGAAATGTTTTGTGTCCCACACTATACAACAGTGGCGGCTGAGACAGGGTGGTGCTGGGACAGTGTCCTCCTAAAAAATTTTAATAAGGAAAACTCAATTTAAAACCTTATTTATAATTTACAATTGCCTTAAACTACCTAAATATATCATCGTATATTTATTTTTATTACTTCTAATTACCGGGACACTACAGGTTAGTGTCCCGGTACAGTGTTGCCACATGCGATTTCTAATGTATTTATCTACGCAAGTAATAAAAATTGATGTGAAGTGTGAATTTTCACACATTTCTGGGTTTTGCAGGTATTTAGTAACTGAATGATGATAATTTGGGATGCCAAAACAAATTTTATGTCAAAATATATTTTTATGATTTTTAATTCGAATGCCTAATACCATTATTTAATTTTCTAAATATGTGCAGTATTTTTTTTTTTTTTTTATATAGCAGTTCATTAAGATTTTGAAAATTGCGCCTATGACTTCTATTGGTTGCTTAAATCTAAGCCCCGCCCTCTGATTTCGTCAAACATAGAATTAAATTATAATTTCAACACTTCCCACTGGTTATTAAATTTACGCTTTTAAAAATAAATGCAACATTTGCCAAAATAATGTAAACAAAATAAAAATGCAAAAAAGAAACAGAAAAAATAAAATGAACAGGATTCGAACCCTAGTTTGCAAATTAAGTTACATTATTAAGCGAACGTCAAAACCAACTACGCTACTAGAGCTACTGATTTGGTGTTACATAGCGAATTAAATATTTAACATATTTTAGTTACAAACACAAAAAATGCGTTATTGTCCGAAAACATAATCTGATCAAAAATTCCTGTTGTACTATTCCGGTTCACACCAATATACATTACTTCGAATTTATTCAGATTTTTAGTTTAAACCATCTGGGCTACAGGTGTGGGACAAAAAAATGTTTGCACAATTTTGGCAAAAATCGCATCAAAATAATTTATTTTGCAAAAATAAAATTTTGATCGTTAATTCACGTACTAAGGGCTTTCATTTGATATCCTACTCAGAATTAAAAAATGTTTTTTTTTCGATGATCACATATTTGTTTATATTTTTAGGGGGATATGTTTTTTAGATGTTTTAGTATTTTTCCTATGTGCGGGTCAAAGAGTTGTATAAGCATGCCAAATTTCAACTCTCTAGATTTAGCTGTTTGGCTACAATTTTTACAGAACAGACAGACAGACAGACAGATGACAAAATGACGGTATAAGGGTTTTTTGGTCATACCTACAAAACCCTAAAAATGAACTGGAAAGGGCAACAGCGGCGAGTTGTTAGTGTGAATGTGTTGGTAAATTTAGGCCGGCGGCCTTAGGATAGCGTTCGTTTGATTTGATTTTACTCAGACGTGAAACTGGATACAGTGCGTTATATTAAAACTAACATGCTTAACTATGAAACTATATTATTAATAAAAAATATTGGTCCTCATTGGCTAAAATTGAATATTTCACAATCGAACAAAAATGGAAATAGAACATTAATAGAGAGTTCAGTAAAAAACAGTAGTAATAATTTAGAATGGGGCACCAAAAGCTAAAAAAAATTTAACGACCGATGATTGAACTATCTGTAGCTCGGAGCTTCATAAAAAAATATATATAATAAAAATTTATTCACTTTCAAGTCGTACTTGGAAGTATAATTTGAAAGCGAAATATTTTTAATCATTTGTAATGTCATTATGGTCAACTTAGGTCTTTAATTTTTTTTACCAACTTACACATCGCGTTTTTGAGAAAAATTGTTTTCCCTCTACCTTAATACTTTGTGTATATGAATTCTAAATATGTTTCACAGGCCAGAGTGAGTTAGATTGGGGGCCAGATATTTAAAAATCACAGAGGACGGGTGGGCAAAATTTTGAAAATCATTTTAGAACGTGGGGAAGTAATTCGGAAAATCAATTAAGGACAGGTGGAGTGGAGAAATTCTGAAAATATTTTGCGGAAGGGGGGAGGGTGATTCTAAAAAACAAGGGGTAGAAATTTCATGCGAGCCGTTTGAAACTTATTGTTAGGCTCTCGGCCTAACAATAGCCCGCGGGCCGTAGGCTGGACACTGCAACATATTGATCAAAAAGTGTCCCCCCATATATTTTACCCACTAGCCGCTACTGTTATACAATTCAGTGTTTCTCAACCTTGCAACAAACGCCCCCTTTTAGCTTTATGCATATTGCTATCGCTTACGCTCCTTTTTTAAGATTTTGTAGGTATTACCACAAAAAAAACCTTCTAACTTCACTCATGATCTAGAACTCATGTGGTACAAATTGTAGCCAAACGGCCAAACATAGAAAGTTGAAATTTTGCATGCTTATATAACTCTTTGACCCACATATAGGAAAAATACTGAGAGTTATATAACAAATAAAACCTCGTGGTTAAGCAAACAATTTTTTTTTTTTGTAAAAAATCATATTTTTTATTTGATTTTCGCATTTGAACTTCCTCAAATATTACTTTGGCTTCCAGTCCCCCCCCCCCCTCCCAGAATTGCTCGGAGAAAAATGTGTGTGCAACAATGCAACAAGGATTTATTTTTGTCATTCTTTATTTTATCACTGATATTATAGAGGTGAGAACCTCTTTTTAGGTCATCACTTATATTTTCACACTTTTCCATTACGACATCATAAAAGATGAGGATGCCCTCCTCAAATATTTCCTTAAACTAAATCTGAAACAATATAATTCCAACAATTCCAACTGGTTAACAAATTTACGCTCTTAAAAATTAAATACAACATTTGCCAAAATATAACTAGAATTTTGACAAAATAATTTAAACAAAATAAAAATGAAAAAAAAAACAATAAATAAAATTGTCTCCTCTGCCCGGGAGCGAACCCTAGTTTGCTGCGTAGCAAGCGAGCAAGCTAACCATTAGACCAGGATATGCCTTCTAGTATAGTGTTACTTAACTATAACTTTTGTACTTCGTCAACAAAAAAACACAAAAAATGCGTTATTTTCCGAAAACATAATCTGATAAAAAATTCCTGTTGTACTATTCCGGTTCGTACCAAAGTACATTGCTTTAGTATTGTTTTTTAGTTTAAACCAAAATTTTTTGCACAATTTTGGCAAAAATCGCGTCAAAATAATTTATTTTGCAAAAATAAAATTTTGATCGTTAATCCCGTACTAAGGGCATTCATTTGATACCCTCTAGAATTTAAAAAAAATATATATATTTTTTTCGATGAGCACCTATTTGTTTATATTTTTAGGGGGATATGGTTTTTAGATGTTTTAGTATTTTTTCTATGTGTGGGTCAAAGAGTTGTATAAGCATGTCAAATTTCAACTCTCTAGGTTTAACCGTTTGGCTACAATTTTTACCGAACAGACAGACGACAAAATGACGGTATAAGAGTTTTTTGGTCATACCTACAAAACCCTAAAAAAGCACATAAAAGCTCGGATAAAATGAAAATGCAACAATTTTTTTTTTTTTTAATGGCCCTTGCTACTGTGGCAATTAGCCAGGACAATTTCTATTCGAGAAAATGTCCATGCCTGAACGGGATTCGAACCCGAGACCTTCGCAACGCAGAGCACATGTGTTACCACTACGCTACGCCGGTCGGCCGTGTTCATTTTCACCATGTAGACAAACTTATTTATTTATTGTTTTTAATTGTGGGTTTTGTAAGTCTTAATTTCATATTTGATTTCCTATGACGTTGGCACGTTGATAGTTTTGAACAAATTATGATACACTTACAGCTAAGAATTTGATACCTATTAGTACGTACTTTGCTTTGTTTTATCCATTAGTTTCTCGGAAACAAATTAGTGCGTGTAATATAATTTATGTGTTCCTAGTAATCAAATTCTCTCCCCATTGTTGATGTCGAAAAATGTCCACTATGCATGCGTATCTATTCATCAAATGTACCATTTAATCTAATACTGGATTAACCAACCAAAATCCTTCTTTCTCCCCCAAATTTCTGAACTCAGAGGGTTGTAAATGAACATAAGACATGGATTACTGGTATTTCTTATTTCTGTGAGGTATTGACATAATTGGGAAAAGTCTGACAGATGTCGAAGATTTGACTCAATACGAGTATTTGCGTATTGTAGTTCTTTTTACAAGTGTAAAAGAAATTGGTTCGGTTTTCGTTGAAGTACTGTATTGAAGGGTACTTGTAGTTCTTTGTACTATAAGAGAATAAAATAATATTGCTTTCTGCTTGCAACGGTGAGGGAAAGATTGTTCGAAAAACTATTTGATAAGTATCTCTTATATTGCCCATACATTTTTACAAGAAAGAATCTGTTTCTGGTTTATAATATCCAATTCTTTATTCAATCTATACTATTCTCTCTTTTTCTCTTTCTGAGCACTGTCAGTCGGATTGAGTTTTGTCCTAACTTACATAACTCCTCCATTTTACGGTCATAATATTATTAAAACAATACAGATACAAGGTGTCTCAAAAGAAATTTTATATTTATTTAGCTTACTGCGTGCACGCAACGTATCCGAGGGGCGCGGGGGTTATGTCAATCGGTAGCCTGGCTCTTGGGAATTCAGTCGCTATGGAGCATTTCTCGGGAGCAGACCGCGCGTTATGCGTGCGAGAATTTTACAAAAACGGTGATTCGGCGACTGTAGCGCGTATAAAATTCTGCAGTATTCGAGGTTTTCGCCACTTAAATGATGCGCCAAGCATTCCTCTCATTCGACATTGGGTTAAAAAGTTTGAAGAGACTAGTACAACGCTGGATAAATCAAAATCCGGGCGACCTAGGTCATCAAGAACGGTAGAAAACGTGGAGAATGTTAATCAGTCTGTTCGTGACGACCCGAACCTTTCAATTCCGAAGCGCGCAAGTGCTTTAAATGTGCATAGATCACCATTACATCGCATTATGCACAAAGACCTAAAGCTGCACCCCTACAAAATTCAATTGGTGCAAGAATTAAAGCCCCAAGGTGCCAGTCAGAGGCTTAATTTCGTAAATCAGGTGATTGAGCGATTTTCAACGTTTACCAACATTTTGTTTTCGGATGAAGCTCATTTTCATCTTAATGGCCACGTAAATAAGCAGAACTGCCGCTTACTGGAGTGCAACGAATCCGAAACGCAAACATCAGAAACCCCTACATTCGCCTAAAGTGACCGTATGGGCTGCGATGTCGGCGCGAGGAATTATCGGCCCTTACTTTTTTGAAGACGAAAGGGGGCGTGCAGTTACAGTGAATTCAGAGCGTTATGTGGAGATGTTAGACAACTTCTTGGTACCTGAACTGCATAACTTTCCTGGCTATAACCAAAGAACATGGTTCCAACAGGACGGAGCAACTTCACACACGTCCAATATGTCTCTGCCACGTGTTCGTGAAATTTTCTCAGGCAAATTGATCTCCCGGAGAGGTGACATAAATTGGCCTCCACGCAGTCCAGATTTAACCCCTATGGACTTTTTCCTATGCGGTTATCTTAAATCTAAAGTTTACGCCAATAAACCGACTTCACTGGCGCATTTGAAAGAAAATATCCGTCACGAAATGGCAGCCATCCCTGAGTCCACCTGCCGAGACGTCATAAGTAATTTTACTGTTCGATTAAATGAGTGCCGAGAACGCGAGGGTCTACATTTAGACGATATTATTTTTAAGAAATAAATCCCCAAAAAGTGTATTTTAATAATTAATAAACATTTTTTCTATATACGGCTTACTTTTTTTTTAATCGATCCACTAAATATAAAATTTCTTTTGAGACACCTTGTATTTCAATTTCAAGTAGAACACAAAATAATCGTTTCTTTATTCTAAACTACTCTTTTGTATATATTTTCAATGTTAAGTAAATAATAAGTGAGATACTTCGTTTATAGGTAGTTCTCCCCAAATATATATCTTATTAAAACTGCATTGAAGAGAAGACGAAAAAATGTTTCTTCATACACATTTTTGATGTCAAGTAAATAATACGAGGATCACCTTTTATGTTTTTACTAACGACCACTAGATAACAATATTGAAATGTGTCATTGCTATATTCGTAAAATTTTACATTTGTTATTGTGAAATCAGTGGTAGCTTATAAATTGACCGAGTAGTTTGTTGACAGTGAACGTTTAAAAAAAACCAAGTGTGTGAGAAAATTGATATTACTCGTGAAGGTTTTCGTTGTATGATTTTTTACGTAGCTTCTCAAATATTCATCTAAATGAAAAAATGCATAGAAATAAAAGATTTGTTTTCTAATTATAAATTATTTTGGTCATGTATGATTATGTTGTTCAGTAATGAGGGAGATATATGTAGATTTTAGTTTCAGGGTGTCTCCCCGTAACTCCTCAAATATTAATCTAATTAAAAAAAAATATGGAGTAAAAAAGATCTGTTTTCTTACTATATATTTTTCTGTTAAGTCAATAATAATAAGGGAGATATTTTTAATTTTTTAATAAACAGTTTTAACGTTGAAACACCCCCATAGAATAAAAATGTTGAGATGCCTTATAGCCTATGTTCGAATCCTGGTTTTATCTATCATCGTACCTAATTACGTGAAAATATGTCGAGCCGTTTTTTCGTGGGTAGACAGACAGACAAAAATTGATTTTTTATGGGTATTGTCTTATAATCATCTGAAACATCCAGAAACCAAATATAAGGCCAAACAAATAAAAAAAAAAGAACAGATATATCCTCCAATTTTATTAATATAGAAGACAATAGATATACGTTGAATTATATGAACATTTACACTCCACCATCAGTTTGTTTATTTTGAAGTTATAAAGCTGTAAAATTAGCCCTTTTGTTTATTGTGTAAAAGTAGCAAATTGTTAACAATTGGTTATAAAGAACTTTCTTCGAATACGGAAGTTTAATTGCGGATTATTTTCTTTACGTAATATCCAGCGAACAAGAACGAAAAATTTTACTTGTACTCTCTCTGCAATTGCAAATTTACTACAGAATTGCTATTTGGTAATCTATATATATAAAATCGTAACTAAGCTACCTACTCATAATCAACGCCCAGCCCAAACCACTGAACCTACAATCATGAAATTCGGCGAGTATATTCCCTCCATGACGTAAGCACCCACTAAGAACGGATTTTTCGAAACTCATTCTCTAAGTGGGTGAAAAGGGGGTTAAAAGGGGTAAAATATGGCTTCACGGTTTCCTTAATATCTCTTAGGTCCAATAAGATATCGACTTGGTTTTTGCTGACAAAGATTACTCATGTAAATATTAAAAAACTTATTTCAGGATTTTGTTCTAATTGACCCCTAAAGGGGTGAATCTACAATCAGGGTGAATTATAGAACCCTTCGCATCTTCTGTGTTTTTTGTGTTATAACATTCCTTTTTGGCATATAGGTATCTTTTTAGAAAATTTAGAAAGTGTTTTGACCGTTTTTTTAAATTTCACCCCTAAAGGGGTAAATTGGTATTTTTTATTCGATAGAATTTCGTCTAGATAAAGAAACATAAAATTCGGGGAGTAAATTCCTTTTATGACTTAAGAAACCCTAATAAATAATTTTTTTAAATTCGGCCTCTCAGGGGTTAAAAGGGGTGAAATGTGTTTTCACAGATTTCTCAGTATCTTTTAGGTCAAGAATATATCGCCTTGCTTTTGCTTACAAAGACTACCCACATAAATGTTGAAAAACTTATTTTTCAGGATTTTGTACTAATCAACCCCTAAAGGGGTGAATCTACAATCAGGGTGAATTATGGAACCCTTCGCATCTTCTGTGTTTGTTGTGTTATAACATTTCTTTTAGGCATATAGGTGTCTTTTTAAAATATTTAAGTGTATTGACCTTTTTTTTTTAATTTCACCCCTAAACGGGTAATTTGGTATTTTATATTCGATAGAATGTCGTCTAGACAGAGAAACATAAAATTCGGGGAGTATATCATTTTTATGACTTAACAACCCCCTAAGAAATGATTTTTGGAAATTCAACCCCTAAGGAGTGAAATGGGGTAAAATGTGTTTTCACGGATTCCTCAATATCTCACAGGTCCAATAATATATCGCCTTCATATTTGCTTCTAAATATTATCCATATAAATGTTGAAAAACTTATTCAGGATTTTGTCCTATTTATCCCCTAAAAGGGTGAATCTACAATCAGGGAGAATTATAGAACCCGACCTATTTCCTGTGTTTGTTGAGTTATTAAATTCCTATTTGGCATATAGATGTCCTTTTAAAATATCTCGATGGTTTTGACAGTTTTTCAAAATTTCACCCCTAAAGAGGTAAAAGGATATTTTTTATTTGATAGAACATCCCTTGGACATAGATACATGATGTTCGCAAAGTATATTCCCTCCATGAGGTAAGCATACACTAAGACGGGATTTTTCGAAATTCAACCCCTAAAGGGTGAAATATAATTTCAAGGATTCTTAAGTATCTCTACAGACCAATAAGATATCGTCTTGGTTTTTTTTACAAAGATTACCCATATAAATATTGAAAAACTTATTTCAGGATTTTGTTCTAACCCACCCCTAAAGTGGTTAATTTCCGAACAGGGTTAATTATACAACCCATCATATTCCCTGTCTTTGTTGAGTTATAAAATTCCTTTTGGCATATAGGTGTCTTCAAAATATCTTGAAATGGTATTGACAGTTTTTAAAATTTCACCCTTAAGGGGTAAATGGGAATTTTGTATTTGATTGAACATCCCTTGGATATAGATAAATAAAATTCGTGAAGTATATTCCCTCCATGACGTAAGCAGCCACTAAGACGGGATTTTTCGAAATTCCACCCCTAAGAAGTGAAAAGGGGTGAAATGTGATTTCAAAGATTCCTCAATACCTCTTAGGACCAATAAGATATCGTCTTGGATTTTGCTTACAAAGATTACCCATACGAAAAACTTATTTCAGGATGTTGGCCGAATCAACCCCTATAGGGGTCTACAGTCGGGGTGAATTATACAACCCTTCGTATTTCCTGTGTTTATCCTTTTTTGGCATATCGGTGTCTTTTTAAAATATCTCGAAATGATTTTGACAGTTTTTAAAAATTTCACCCCTAAAGGGGTAAATGGGTATTTTTTACTCGATAGAACGTCCTCTGGACAAGATACATGAAATTCGTAAAGTATATTCCCTGTATGACGTAAGTTCCCACTAAGACGGTATTTTTCGAAATTCAACCCCTAAGGGCTGAAATGTGATATCAAGAATTCCTTAATATCGATTGACCCAATAAGACATCGACTTTGCTTTTGCTTATAAAGATTAACCATACAAATGTCGAAAATTTTATTTCTGGATTCTTTCCTAATCAAACCCCTAAAGGGGTAAATCTATAATCGGGATGAATTATACAACCCGTCGTATTTCCTGTGTTTATTAAGTTATAACATTCATTTTATAACTTATAAGTTACCCGTGCACATGTTTAGAAACATACTACGAATTTTACACAAATGAACCTCTAACGGGGTGAATCTACACCTGAGGAGAGAGTCAGCAATGTGATCTATAAAGAATCATGACTTACAATAATTGCACGATGATGGCAAACCGTCAATAAACCGTAGCGAAGCACGGGTACTCAGCTAGTTGTTATATAAAAATATTCCTTAATTTTCAGATATTACTAGAGTATGGTTAAGTTAAGTCTTTATACGTTTAAATCCTAATTAAGTAGAAAAAATCCATTGCTCTTTTTAAGTTGATAGGATTCAAACGTACTAACTCCTAGATTGCCCACTCTCTAGTAATTACGTTTTATACCTGGGTTAATACTAATCTGAGTTTCCGTGGTAAATACGGTTACCAACGGAGCACAGAAACAAAGGTTCAAATCTCAAGCACCATTTCGAAATTTGTCACCTTCCGATACTATGCAGTTTGCTCAGAGATTCAGCCTCAAATTAAGTATAATTTAATACTTAAATTGAATATCCGTTCATACAGGGATAATACGGATAATAATACCAGACTAGTCAAAACTAGAGATGGGTCGTTATGAACGAACCGGCTGGCTCAGCCGGCTCAGTAGACTGACCGAAGTGACTTGGTTCACCAAATTGAAATGAGCCGGCTCACGGCTTACTGCATAGTTTCAAGGATACGACTGATCGGGCGATTGTGAGCAGTGACCGGAGTGATCCGGATCTGGATCGATGTCATGTTGAACTTCGCGAAAACTCGGCTTATAATGTATTATCATAAAATGTATTTTGTCATCAATTTGTAGGGTAGTCTATTTGAAACTAATAGGTTTACTCTGTACTTTCTTACAACCATACTATATAAAAATATTAAAAATATTGCCCAAATCCCAGATGTCCAATTTATAAGGGCATTAAACATCGCCATAAACTTAACACATCTGGTTTAAAATACAGTAACTACATAAAGTGAATTGTTTGTTTACTATTAACCCGGCAAAAATGTTATATAATTCTCTTCTATAGATTTTTATTTATTTAACTTGTTAATATAATGCAAGACAACAACAGTAATGAACGAACGACCGACAACTGACCTGTGCCTCGGGAACATGTTTACTTATCCGGATCACTGAGCCGGATCAATGAGCCGGCTCAGCAAAGTGAACGACCTCCACTGATCCGGTTTCGCAAACTGAGCTGAAATTCCCATCTCTAGTCAAAAAGTTACGCTGTCCAATCATGCCTTGCTTAAGATGTAAATGCATCGTTAAGTTTATTTTTCACTAACCTAAATATAGCGTATTATACACCTAGGCTGTATGCCAACAGCTTAGATTGCGATAGATATATGAAAAGGGTGCCGCGGACTCCGCAGAATAAATTCGGATATAATACAGAGAAATGAGAGTAGGGGTAAAGAGCAAAAAGATGGGTTTTAAGCAGACCCAGCCGAAAGGCGGTGCAGAGGGTGCACCGGAATCGGTGGACTTGTAAAAAATCACATAAATGCATTTATTATTATGTAGTTGGTTTGAAAAAACATAGATGTTCACGCCAGTTGCGCGAATTATTAATATTTAAGTGGGGGGTCCATCAACTTGTATATATCCAATCCGGTAACCAACGAGTTCATCGAAAATCAATTCATCGAAAATCAATTCATCGAAAATCAATTCATCGAAAATCAATTCATCGAAAATCAATTCATCGAATGATCAATTCATCGAATCGTCAATTCATCGAATCGTAAATTCATCGAAAAAAAATATTTTGTAAATATTTGAGAGGAATGCCGAGGGGATCGGAAAGTCAAAAAAGTAGACAGACTAAGAAATAATTGCATAAAATTTTTTATATGGTTTAAAAAAAGGTAAATAAAGTGACATAGTGTTTGAATATAAATAAAGAAATATAATAAGAAAACTTATATATAATAAAACAAATAAATTTTTTGTTTTTAAGG
Organism: Liopterus haemorrhoidalis; assembly: GCA_963971575.1. Classification (NCBI taxonomy): domain Eukaryota; kingdom Metazoa; phylum Arthropoda; class Insecta; order Coleoptera; family Dytiscidae; genus Liopterus; species Liopterus haemorrhoidalis. The sequence goes on from OZ020620.1 coordinate 33,242,071, forward strand.
TTTAATAAGACAGGTTATGGTCAATTGCACGCAAATAATTTTTATAAATTCATACACATGATACGCATTATAATTGGGCTAATATAGGGGAAAATAAAGTACTATGCATCTAAAAACAAGGTAATTAGGTTAGGTTTAGTTAGTAAAAGTCTAAAACCGAGCGGAGCGAGTTACCCATCTTCTAGTTTAAGGACAAAGCACTATTTTAGGTTAGGTTGGTAAGGGTTTTGTTAGAAGAAGCCGAGCGAAGCGAGCTACCCATCTTCTAGTTTAATCTCAAAACACTATCTTAGGTTAGGTTAGTAAGGGTTTGGTTAAAAGAAGCCGAGCGAAGCGAGCTACCCGTCTTCTAGTTTAATGACAAAACACTATCTTAGGTTAGGTTAGGTTAGTAAGGGTTTGGTTAGAAAAAGTCGAGCGAAGCGAGCTACCCATCATCTAGTTTAATGACAAAACAAACTCACACTAACATAACAATGCCACCTGTTTAGAATCACCGTACATTGAATAAATCATTTCTGAATGGAAAATTTAAAAATTATTAATAGACCAAGTATGATATTTATTTAATAAGTGTAGTCTGTCAACTTTTATTGACCACTGCTTTTTTGGCTTTCCGATCCCCTCGGCATTCCTCTCAAATATTTACAAAATATTTTTTTTCGATGAATTGACGATTCGATGAATTGATCATTCGATGAATTGATTTTCGGTGAATTGGTTTTCGATGAATTGATTTTCGATGAATTGATATTCGATTAATTGATTTTCGATTAATTGATTTTCGATGAACTTACCGTGAATCCCCTTATGTGCCACCTTGGCGTTGAAATCATATTATATATTTATTAATATTAATTTTGTTTTTTCAGAGTAACAGAAGTCAGCCTGCCATAGGTTTAAAGCACACACCAAAATTTAGGGTAAGTTATTTATACTTATTTAAAAAATAACAATATGTCACAATGATTGAAACTTTGTTATAATATTGTACAATTCTTAACAGTGTTTAACTTATGCTTAAGTTAAGAACTTAATGCGTTCTTGGAAAAGTGTTTTTAAGTTGAATGTTCGTAAATAGAATTTATTCTCTTCGTAAATAATAGGTAAAATATTATATGAATTATAACGAGGTGTACATAACATCATTAAATACGTCTTAAACGGTAAGCCACAGTAACCTTGCTGTAGCACAACAAAATATCAGTGAATTTTTAGTTAATTAAGCTGAAATGTTCGTAAAAGCTGAGTTTTTTGCTCGTTAGTTAAATAAGTCGTCGTAGTTTATTAAGTGCATCATGCAATATTCACAAATCCGGATTGTTCGTTATTTGCGGTATTCGTAAATAGATATATGCCTGTACAAGTACTTTTTTGCATATCTGAAATATTTATTTCAGATGTTTCAAAAGAATAATCCAGGAATTCTTATACCGTCACTCAGGGCTGAGCCTATAAAAGTTGACGCTTGCGGCAAACTAAATTTGGGACCAAATGTGGGTGTTTTTACTTGATTTCTTCGCTGAACCGGTCCAATAACAACGCAAAATACTCTCCATTTATTGTTCCTCCTTTAGTCAATGTGGATGATTCCGCGTGCTTCCCAAAAAACCGTGCCAATACATTGCCGGTCGATTTCACCGTGTTCGCCTTCTTTGGAGCCAGATCGCCTCCAGAAACCCGCTGTTTCGACTGTTCCTTTGTCTCTGGAGTGTGGTAGTGGATCCATGTTTCATCAATGGTTATGTATCGACGCAGAAACTCGTTAGGATTGTGACCAAAAGCGCCAAACCAGCCATTGAATCGACCACACGATTTTGTTTATTCGTCATTGTAAGAAAATGTGGCACCCATCTTGCCGATTTCTTTTTCATACCCAATTTAACGTGCAAAATTGAAACCACTGAGTCATGTGATATGTCTGTGGCCTCAACAAGTTCGCGCACTTTGACTCGTCGATCACTCAAGACCATATCGTGAATTTTGTCAATCATTTCTGGCGTAGTCACCTCAAGTGGACTTCGCGAACAATGTTCATCACTTGTGGATGTACGACCATGTTTAAACTCATTCACTCAATTGTAAACAGTTTTAAACTCTGGTGCAGATGTGCCATGAACTTCATCGAACTCGGCTTTGATTTCTTTCGGTTTTTGCCTTTCAAATGAAAGAGTTTAATCACTGCACGAAACACGTTTTTTTCATTGTTCGTACATAACAAAAGCTGTTTGCTTCAATGAATTGTAAAAATGAAACCACGCGATGGATTTGGCTTAAAATTTGACAGCAGTCTATTAACAGATGGTACTTTTCAGAAACAAACTTGTTTCGATACTACTAATGCCACCTCTTAGATTTTGTAAGGACTTATTGACCTCCTCTCGTATTTTTACGATAGAAATTGTGGCCAAACGGGCCAAAAAATTTGGCAAGTAAAAACTATTGTTTAAAAACTGATTGGGATATCAAATGAATCTTTTGACGTGTAGATTAACGGACATAATTTGATTTATACAAAAAATATTTTGTATTTCACCCTACTTCCCAAAGTAGTAAAGTTCCCAGAGTTGCTAAAAAAAAAAAAATTGAATAGCACATCAGGAATTTTTTATCAGATTATGTTTTAAAATACAAGCAATTTTAGAGATCTAGAAAAAAAATATTATTTAATGTGACATATCGAAAAATCTTTAAACGTAGGTTAATGAGCGAAAAGTGCTTCTAAAATATTTCATTTTGACACAAACTTGTCTTCCTGACGGGTTGTTGTAAAATTCTAAAAAAAAAAGTTGTAGTTGTGCACATAGAATTAGTTTACGTGTATTTTTGAAAACAGAATTGTTTATATTTTAGAAAAAAATATATATTATTCTTGTATCGTCTTGGGCAGTGGTTCTTAACCAGGGGTACGAGACGCTTCTTCTGAATACTAGCCACAGAACATATATACTAGCGCTGTCAGAAGTCGACCATGTCTGACTCGCAACCGGGTATCCAGAACTTGGTATCGGAAAAACCGGGTATCCGGTTTCGGGCATCCGCAAAACAAAAAATGAAAAGCAAAATAAACGGATAGAAATAATAAGCAAAACAACGAATGACGAAAGAAGTGATGAACCAAACAAAAATAGGAAATTCATAAATATGAAGCCAGGTATCCAAATCCGGGTATCTGGAATAGGGTATCAGGAACCGGATATCCGGAATCGGGTATCCGTAATTGTGGCTCCCGCTCCCAGCCTAAGTAAGGTAGGGTGGCCAGACAGTTACACAAATGGTCTTCGCGGCGGCGACTATGAAGGACCACCAGCAGAAGGCTGGAATATAGAATTAAAAAATCAACTGTGGCCACCACAGGACCGACCGCCATCATAAAGTACTTGTATAAAATACATTCTAGCAGCAGAGTAGACATAACTTGGCCTAATATTTTCTAACAGAGATATTATTTATCATGACTATGGGAACGTTACATATAAGTACAGTCCATCTATTTAAGCTTGGCGGATGACCTTGGGTGCGCAGTAGCAATCACTAGAAATTGGAGTGGGGACGTCAGTTGACTTCAGACTGTCTTGCTGCAAGCATCAGTGAAAGTACATTCGGATGAAAAAGTATAATGGAATTTAAGACGAAATTATGCGGGCGCGTAAACCATAGTCAGTGTAAGGAGATTATTAGTAATGTGATTGACTTTATGACTAAGGAAGCTGCAGCAGGGAACGTGATTATACCTTTGAAGAATATTTTGGATCGAGTTTCAGCGTGCACAGGTGTTTCTGCAAGGAGTTTAAGTAGAATTAATAAGGAAAAAAAAGTGTCTGCAGGTTAGACAAGTTAAAAGTTGTAATACAATATAACTTTAATACAAAGATGAGACACGAACGGAACAAATATTTTGAACAAAAGAATCCGAAATTTCACTTTCTAAATTAACAATCATAATAAATATCTTTGTTGTAAGATGCAACAAAGCTGTTCAACAAACACATTTTTTTTTTTTTTGGTAAACTTAGTTCAGTTCTTAACAGGCTTTTCATTTTTATTTCATTGAAACATTATTATTTTCTAAATTCAGGTGAATGTTCCACATTTTCGTCACCTAGAAAACAGAAAGAAAGAAGTGAACAGAAAATATGAAATATAAAAAGTAATCCATTAAATTGTGGAAAAAATTAATATTTTGATGAAAACTTGTGTCTCGTACTGTACAATCCAAGCGCTCGACCCTCTCTTTCTTTCCGAATGCGTTCTTCCTCTGCGCGAGACTGAATCCCCACACGCCAGTACTAAATAGATTTGCTGTATGAAAAAATTGAAATTTCGAAAAAAAAAATTCAATTTTTTTTCGTTTTATCAAAAAATGTCTCAAATAAAAGTTAGTTCTTGCTTTTATGGCAACTTTTGTTCAATAATTTTTTTCGAAATAATTTTCTGTTGTGAAATATTCGCAAAAATCTTAAAATCGTCACGAGTAAACTCCCATTTTTAGTCAACCGATTTTTACCAAAAGTTGAACAACTCGTGCCATTGATGGTAGAAGTTTAAATATGCAGTTTCATAAAAATCCTTTCAGCCAAATTTGCTCTGCACGTGTACACAGACAGACAGACGGATAGACGGACAAACGGACAGACGGACGGACAGACCGACTGACGGACGGACAGACCGACTGACGGACGGACAGACCGACTGACGGACGGACAGACCGACAGACATCATGCTAAAAATAGTCAAAACGTTAAGGGACCTCAATTCGTGGAGATCCATCGAAATCTCGAAATGTCAAAATCGGAATGATCACAATACATCCCTTATATATGTTGGTGGTCGGTAAAAACGAGATATGACACGGAGACGCACCGAGTTGCGCTCCTGGAGAAGACACGGACGACCTAGAGGAAAGTGAAGGGAATATAAACTCTTCTGCTCCTAGGGGCTGTTCTAGGAGACTAACATAAGGGAAATGGTAGCCCTAGCTGGGGTGTAGACGAGTAAAATTCTAGGCCCACAAGTAATGTCTATGAAGGAACCAAACGTAGAAAATCTCACGATGTCTCTGAAAACCCTAGCCAAGCGACAAACAATGCGGAAAACGTTGCTCAATACGATGGGCGTATCACATAACTAAAATACAGTACCACAAAAATACAATATTATAAAACTGATAATATGACAAAAATTATTAATATTAAATACAAAAAAAATACAGATGTTAAATTTTAATTCAAAATAAGACAGCACACGTGATCAAGAGACCAGCGTGTGCGTACCAAAAGTAATAAGTTATAGCGCTGATGCGATAACTTACAGAATAGAATTATATGTTACAAAAAATATTAATAAACAGTGAAATTGAGTTGATGTAAAATTTGAATGGACTTACAGTAGATGCTTTTTTCATAAATATGTAGAATATTTATTTCCAAATTTACATGTGTGGCACTGGTGTCCCAATAAACAGGTTCCTGGGTCCTCGGATCGTTTCTTGGCAGGTGTAGTTGCACAAAAAAATTAAATGATTACACCAAGAGGGTGTAAGATCACTTAAACCGCGATAGAGACGCGTAATTTAACTTAGAAACTTGTAATAATAATTCAGCAAGCGAAGCATTCACTGAGCAGATCAGTATAAGAACGGATTAGGTGAAAAAAATCCGGCAGGTAGCGGCACTGAACATTTTTTAAAAACACAAAAAGTTTTTATGTTTTAAATTAAATTAAGTGAATTTAATTTAATAATAATAGCGGCCTTACGGGCGGGATAGTAATTGTATATCTAAAACTAATCCGGAACCAGGTATCCATAACCGGATATTCGAAACAGGGTACCCGGAAGTGGATTGCACCAAAATTACGAACACGGTTTTACCCGAAAACCAAAACCGGTTAACCGTGAAACCAGTTTCGGTTCCCAGCACTACAACACATTTTGAGATTTTATGGGGTGCCGGAAGCTGAAAAGATTAAGAACCACTGGTGAAGGGTAATAAATAAAAGCTTTTAATACTAAAGTTAACAAACAACAAATGATGTTTTGAAAATTGTTCATTCGGGGGCGAATTAAAAAAAAAATAATAATAATGTTCTTTACTTACTACATACGAAACCTTGAAATATATGAAAATTCACACTTCACATAATTTTTCAGGTTTTGTAGGTATGACCAAAAAACCCTTATACCGTCATTTTGTCGTCTGTCTGTCTGTTTGTCTGTCTGTCTGTCTGTCTGTCCGTCTGTCTGTTCGGTAAAAATTGTATCCAAACAGCTAAACCTAGAGAGTTGAAATTTGGCATGCTTATACAACTTTTTGACCCGCATATAGAAAAAATACTAAAACATCAAAAAACATATCCCCCTAAAAATATAATAAAATATGTGCTCATCGAAAAAAAAAATATGTTTTTATAATTCTGAGTAGGGTATCAAATGAAAGCCCTTGGTACGTGGATTAACGATCACATTTTTATTTTTGCAAAATAAATTATTTTGAAGCGATTTTTGCCAAAATTGTACAAAAAAATTTTGTCCCACACCCTGTAACTCAGATGGTTTAAACTAAAAATCTGAAAAAATTCTAAGTAATGTACATTGGTGTGAACCGGAATAGTACAACAGGAATTTTTGATCAGATTACGTTTTTGAAACAAAACGCATTTTTTGGCTAATAATGTACACAAGTTATAGCTTCGTAACACGCTACACTGGAACGTGTATGCTGGTGTAGTGGTTTTGACGCTGACTTTTCACCCAAGTAACTCGATCCGAAAGGGATCGAACCCTGCGAGAAGAGACAATATTATTTTTTTTAAAATACAAGTTTTTTTTTTTAATTTTTATATTGTTTAAATTATTTTTTCAAAATTCTATATTTTGGCAAATGTTGCATTTAATTTTTAGAAGCGTAAATTTAACAACCAGTGGAAATTGTTTAAATTATAATTTAATTCTGTTTCAATGTACACGAAATCAGAGGGGCGGAACTTTTAACAACCAATGGAAGCCATAGGCGCAATTTTTAAAATTCTTAATGAACCTTGCTATATAAAAAAAAAATACTGCACATATTTAGAACCCTAAATAATGTTATTAGACGTTCGAATTAAAATTAACAAAAAAAATATTTTAATATAAAATTTGTTTTGGCATTCCAAATAATCATCATTCACTTACTAAATACCTGCAAAACCCTGAAATGTGTGAAAATTCACACTTCACATCATTTTTTTTCTAGTTAACAACATTTCTATTTCGTAGTTAAAGTGTAAAATGATTGCACATATACTGTTCATGAAATTTAATTTAGTACGGTGACTTTTTGAGATAAAAATATAAATTTGTGATATTGCCATCGTAAATATTTCACTATACACTTACAGGTTTGTATTGATTTTATTCGAAAAGATCATAAAATTGTCCCAGGGAGAACGTAGCTAGAGTACATTACTCGTTGAGGCTGCTTCTCAATTATATACTCAAGAGACCACTTCAGTATTTTTGGCTTTATAAAAACAAATGATTTTTTAAAGTTGAAGTGAGTTTATTTTCAGCAGAATCGAGAGTAATTGGAATGTAGGGGTAACATTATTAATTTAAAAGATATTTCTTGTTAAATTTCTGTGGCTTCGTGGTAAAACGATTGCCTACAGAGCACAGGGAAATAGGTTCAAATCCAGGAATTTTTACCTTCAGATACTTATGTAGTCTATGCCAGTGTTTCCTAACCACCGGTCCGCAAGATTTTTTTGCGGGTCGGTTTTTACCGGTAGTATGCAACTATTTGCCTAATAAGTTATAACCCACTTAATTTTGAGATGAGAATCTCGATCCTTAATTTTTTAATTGCTTAAGTGTGCGCACCTCCGTACAGTTTCTTATACAAGACTAAGTCGCTATGGAGCGTTTCTCGGGAGCAGACCGCGCGTTATGCGTGCGAGAGTTTTACAAAAACGGTGATTCGGCGACTGTAGCGCGTAGAAAATTCTGCAGTATTCGAGGTTTTCGCCACTTAAATGATGCGCCAAGCATTCCTCTCATTCGACATTGGGTTAAAAAGTTTGAAGAGACTGGTACAACGCTGGATAAATCAAAATCCGGGCGACCTAGGTCATCAAGAACGGTAGAAAACGTGAAGAATGTTAATCAGTCTGTTCGTGACGACCCGAACCTTTCAATTCGGAAGCGCGCAAGTGCTTTAAATGTGCATAGATCATCATTACATCACATTATGCACAAAGACCTAAAGCTGCACCCCTACAAAATTCAATTGGTGCAAGAATTAAAGCCCCAAGATGCCAGTCAGAGGCTTAATTTCGTAAATCAGGTGATTGAGCGATTTTCAACGTTTACCAACATTTTGTTTTCGGATGAAGCTCATTTTCATCTTAATAGCCACGTAAATAATCAGAACTGCCGCTACTGGAGTGCAACGAATCCGAAACGCAAACATCAGAAACCCCTACATTCGCCTAAAGTGACCGTATGGGCTGCGATGTCGGCGCGAGGAATTATCGGCCCTTACTTTTTTGAAGACGAAAGGGGGCGTGCAGTTACAGTGAATTCAGAGCGTTATTTGGAGATGTTAGACAACTTCTTGGTACCTGAACTGCAAAACTTTCCTGGCTATAACCAAAGAACATGGTTCCAACAGGACGGAGCAACTTCACACACGTCAATATGTCTCTGCCACGTGTTCGTGAAATTTTCTCAGGAAAATTGATCTCCCGGAGAGGTGACATAAATTGGCCTCCACGCAGTCCAGATTTAACCCCTATGGACTTTTTCCTATGGGGTTATCTTAAATCTAAAGTTTACGCCAATAAACCGACTTCACTGGCGCATTTGAAAGAAAATTTCCGTCACGAAATGGCAGCCATCCCTGAGTCCACCTGCCGAGACGTCATAAGTAATTTTACTGTTCGATTAAATGAGTGCCGAGAACGCGAGGTTCTACCTTTAGACGATATTATTTTTAAGAAATAAATCCCCAAAAAGTGTATTTTAATAATTAATAAACATTTTTTCTATATACGGCTTACTTTTTTTTTAATCGATCCACTAAATATAAAATTTCTTTTGAGACACCTTGTATAATTGTAAATAAACAAATTGCGTTATAGACGCCATCTTGTAAACCATTCGACGCATATTTGTGTACCATGCGGCAAATTGTAGCTAAAGCTCCATTCTACAAATATGTTTGGAGATAATTTGTTCTATTGTGAAAATTACTTATAGTTACTGTACTTGGTAATCTACTTTTGCCGCCACCTCGAATCTACCGCGGCTCTTAATGTAGGTGCGGCGGATAAAAATGATTTATTTTATGTAAAGAATACTTCTACCAAGTAGCATTTCATTATCATCAAGTATAATATTTTTCGACGAAGGCTCTAAACTATACACAATAATGTCGAAAAAATTGTTGACGTATTATTTGAACATTTCTACACACAAATGATCAAGTGAAATTACATCACTTTCCAAATATGCGCCAACGAATTATATGAAGGGGAGCGTTGATCCTTTTTCCCCCTAACACATCGACTAAAACATTCGCCCAGTCAAATGATAAAACTGTTTTAAACAACCAATTACTCGATTCAGATACGATAAAGTGGAAATCTGACTTCGGTATAACCTTCACAAGAGTCTGTTAGTTTGGTACAAATTGTGGCCAAGCGGCTGATTAAGAGAACTGAACATAAGTAAGAAAAATATTGAGACTTCAAAAATATATCCCGTGAAAAATATAAATAAATATGTATTTATCGAAGAAAAAATCATGTGAAAGTTTTTGATACATGAATTAAAAATTACATTTTTTATCAACAAATAATGGAATTATTATTTGGTTTAAATATCAATATCCAACAGCAGGGGTGTCGAACTGATTTGGGTCGCAGTCTATTTTACATACAAAATGATATGTAGTGACGGATCTTTAAATATCCCGAAGGGTTTCTTGACATTTTTTTATAAACGGAAAAGGGGAAGAGAGTATATTTTACATTTTTAAATATATTTTTTTCCTAAATAAGCTCAAGTGATTTTGATTACCGCTTCAGGGGCCACAAAAAAAATTTTATTCGGCCTTCCCCAAGACAAAATTCTGGCTGCGCCACTGATTAAGATAGACATAAAATTGTTTAACTATGTACACGTTTACAAATAAAATCATATAAAATATAGATATATTACATTTTATGATTTAATATGTACAGATCATGCGATACCCTGCATTCTTAATTTTGCATTTGTTATATCCGTCTTCTGTTTCTGAAATTCTTTAAAAATTTATCTAATTTTTAAAGAATTTGAATTACACTATTTTTTGATTAAACATTAAAAATATAAAAATATGTAGTCAAACGTACACTTCGCAAGTTTTTAACTGCAAATGTGTGCAGCTCTGATAAGAAGTATACCTCCTGTATTCCGCCCTTATCCTCCGCTCAGTGCCAGTCTCCGCAAACAATAAACAATCGGTGCTGCCAAACCACTCAGCATATCAAGTCACTGTATATCATAATATGTAGATGAGCTATTTGTTTTACGCTCGATGCTTAAAAGTAGTGACGGTTTTTAATTAAAAATTAAGTAAACTTAAACAGAGAGAAAGCGAAAAAATCATAAACGTTTGTAATGTTTACTTAAATTTAATTTGGGGGGTGCTGCAGTTCTGCAGCTTTTATATACCAGCCCCCATTGGTGTTTGACCATGAAGATTTCATATATCTGAATGATACACGCAACACGCACTACACAGGTGTATGTGGGGAAATCACTACGCTCGGTACTAAAAGTATGTGTGATCAAAAGGGCATTTTCTGAAATTCCCGCGCCACATTTGTCGGATTGATAAACTTTTTTGTTGTATTTTTTTGTTCTCACCAGCCCCATATTTCAGCTCGATGTAGCATGATACTAAGAACTAATTTATCGAAGGGTAGACATCTTAACTTGAAATTATTCTTAGACTTTCTTTCATTAATTCCCCAAACATGTACGAGGGCTATATTTGCCCTTTTAGTTACTGCCTTGATATGTTCCTGTTCTTGTCCGTTCTTTTGAAAAGCATATCCCAAATATTTAAATTTTTTTACCTTTTCTAGTTCTATTCCGTTCCAGAACCATTTTTCATCCGGTTCTCTCCCCCTTGCTTGTGAAAATCTTATAATTTTTGTCTTTTCATTGTTTAATATCATTTCTTTTTCCTCTAAGTATTTCTCAATTTTTTTACAATCCAGGTCATTTCTTCCTTGCTTTTTGCCACTATTACTAGGTCATCTGCGTATGATAGAGTCCAAAATATCTTTCTTCCCAATACTATGGCACCTGTCTGTCTTCTGTTGAAGTAGGTTTCAATATCAGATAGATACATAGCAGAATTCTTCACTTTAGGTAGTGGTGTATTGCTAAAAACAAGGACCGGAACGCTCGTCGATCACCGACATGAATAAGTTTGTGGTGGGGGGAGAATGTTGGTACACTACTTACAAAAAGTTATGATAAAATCATTTTTTTTATTTGCAAAGATATGATCAAGTAAATATAAAAAATATATATCATATAATCATATGAAAATATTTAATTAACATTTCAAAAGTAATAAACAAACTCATTTAATTCGTGTTTAACAGATTCGTCAACCGCGTACGAAAATAAATTTTAGATGATGTTGGTTTCACAGATGATCTTCTATTATGTCGTTTATAAAAAGGTTCCGGTACGTGCAGTGGCGGACTAAGCCTTCGCCGGGCCCAAGACATTTTTGATTTACGGGCCCTCAACCTATGATTTACGGGCCCTCAACAATGTTTTTTTAAAAAAACAAAAAAAGGTCCTTATCTCCCAAAACCAAGTGAAGAGCAAAAAAAAGGTCTTCACCTCCCAAATCCAAATGAAGAGCAAGAAAAGGTCTTCACCTCCCAAATCCAAGTGAAGAGCAAAAAAAAAAGGACTTCACCTCCCAAATCCAAGTGAAAAGCAAAAAAAAGGTCCTCACCACCCAAATCCGGGCCCTTGAAAATTACTTGCCCAAGACAAATGTCTTTTTTGTCTAAGGCGATAATCCGTCACTGGGTACGTGTGCCGTCTCTAAAAGAAAGTACCGCTCCGTTGTACTTAGAGGTCTGCACGGGCTCGGGCTTGGCCCGTGGGCCCAGACCCGACTCGGGTCGGTCCGACTTACATGTATTATATTCGGGCTCGGGCCGGATAAGAACAATAATACCTTTATATATATATATTTTTTAACGAGGTTTATTCGGGCCAAATTTAAAATTTTGTATTAATATTTTCGGGCTCGGGCCGGGCCGGACTGGAAACATAACGGGCCGGGCCGGGTAAAGGTGGTCCAAAATAGGCCTCTAGTTGTACCGCTGCTTTCCGGCCCCAATACATCACTGCTTATGGTCCTTCTTCACTAATTAAATACCTCCGAAATCCCCAAATGTATAATTTACACTGCAGTGCAATTTTGATTACCTATTAACATAAATAATATAACCAGTATCTGATGAATTATATAAATATGTGTATTTATGATAAGTTTATTTGTAGGCAAAAAGGAAGTTTGCCAGGTGATAATAATAAAAATCTGCGCGCCACTGATAATAATGCAGACAACTGCACCCTTTTTATTTGTTATAAAGGTCATATATGTACTTATCAGCCATTTAGAGACACAATACACAATATGCATTTCCGGTTCTCAGTGAAACGCTTTGATTTGAAATTAACAATAAATGTTACGTAAATCTTTGATTGATCTTTGTCAACTGTGTAACCTCGTGGATTGTATTAAACACCTGGCTGCAAAACATGTTAAATAACAAATGACCAAAGATAGTTAACCATAGAATTTTACCCACAGTTGTCTAAGCAAAAAATTAAAACAGTTACCTAGATCAGATGCCGGTTTTTGGAATACTACATGCTTAAAATCTTTAGATTTAATAGTAAAAGAGAATAATAGAAATTGGATTATCTATCCATAGAAAAGAGATTACTATAATCAAAGAAGTTACTTAGCTTGAGCCCTAAAATTAGAAAAAAGTAGAACGAGTGCATCAGAAACACCTGGATGAGAACAGTGCTGAAAGAAGCAATGAAAAGAAACAACAACGGTATTAGAACCATAATTTAAAAAATATATATGGTTTCGTAGTTATCTATGTAGTGACACATTTAGAATGTGAAAATTTATTGCCAATCAATTTACGCCTATTAATTTAAATAATATAAGCCTAATATGAAAAAATTGATGTGAAGTGTGAATTTTCACACATTTCAGTGTTTTGTAGGTATTTAAAAAGTGTAAGAAGCCAACATAATACTAGATATTTACGAATATTTATTCTATATTATATAAATATTTTTAATTTTATAAAAAGACTCACACTGTCTTAGCTATAAATACAAAAAATATAACAGTATTAGCTATAATTTAGCCATGAATTAAAAAAATAATTTTGTCAAAAACACAAAAATTGTAAAATTTTTCAGAAACGCAATCGGAACAAAAATTCCTCTCGTACGTTTCCGGCTCAGATCAATGTACATAACCTATAATTTTTTCAGATTTTTAAATTAACCCCTTTGGGTAAAAGGTGGTGGGACAAGAACATTTTTAGCTCACTTTTGAGTAAAATAGTGTTTAAAAAAAACGAATTTTAAAAAACTACTTTTCGTTCCTCAATCTACGTCCTAGGAACTTTCTTTTAATACCACACAACAATTTTTTTTTATCGACTACATAAAAAATCTACATTTTTCGAAAAACTAATTTGATCAAAAATTCCTATTGAACTATTTCAGTTCGTATCAATGTTCATTATGGAGATTTTTTCCAGATTTTTAGATCAACCCCTCTGGGAGACATGGTGGGGGACAAAAGTTTTTTTACATATTTTGGGCAAAAATCCCATAAAAAGAATTGATTTTTTAAAAATAAAAATTTGCTTGTTGATTCTCGTATTAAGAGGTTTCAATTGGTATGCCACTCAAAATTAAAAAAAAAATCTTTTATTAAATACATAATTGTTTATATTTATCTCGGGATGTTTTTTTTTTGATCTCTCAGTATTTTTCCTATATATGGGCCAAAGAGTTGTATAAGCATACCAAATTTCAACTTTCTATGTCAAACCGTTTGGGTACAATTTCTACTATATAAACAGACAGACAGACACATAAGTGACGTTATAAGGTTTTTTTGGTGGTCATACTTCCAAAACCCTTAAAGAATATTTCAAAAATCTTTCAAATTCGATATCTTATCGAAAAAATAGTATGCTCAAAAATTCTGTTCTGTACTATTTTTAAACTGTACAAGGCCCTATACAAGTGAATACTGCCTGTATTTCATTTTTGCGGGGCCATATGCAAGTTGGCATTGATTGTACTTCATTAACTATTTTTCTGTTTCCACGTATTTTTATATCCTCCCTTTTTTTACCGACCGCCAACGTAATGCGACCAATAATAAGGGAGGTATTGTGACCATACTGATTTTGACATTTCGAGATTTCGATGGATCTCCACGAATTGAGGTCCCTACATAACGTTATGACTATTTTTAGCATGATGTCTGTCTGTCTCTCTGTCTGTCTGTCTGTCGGTTTGTCTATCGGTCCGTGTACACATGTAGAGCAAATTCGGCTAAAAGGATTTTTATGACACTTCCTATTTCAGCTGTTGACTTCAATGGCACGAGTTGATTAACTAGAAATGGGAGTTTACTCGTGTCGGTTTTTAGATTTTTGCGAATATTTCACAACAGAGAAATATTTCGAAAACTTTCGAAAACTTTTATAGCAACTAAAGTTGCAAGCAATAACTAACAACTTTTATATGAGACATTTTTTGATAAAGCATATCACAACCAATGGAAGCCATAGGCGCAATTTTCAAAATCTTAATGAACGTTACTATATAAAAAATACTGTACATATTTAGAAACATAAATAATGGTATTAGGTATTCGAATTAACATTAACAAAAAAATATTTTAACATAAAATTTGTTTTTAAAGCTCTTAGATTATCAGACGACAAATTATTCTAAAAATATCGTTCATTTTGCCGTGTTTACTACAAAGCAAAATTTGTCCTACACACTCAGCATGCCCCCTTCATTTATAATATACCTGCGAAAGCCTGAAATGTATGAAAATTCACACTTCACATCAATTTTTCTGAAATGTAAATCCCAATTTTTTTTTACCTTCTCCAATTTGGTGTTATACCAGAAGAATTTTTCAATTGACATTATTTCATTTACATAATATAACAATTTGTACCAAAATAGAATTTTTCCACTAAAGGTAGAAAGTTTTCAATTTGTCATCATGAGTTTCCTTTGTCAAGTCAACGCTCCATATACATATTCTCTTGTTTTGGCTTGTTTTTTGTTTTATAAATGTTACATAACTTGGCGCTTGTGTTCTTCCGACACCTTATATAATAATAGAATGCATACAGTCTCTGCAATAAAACCATAACAGTCTTAATGTCTATAAATATGGAGCATACTTATATAAGCACTGTTGTCTATTTTTGTTATATCCGTATTAAAGGGACGTATGACGTCACAATTTTTTTGTTTTTGTCTCTGACGTTACATTTTTTTCTCAATTTATGCTTCATTACCCCTGTGACGTATGCAATATTTTAACTCTATTTTAATTCAATTTCTAGCAATGAAATATAAAGCGGTGTCCACACTATGCCGCAGTTTGCCAGTTGGCAAGGCCATTTGGCAATGCCAGAAGTAATGTAGACGTGACCGTTGGCACATGCCATCGTGCCAGCGGCATGCCAACAATAATCGTTCGAGTGCGGGTCTCCTTCAAAGAAAGCCGATAAGAACGGAGAGTGGGGACGTGCCAACTGGCATCACGCGGCTTTAGGCTTAAATTCAGGTTGTGATTCAGACGCCGATGAGCAACGTTGTTTATAGATGGAGTGGACAAACGAAAAAGTGCTTAATTTGATCGATTTATACCGGGATCGTCCTGTTTTGTGGGACTGTCGTTTAAAGGACTATAAAGACAGGAATAAGAGATGTTACGCTCTATTGGAAATTGCGGTTAGTTTTGGAGTACAAAAAGAAGACATTGATAGAAAACTCAAGAACTTGGTGTGTCATTTTTCGCGCGAAATAAAAAAAGAGAGAGAAGGTAATAAGTCCGGTGCGTGATCTACTTTGAAGACTTGGACGTACCCAAAACCGTCGTTTGCGCCGTTTGCGTATTTTTTCTTCACTGTCAAGTATGATAACAGCAGCTGAAGCAATTAGTAAATCTTCCTCGGTGAACATTGTGCGCCTAAACTAAATGCCAACACAGATGTGGACGTTTATGCAGCCACTGGCTTTGCCAGTTGGCTTTGCCAGCTGGCCTTGCCAACTGGCAAACAGCGGCATAGTGGGGATGCGCCTTAATAGTGTTATTGGCAAGTATTTAAGTTTTTAAGTGTACTTTTTAGGTCTTCGTAGATATAACCAAGAAATCCTTACAGACGTATGTGTCTGTCTATCTGTTTGTATGGTATCAATTGTTGCCAAATGGCTGCATATTAGAGAGCAGGGCCGCCCTAACCACAGGGCTAAATGGGCTATATACCCAGGGCGCAAGCCTTTTGGGGCGGCAATTTTTATTTCCCCGTTTGCTATTTTGTGAATTTTCTTACGAAGAGGGACGCATTATTTTTAATAGCCCACGGGTGCCGAATTTCTTAAGACGGCCCTGTTAGAGAGTTGTAATTTGGTATACATATCGCGTATAAATATCGCGCCCTTAAAATAAAAGGGTTGTATCTGACAATTTGACCATTTTGAGAAAATCGAGGTCAAACATAATAAGACGAAATTTGTAGTTTATAATGCAGCTTAGCATTGGCGGAATGGGAAATCGAAGCCAATAAATATAGAAGAAGAAGAAGAAGAAGAAGAGTTCAAACATCAATCTTGTCCCCGAATGTTATGAAGCACATACATTACTTTAAACCAGCGGTTCTTAATCGGGGGGGTCCCGATCCCCAGAGGGGTCGCGGAAATACCTTAGGGGTCCCGAAAATAAAAGTAAAAAATTAATTTTTACCAATTTTTGCCTTTAAAATTACAATAAACTTAATTATTAAACAATAAATTATGAAGAACATTTAAAATATTATTTCAAAAATTTCCTTGGGGGTCCAAAAAATATTTTAGGCTAGTTGGGGGGTCCCAAGTATAAAAAGGTTAAGAACCGCTGCTTTAAACAATATATCAATTCATAAAGGCATTGCAGTAGATCAGCGTTTCCCAAAGTATGGGTCGCAACCCGGCACCCGGTCGCAGAAAAATTTTGCCGGGTCGCGAAAAAAATTGTAAAAACAAAAAAAAATTTTTTTTTGTACATATTATTTTTTTTTACGTCAGTTAATCACTAGAATAGTGTGTATTTGTGCTCTTTATTACTATACTATATTCTTTATTACTATACTATATTCTTTATTACTATACTATACTCTTTATTACTATACTATACTCTTTATTACTATAAAGTTACTGCTTTAAAATAAAATTTGTTTTGTTAATAAATGTTTTTTTTATAAGGTGGGTCGCGAAAAATTTTAAAACCTCGTACCGGGTTGCGGTCAGAAAAGTTTGGGAACCGCTGCAGTAGATGATTTCCTCTTCAAATATATTAAAGGTCCAATCTGCTATCGAAGTTTGTGATTATGCTCGATCGTTGAAGAAAAACGGTTCTCAGTTCTAAGGTGTTTAAGTTAAAAACCCACTTTTACCGTAATAAATGTAAGTACGAGGGTTACCTTTTATGTTTTTACAAACGACCGCTAGATGACAATATTGATATGTGTCATTACTATTTTCGTAAAATTTGACATTTGTTATTGTGAAATCAGTGGCAGCTTATAAATTGACCGAGTAGAAAAAATAAGTTTCTGAAAAAATGGATATTACTCGTGAAAGTTTTCGTTGGATGATTTTTTACGATTTTAGTAAAGGCCTAACTCAACAACAATGCGTAGATTCGCTTTGTTCAATTTTCAGATTTTTAGTTTAACTCCTTTGCCACCCCTGTGCAACTTTTTTACCACATTTTTGGTTAAATCATGTTGAAAGAAATGAATTTCAAAAAACTATTTATAGTTCCTTAATCTAAGTCTTGAGAACCTTTTTTTTGATGCCACGCAATAAATTTTTTAAATATATATTTTTTTTATCAACGACATTTTTCGAAAAACTTATCTGGTCAACAATTCCTGTTGAACTATTCCGGTTCCCATCAATGTTCATTACGGAGATTTTTTTCAGATTTTTAGATCAGCCCCTTTGGGATAGGGTGGGGGAAAAAAGTTTTTGACACTTTTTTGGCGAAATCCGATAAAAAACAAATTATAATATTCCAAAAATAAATATTTGCATTTGCAACGGATTAAGAGGCTTCATATGCCATTCAAAATTTAAAAAAATATTTATTAAATACATAATTGTTTATATTTATCTCGATGTTTGTTTTTTTTTTTTTTTTGAACTCTCAGTATTTTCCCATATGTGAGTCAAAGAGTTGTATAACCATGCCAAATTTCAACTTTCTATGTTAAGCCGTTTGGCTACAATTTCTACCGTACAGACGGATAGACAGACAGACACATGAGCGACGTTATAAGGGTTTTTTGGTGGTCATACATAGAAAACCCAAAACCTACTTCTGAGCTACCGAAACTGACTACCTATCTGAAATTAATTTACCAAGTCTTTCTGTCAGGTAATAAAGTTCCGAAGATATTTGGTGCATAAAATAAACAAAATATTACTTTTTTATTTTGAAAGTTAACGGATTTGAAGTTGTTAACAAATCAAATTTTTATTTCTGGGTACAGTTAAAACTGTTATTTACGACAAAACCTTTGTTTTATAAAACTGGTATTTTAACGTTTCTATTACCTTATCTTAAATGTCAGGCCAACGATTAAAGGCACCATTAATGATATCTTTTGATAATTTAATTGTTAATATAACATTTAATGGTAAAGACTTTTATAATGTAATAGGTTTCTAAAAATTGTGATATTCAGAGACCATGAAAACCTATGAACTCCAAGAAAAGAATAAATAAATAAGATTGTGTTGGCGTATATAGCCATTGTTGCTGTGAGACTGAAATTGTAAGTAACCAATCTTACATACGGTTTCATGACAACTGGGGCCGTACGACAATTCGGGCCGTTCACAATTGGGGCTTTTCACAACTGAGGCCATTAACAACTGGGGCGATAGACAATTCGGGCCGTACACAATTGGGGCTTTGTACAACTGGGGCCATTAACAACTGGGGCGATGGACAATTCGGGCCGTTCACAATTGGGGCTTTTGACAACTATAAGAGCTAGAGTCTTCTTTTGTTTAAAATAAAAAATAATTATTTTACAAGTTGGCATAAATTAAATTGCGTGTTCTTTTGAAAAAAAAAAAATAATAATAATAATAATGGTTTGATTTAGTACATTTTGGTGGGAATTAGAATAAATTTAAAAAAAATTATTTAATGGTTAGCTTAAGGAAATTTTCGTGTTTATTTTATTAAAAAGAAATTGTATTTAAAGGGTTAGATTAAGTAAAATTTGGTGATCTGAACCGAAATCAGATTGGGTTTTAGGAAAATATTGCAGTTTTGTATTTTTGACAAAATTAATTATTTTATTTATTCACTGATAAATTGTCGTTGAAAAAAATACATTTAAAAAAAAAAAAATATTGTGTGGTATCAAAAGTATGTTCTTAAAACGTAGATTAAGGAGTAAATTAAAAAAGTTTTTTAATATTTCTTTATTTTAACAAGATTTTGATCAAAAATTTGCTTAAAAACTTCTTTTTCCACACCTTATAATCCAGGGGTGCAAATCTAAAAATCTGAAACGAATCTGAGTATTACACATTAATATGAACTAGAAATAGAACCATAGGACTTTTTAATCTGATAATAAAAGTTGTAGAATTTTTTGCAACACCATATTACAAGATTTATCTGACTGACCGACAAACTGAATAGTTATAGTTGAGTCTTGATGCGAGTGCATCTCAAGTACGGTTATGTGTCTCTATATGGAAGCATGCGATTATTCTTTCAAAATTTATCAAAATTTATAATTTTTAATATGTACCCTTTGTTACTTACTAAATACAAAACCCTGAAATATGTGAAAATTCACATCAAATTTAAAAAGCTCGCTTCTTACATTCTATTAAACATTGTTCTGCGTTATATTTTCGCGTCAATCTTATTTTCTTCCCTTTATTGTTTTCTATCGGGTGAGAATCATTTGCATATAAGACGTTTTATGCCGAACTCCAGCGCGAATATACATCTTACCTGCCTTATTTCTGTCTGCATTATTTACCAGCGAGGGGAGCGTTAACTTTTCATGACTACAAGAACACGCTACCTGAATATTTTTTGGGAAAGGTCTTTGTTAGTATATTATTGTCCTAGGCTTTAAACTGAACATACCGAATAAACAACAACCTGGTATTCAATGTGAAAGTTATGCACTATTTAACGGGGTTACTTTGGATGGCTGACTGCTAGAAAACATTTTAACACTATCAATAATCTTCAATCGATTAAAGCTAGACTGTTGGACTGTTTATAATAAATATTATAATAAGGGGGCGCGTAAGGGTAGAGAAGACAAAATTTCTGTTGCTAGACCTCCTAAACTATATTTATAAAGTCCCGACATCAGCGTGATGTTTAACATGGTCGGCCTTGGTAGCATAGAGGTAACGCTCCTGCTTCACGAGCCAAAGGTCCTGGGTTCGAATACCGATCGGGGCATGGATGTTTGTGAGCAGCAGTGTAATTGGGACTTGGCTCCTGCTCTGTGGTTTATTAAGTCCTATTATTCCCATATTATAAATAGGTACTCGTAACTACGAGGGCTACCTTTTAAGTTTTTACAGAAACTAAGAGAGAAAAAATGTTTTTTGGAACAAACTGTTTTATTTCTTTTCAAAATATTCGCCTTTAAGATTTATACACTTTTGCATGCGTTCAAACCAAATCTCGAAACATTTTTTCCACTCTGAAGTTGGAAAAAATGTAGTGACAGGCATTCATCGTTTGGTCTTCTAATAATCATGCAATGTATCTTCTTTCTTTTTTTTGTATTATTAGACCAATGTCTAGTTTAATAAAGTTATTATTATTATTGTTATTATTATTATTATCATCATTTACTGACTAAATACCTACAAAACCCTGAAATGTGTGAGAATTCACACTTCACGTCAATTTTAATTTATAATACAGGTAATTTACGTCTTCATTAGAATTTTTTTTTATTTTAATTTAATGGCCTTTGCTGCTTTGGCAATTAGCCAGGACAATATTTATTTGTGAAATATTCCATGCCTGAACGGGATTCGAACCCGAGACCTTAGCAACGCAGAGCATATGTGGTACCACTACGCTACGCCGGTCGGCTTCATTTGAAATAAAAAATATAATAAAAAAAATTTAACTGCTGAGAATCGACTTTGACTCCAGCTAGACTACGTTATGTAATGCAAGTTGCATAACGTTCATGTGTTCATCAAAGAGGAATAAATATTTTTTATTGGTGAAATACTTATGAATCTAATAACATATCGTTAATAGTGAGAAATTTGTTTTTGAAATTGGATAAAAAGCAATTTATCAATATATTTCTTATTAACTTAACAAAGACTTACATACGAAACAACTCGCAAAAAAAACTCGCTGGGATTTTTTAATTTAAATTTTTTTGTGACGAAATGTATGTAAATTATTTAAATTTAGTTTTAAAAAATTAAATTAAAGGTCTTAGTGCTCCAGGTAACGAATAAATGTATAAAAAAAATGTATGTGAAGTGTGAATTTTCACACATTTCAGGGTTTTGCAGGTATTTAGTAAGTGAATGATGATTATTTGGGATGCCAAAACAAATTTTATATTAGAATATTTTTTTGTTAATTTTAATTCGAACGCCTAATACCATTATTTAGGTTTCTAAATATGTGCAGTATTTTTTTTTATATAGCAAGATTCATTAAGAATTTTAAAAATTGCGCCTATGGCTTCCATTGGTTGTTATAAGTTCTGCCCCTCTGATTTCGTGTGCATTGAAACAGAATTAAATTATAATTTAAACAATTGCCACTGGTTATTAAATTTACGCTTTTAAAAATTAAATGCAACATTTGCCAAAATATAACTAGAATTTTGAAAACATAATTTAAACAATATAAAAATTAAAAAAAAAAAAACAAAATAATATTGTCTCTTCTCGCAGGGTTCGATCCCCCTTTCGATCGAGTTAGTTGGGTGAGAAGCCAGCGTTCTAACCACTACACCAGGATATACCTTCTAGTTTACCGTGTTACAAAGCTATAATTTGTGTAAATTATTAGCAAAAAAACACAAAAAATGCATTTTTTTCCAAAAACATGATCTGATCAAAAATTCCTGTTGTACTATTCCGGTTCACACCAATGTACATTACTTAGAATTTTTTCCGATTTTTAGTTTAAACCATCTGGGCCACAGGGTGTGGGACAAAAATTTATTTTGCACAATTTTGGTAAAAATCGTTTCAAAATAATTTATTTTGCAAAAATAAAAATTTGATCGTTAATCCACGTACCAAGGCCTTTCATTTGATACCCTACTCAGAATTATAAAAAAATATTTTTTTTTTCGATGAGCACATATTTGTTTATAAATTTAGGGGGATATGTTTTTTAGATGTTTTAGTATTTTTCCTATGTGCGGGTCAAAGAGTTGTATAAGCATGCCAAATTTCAACTCTCTAGGTTTAGCCGTTTGGCTACAATTTTTACCGAACAGACAGACAGACAGACAGACGACAAAATGACGGATTAAGGGTTTTTTGGTCATACCTACAAAACCCTAAAAACTGTTGCTTTTGATGTGATTATAGAAAATATTGTCCTAAACATCCAGGATTCTGTTCTTCTCGTCCTCTTCCACTTATTAAATACCTACCTGAAACGTGTGAATGTTCACACTTCACATCAATTTTTAGAATAAATGAGGCTAGGAATTCGTAAATTCAAATCACAATTTTCTCTATATTTTACCGTTTTTTTGAAATATTTTTTTTATACCAACTGACATGTTTTTTAACCGATTTCTCTGTTCAGAGAAAAACTGTTCATTGTTGTAAGTTGCAAGTAAAATCTTATAGGAAGCAAAATGATAGCTGGATTCCGGTAGCAAAAAAACCTTGTCGCTTCGATGACTTAGAACAATTTGCAACAAAAAGATTGAACAAAAAGAACAGTTAAAGAATTTATGAGGAAGAGATGATGCTAAATCACGTATTTTCTAAGAATGTAGGTTGGAATTTTAAGAGGAACACGTTAAACCGATGCAGGTCATAGGAATGAGGAATGGAATAGTTAAGAAAACTGTTGCATGTAACAACATACGTGACAAAAGTATTCAATATACTATTAGCTGTAATACAAGAATGCCAAATATGTATTATGCGTAAGAATTACAAATGTTTCAGTCGATGCTGACAACCTAAAAATGCCGGAGTACAGGTACAATGTTCTTAAATGAAGCATTTGATAAAGTTTCACAAACATGATTGTTCGTCATGCTGACTGCAGTTTCGGCTTTAATCTTTGTCAAAGCTATAAAGCATTTTCAAAGTTTTGTAGTTTTTACAGTAAAAATTGTATCAAAATAAGGAGTTTTTAAAAATTACTTTTCGTGTGTATGTACCTATATGCCGCAAACAGATAGTTAGAATAACAGCTTCTTCCTGGGCAAATAATATCTGCCTGGGCAAATAGCTTCATAACACTTCCTATTTATATTTAAACGCTATTTTACTACGCAAATATTATCTGACGGAACGTTTTTGGGAAATAGTGTTTTTAGGGTTTTGTAGGTATGACCAAAAAACCCTTACACCGTCATTTTGTCGTCTGTCTGTCTGTCTGTTCGGTAAAAATTATAGCGAAACGGTGATAAGAGAGAAAATATGGCATGCTTATGCAACTCTTTGACCCGCACATAGGAAAAATACTAAAACTTCTAAAAAACATACCCCCCTAAAAATATAAACAAATATGAGCTCATCGGAAATAAAATATTTTTTTTAAATTCTGAATAGGGTATCATATGAAAGCCCTTAGTACGTGGATTAACGATCATTTATTTTTGCAAATTAAATTATTTTGATGCGATTTTTGCCAAAATTTTGTCCCACACCCTGTAGCCCAGATGGTTTAAACTAAAAATCTGAAAAAATTCTAAGTAATGTACATTGGTGTGAACCGGAATAGTACAACAGGAATTTTTGATCAGATTATGTTTTCGGAAAATAACGCATTTTTTTGTGTTTTTACTAGCCCGACCTTAATATATAAGGGGCAAGTATTGTAATCGCGAAAATTTTCGATGTCG
This sequence comes from Liopterus haemorrhoidalis, assembly GCA_963971575.1. Taxonomy (NCBI): domain Eukaryota; kingdom Metazoa; phylum Arthropoda; class Insecta; order Coleoptera; family Dytiscidae; genus Liopterus; species Liopterus haemorrhoidalis. The sequence continues at coordinate 33,266,545 of OZ020620.1, forward strand.
AGATTTTGACTGATGACCACGTTTCATGGTCCAGGGAATCCAAAAAACCTATTTTCGAAGTGCCGTCCGTATGTGTGTGTGTCTGTGTGTGTGTATACACGATAACTCAAGAACGGTTTAACTTAGAGAGTTAGTTTTGGTACTAAAAAATTCTCCTATTAATTGGGAAGAACCCTATTGTTTTTTATGAAAATTCGAAACCGGAAACGGAAGTTATTAAACTTTAAAATTTTAAAAAATTCTTAACTAGTAAACCAAGCTTTGGACAAAAAATTGTATAGAACATAATTTGATGTATTTTTGAAGATTTACCTAAAACTTTTTTAAATTGTAATTTATTTTTTAATTTTTTTTTAATTATTATTATTACTTGCCCGACAAGGGGCAAGTATTGTAATCGCGAAAATTTTCGATGTCGAGATTTTGACTGATGACCACGTTTCATGGTCCAAGGAATCCAAAAAACCTATTTTCGAAGTGCCGTCCGTATGTGTGTGTGTCTGTGTGTGTGTGTGTATCTGTGTGTGTGTCTGTGTGTCTGTGTGTATACACGATAACTCAAAAACGGTTTAACTTAAAGAGTTCGTTCTGGTACTAAAAAATTCTCCTAATAATTGGGAAGAACCCTATTGTTTTTTATTAAAATCCTAAACCGGAAACGGAAGTTTTTAAACTTTAAAATTTTAAAAAAATCGTAACTAGTAAACCAAACCTTGGACAAAAATTTGTACAGGACATAATTTGATGTATTTTTGAAGATTTACCTAAATCTTCTTTTAAATTAAAAAAAAATAGATATATTTTTTTTTTATTATTATTATTTTTATGGGAGGGCAAGTCTAGCGGAGGTCTCTCTTCGCCACTGGTTTTGTTGAGGATGTACGAAAGTTATAGTTATGTAACACACTATACTAGAAGGTGTATCCTGGTCTAATGGTTAGCTTGCTCGCTTGCTACACAGCAAACTAGGGTTCGATCCCGGGCAGAGGAGACAATTTTATTTATTTTTATTACATTTTTATTTTGTTAAAATTATTTTGTCAAAATACTAGTTATTTTTTGGCAAATGTTGCATTTAATTTTTAAGAGCGTAAATTTAATAATCAGTTGGAATTGTTGGAATTATATTTTCATTCTATGTGTCATGTATACGAAACCAGAGGGGTGGAGCATATGACTTAAAACAACCAATGAAAGCCATAGGCGCAATTTTCAAATTCTTAATGAACCTTGCTATATAAAAAAATACTGCACATATTTAGAAACCTAAATAATGGTATTAGGTATTCGAATTAAAATTAAAAAAATATATATTTTAACATAAAATTTGTTTTTAAAGCTCTTTAACTTAATCCATTAATCCCTTAATCCAACCACTTAATCAAACCATTATTTTTTTTTTTTTTTTTTCAAAAGAACACGCAATTAATTTATGCCAACTAGTAAAATAATTTTTTTTTATTTTAAACGAAAGAAGACTCTAGCTCTTATAGTTATGGCCCCAGTTGTCAAAAGCCCCAATTGTGAACGGCCCGAATTGTCCATGGTCCCAGTTGTTAATGGCCCCAGTTGTGAAAAGCCCCAATTGTGTACGGTCCGAATTGTCCATCGCCCCAGTACAGTAGCGTACAGTAGCGTACAGTAGCGTCATACTGTAGCGTAACTATGGGCCTGCTACGTTCGCAACCGCAGAGGGGCTCGTAATTTAGGGGCCCAAGGTCTCCCTCGACAAATTAATGAACCTAGTAGGAGGCCCAAAAAGAAATCTAGGGGCAAAATAAAGCCATTGGTGCTATAAGTTTTGAACAAACTGTTACAGAAGTGTTCATTCATTTCAGTGACGGATTATCCCCTTAGACAAAAAAGACATTTGTCTTGGGCCCGTAATTTTCAAGGGCCCGGATTTGGGAGGTGAGGACCCCTTTTTTGCGCTTCAGTTGGATTTGGGAGGTGAAGACCTTCTTTTTTGCTCTTCAGTTGGATTTGGGAGGTGAGGACCTTTTTTTTTTGCTCTTCAGTTGGATTTGGGAGGTGAGGACCTTTTTTTTGCTCTTCAGTTGGATTTGGGAGGTGAAGACCTTTTTTTTGCTCTTCACTTGGTTTTGGGAGGTAAGGACCTTTTTTAAAAAAACATAGGTCGAGGGCCCGTAAATCAAAAATGTCTTGGGCCCGGCGAAGGCTTAGTCCGCCACTGATTCATTTGTTCAAAAATCAGAACCCGCCTTATGACAAAAAGGACTGCAGGTACAATACACAAGCAGTTCCGACATAAGTTTTGTATAGGCCCCTAGGCTGAATGGAGCCCTAAAGGAAGTCGGATTGAAGTGATGAGCAAAAAAAGGAATTCGAATCGAAGTGATGAGCAAAAAGAGGAAGTCGCATCGAAGTGATTTGAAGACCCCGAAGGGGACTTCAAAATCGTCAGTCTCAGTTATTTTGCCTATATGTAGGGTGACCAGATTTCAGTGAAGAGCAAAAAACAAAAGGTCCTGACCTCCTCAAATTTAAAGTGAAGAGCAAAAAAAAAAGGTCCTCACGTCTCAAATTCAAAGTGAAGAGCAAACAAAAAGGTCCTCACCTCCCAAATTCAAAGTAAAGAGCAAAAAAAAAAAGAGTCCTCACCTCAAAAACCGGGACAATTGGGCGTCCCGAGAACATTTTTCGGGACACCGGGACAATTGACCTAAAACCGGGACGGATGGTCACCCTACCTATATGTAAACTCAGCACTGTTCAAAAAATTCTTTTGCAGTGGCGGCGCTAGCTCTTCAAATCTGGAGGTGCCAGGAAATATTTGAGTTAAATTAGGGGGGGGGGGGGTCAGGAAATATTTGAGGACATTTTTTATTGTTATTAATGGACAGGTGAAAAAACAAGTGATGACCTAAAACAAAGGTCCTCCAAGTATTTCTGGGGGGCCAATTAGGGGCCGGAGCAATTTTTGGGGGGCCTGGGCCCCCTGTTAGCGCCGCTATTGATCTTATTGTATATTGGACCTGAAAATTAGCTATTTTGGACAAGAGAATATAATTTATTTATAGTTTTTAAACAACATATACATTGACATATATTTTACATGACATATTTTTATATATTTTTTCTGTTACCATGAATATGAAATATGATGCATGGCTGACTTTGGTCATATGGCTGAAATAGCCATAATACAATACTTCCCCTCAAAGTAGACTGCATCATTTATTTTTAATTTCATCAACTCCTAGTTCTTTAAAAAATTTCTTATGTTTCGGACCAAACAAACTTTTCGTCAAAATATCTGCTATCATGTCTTCTGTTTGAAGATATTTCAATTCAAATTTCTTATCTTCGTATGCTTCACGAACAAAGTGGTATCGAATGTCTATATGTTTCGTTCGTGTATGATGTACTGGATTTTTGACTAGATTTTGGGCTCCTTGGTTATCACAATATAAGATAACATTTTCTTCATTATTTTTTATTTCTTTCAAAAATGATTTTAGATAAATAATTTCTTTACATGCATCAGATAGTGCCATATACTCCGCTTCTGTGCTTGACAGAGCAACGGTTTTCTGCTTTCGTGACTCCCAACTCACTGCTGCATTGGCAAACTTAAATACATACCCTGTGTAGGAGCGTCTGTCATTCAAGCAATTTCCCCAGTCTGCGTCCACATATCCTTCCAGTCCTTTTCCTGTTTTCTTAAATTTCAGACCATAGGTGTCTGTATCTTTTAAATATCGTAGAACTCGTTTCGCTGCATTCCAATGTTCTTGACAATAATTTGTAGAAAATTGGCTTAGCATACTCACTGTGTACGCAATATCTGGACGAGTAGAAATCGCCAAGTACATTAATGATCCTATTAAATTGGCATAAGGATACATTTTCATGGCTTCTTCTGATTTTTTCTCTGGTTTCTTCAACTTCATACTAGCATCTATTGGTGTTGATGCCGATTTACAGTCTTGCATGTTAAATCTTTTTAAAACCGAATTTATGTAATTTCGTTGGTTCATGGTTATTTCTTCTTTCTTTTGAATGAACTCGATCCCTAAACAATATTTAATTGCTCCCATGTCCTTCATTTCAAATTTTGTTTTTAAATTTATTTTAAATTCTTCCATCCACTTCATGTTATTACATGCAATTAATAAATCATCTACAAAAACAGATATCAGCAGGATATCTTTTTCTCTCTTCGCCATATAAACACATGGATCTGATTTTAATTGTCTCATTCCAATATTCTGTAATTCTTGATGAAGTTTTTTATTCCACTGCCGTGCAGACTGTTTTAGGCCATATAAAGCCTTTTTTATCTTGCATACCATATGTTTTCCTTTTTCAAGCTTTTCTAACCATTCTTTTGACGTTTTTAAAATTTCTTTCCAATTTTTGTCTTCCTGGTAATTGGATTTTTGCGAATTTTTATCATCGTCTAACAGGTTTTCCAAAATTTCTTTCAAATAATCTGGAACTTGCATATATATGTCTTCCTGTACAGTCCCATTAAGATACGCCGTAACAACATCCATATGATGAATTGTTAAATTATATTCAACAGACAATGCAGTTAGAAGTCTTACCGTACTCATTCTAACGACAGGTGCAAAAGTTTCTTCATAGTCTATGCCTGGGATCTGTGAATAACCTTTCGCAACGAGACGCGCTTTTCTTCTTTGAATTTCTCCATCTGCATTATATTTATTTCGTAATATTAATTTGTTACCAATTAAACTATTATGTTTTGGCCTGTCAACTATTTCCCAAGTCTTATTCTTAATTTGGGCCACATATTCATCTTTGATTGCATTTTCCCACTCTTCTTTATTTTCACCTGTTAGAGCATCTTTTAAAGATACAACATCAATGTTTTCTACTAAATTAGCATATTCTATTTTATTATCGTGCTTACTAATTTCTTCTACTTCTTCATCAATTGTTGTATTGTAAATTTTCTTTGGCCTTCCTCTTTTTCCGGTTCTTAATAATTTAGGTCTTCCATAATTTCTCCTAATATTTTCAGGTATATTCTGATTCAAATTTTCTTTATCTTCATTTTCGTTCTCTTCCTGTACTTCATTTACGTTATCTTCCTGAACTTCTTTTCTATTTTCAATTTCTGAATTTCTAGGTACTGTTTCTTGAATGTGAACTTCTTTATTTTTATTATAACGGTTTCCTGTATTAATTATTATTCCAATTTCTTCCCCTTGCTTAACACTTACGTTTTCGTTTTCCTTCTCGGGGGCAAAATCTTCATATTTTGAATTTTTCGGGAAATTATTCAAAAATTTGACATCCCTGCTTATATGAATTTTTCTCGTTTTCGGGTTCCATACTCTATAAGCTTTCGATTCCTCAGAATATCCCATTAATATTCCTTCTACAGACCTTTCTGCAAACTTCCCTTTTGAGGGATCTTTGTTGAGTATGTAGACTCTTGAACCAAAAGTTTGAAAATAATGTACGCTAGGTTTTCTCCCGAACCAAATTCTGTATGGAGTTTCATTATCTAAACTTCGTGATGAGCAGCGATTTCTTACGTAGTTTGCTGTCGCAACAGCTTCAGCCCAGAACGAAGGGGATAAATTTGACTGTATCATCATACATCTAGCTGCTTCTACTAATGTGCGGTTTTTGCGTTCCGCTACTGCATTTTGCTGTGGTGTGTGAGGTACAGTCAGTCGCCGTTTTATTCCACATTTTAATAAATATTCATCAAATTGTTTGTTACAATATTCCTTTCCATTGTCACTTTGTAAATATTTTATTTTTCTTCCTGTCAAATTCTCTGCATATGTTTTAAAATTCTTAAATGATTCTAAAACTTCATATTTATTTTTAATAAAATAAATTTCACACCACCTAGATCGGTCATCAATAAATGTTATGAAATATTTTTTCTTCCCATTTGAATCTACTCTCATGGGACCGCATATGTCTGAGTAAATTATTTCAAGAATGTCTTTGGTTCTTTCTTCATTCTTTATTTTTGGAAAAGGTAATTGGGTTTGCTTACCTTTCAGACATATTTCGCACATTGGTAATTTTTCATGTCAACCTATCTTCAAACCATTGACAATTTCCATTTTTGACATTAATTTTAATGTTCCTGCATTTAAATGTCCCATTTTATGATGCCATTTTTCTAAATTCATGCTAGAGGATTCAAAATTATTCATATTTGCAACTTCTTCCTTTCTTATATAATATAAATCACCTCTACGATCGGCCACAGCAATTATTTCGTTTCTTCTATTGACAATTAGTGCTTCATTCTTTTCAAAAATTACCTTTAACCCTTTATTTGTTGCCTTTGCTACAGACAGTAGGTTAGTTTTCAGTTCAGGCACGTATAGCGTATTTTCTAAGATAAGTATTCTTCCTTTCTTTTTGTCATCTGCTGAAAATTCTACGGTGCCAATTCCTTCTACTTTTGTTACTTCCTTGTTCGCTAAACTTAAATTTAGAGAAGTGTTCCGTATGTTTTTGAAAAGTTCCTTATCATTACTCATATGAGAGGTGCAACCGCTATCAAGACACCATTCATTATTTGAGAACTGATTCATATTTAAGGATATTTCATTTTTACATATGTTGCTATCTCCAGTAATAATAAGCGATTGTTGGTTATTATGGAAAAACTTTTTGTCCTTCCATGTTTCTCTAAACTTTTTGTCTTTCCATGTTTCTCCATACTTACAATATTTAGCTACATGTCCAACTTTTCCACATTTATAACATTTAAATATGTGTGCTCTTTTATTATCTATGGTATCATTTCTTTTCTGAAAATTAATTTTTCTATTAACAAATCTTGCCTCTTGTGAATCTCCTATATTTTGCCTTTTCTCATATCTCGCATCGTATTCCTCGATTATTTTTATTTTTAAAATTTCCGGCTTTGGAAGTTCATCCCTTGTTTCAATTGCGCAACGAAAATTTTCAAAATAGTCAGGTAAACTATGCAATAACATTATAGTTAAGAGATCTGGATGTATGTTCAGGTCCATATTTGATAATTTGTCCACAATATCGAAATATTGTGCCAAATATTCCCTTATATCATCTTCTTCTCTCATTTTATTTAAAGTTAATTTACGTAATAAACTAGCTTTTCTTGCCGGACCTTCTGATTCATAAATACTTTCTAATTTTTTCCACAATTCCTTGGAAGTTTTACAATTCTTGATCTGCTTCAATTCTGATGGACTAATCGCGAGTATTATGTCAGATCGAGCTTTCTGATCATTCCTGACCCAGTCCTTAATGGCCTCCTGATTTTGGGGTGTAGTTTCGGGTTTGGGGATGGAACCGTCTACATACCCCCACAAATCATTCCTTATTAATATGGCTTCTGCCTGTATCTTCCATGTGTCATAATTGTTTTTATTGAGTGTTTCTACTTTAATTACGTTTCCACTCATTTTCTAACTATATTTATATTTGTTCAAATATACCTGGGCCCATAACCTATTGTATATTGGACCTGAAAATTAGCCTTTTTGGACAAGAGAATATAATTTATTTATAGTTTTTAAACAACATATACATTGACATATATTTTACATGACATATTTTTATATATTTTTTCTGTTACCATGAATATGAAATATGATGCATGGCTGACTTTGGTCATATGGCTGAAATAGCCATAATACAATAGATCTTTTGCAGTATTTTTACAAGTGATACGTTACAACTAACAAAATCCCGGCCAAATCTTTCCTTTAATAACCCTAATAAAGCTTCCAATTTTCTAAATTCCATAACACACGACTACCGCGTTTTTTGGCTCAAAGGCGTGGAACCGCGACTGAGTGAGATAACCAAACTTTCCCATCTCTGTTAGCATTATGGCTACAGCTGACGCCTTCATTCGAGTCATCTCGTACGTACCGAACAACCTCGATCTCATGAACTCAACACGGCTTCAGTTCGTACTGAAACGCTGAAAGGAGAGTGCTAGATAGCAGTATTATTATTTATAAACAAACATATGTGTAGTGTATTGCATTTTTAACAGAAATTTTAATAAGTGACAGTGGTGTTACGTGTTTTCAAACAATCAGGCTAGCAAACTGTTAAAAACAAACATGTTTTATATGATTTGTTTTGATTTATGTGGTTAGTTTACATAGTCAACTGGTAAAAATGTGTTGAGTAATCGTATTTTTACATTTTTTATATTGGTAAGACTTATTTTAAATTAAATAATAACAAAAACAATCAACAAGGGTGTTTTTATTAATAAAAATGGCAACATTGTACCAAAATCAAAACAAAACAAAACAAATATCAAATAAACATGTATTAAAATGTTTGAAAAACAAGTTTTTTAGTATTCTAAATGCGTTTTATATTGATTTCGATCGAATTTTAAGTCGAGAAAGTTGATTTTTTACAAATGTTTATAGTTGAGCGGCGTGGTATACTGAAAGTCAGCATTACAAACAAAACAGGTTATTGCATCGTTGTATTTACCTGTAAGTCAGTTTTACAGTAGGGTAAATGATGTTTATTTTTATTTTCATGTTTATGGAACCATAAAAGATGTACGGATCAAAGCAATTTTTCACAGAATGCTATAACTGTAAACTTTTCTAGTAATTTTTATTGTTTATTTTATATATTATACTATTTATGTTACCCGGAAATGTAAAAGTAATAAAATAATTAAACAAATTATGACACGTCCGAAAATATATCACTGTCTTTTTAAGAGAAACTTTTTTTTATTTACTTTCTATATTTTATTAAAATATTTCAAGTTTCCACTGAGTAATCAGAGCGCCAAATGTATGTAGGCATATTTTAATAATTTAATCTGGATTAACCTACTGTGATTACTGAATTAAATCACATTAACAATCATAAACCTGTTTATTCGTATTAATATTATTATGTACCTCTAGCTAAATTGTTCTTAATTGAAGCATTTGGTAAAGTTTCACGAAGATGTTTGCTATAGCTGGTTTCTTTGGTTTGAACAGAATTAGATTTTGCATTCTAGTAACATTTACTAATTAAATGAGGCTTTTAATCATTTTGTTTCGCAAAAATCGTTAAAAAGAAAGCTCATGATAACTTAGGGAAATGGAAATTCCAGTTAGTCCCGCTTAAACATTTTAAATAGCTATTGTATTGGTGAACGCCAAAAGTGCAGTCAGCATGACGAATAAACTTTTTTTGTGAAAATTTACCAAGTGCTTCATTTAAGAACCTTTTACCTATAGTCCGTTCAAACGTTAGAATGCAATATGTCAATGAACCCAAAATATGGGCAATTTTGTATTTTTTTGTTGTTAATTCATTGAGACTAAATGAAAAAAGTATCAGAGACCCGTATGATTTACAAAAATCAGGTAATACGGAAAAAAAATGAATTACACAAGAACCACAACAAAATGTTTTTAAAGAACACCCTTGAGTTTTTACTCCTTAACTCAAGCACTCAAAAAAACAAGTGTTTTTAAGGAACACACTTGAATTTTTCCTCGTTCACTTTAGACAATTTTAGAATTTTAGGGCTTTTTTAGGTCCTTGCATCACTTGCATTTTGGAAGTGAGGACCTTTTTTTTTCATCACTATTATTTTGGGAAGCAAGAACCATTTATTTTAGGTCATTACTTGCATTTTGAAAACGAGGACCTTTTTTTTAGTCATTATTTGAATTTGAAAATAAAGATTTACTGGTTTTTGGACGTTTTTGGCCCTATCAAAATGTAGGTCCCAAGCAAATTTTGTTTTCTAAGCCCCCGCCCCCCAAATCCAGGGTGCGCACCTGTCCAGAAAGTTTCGTTTTGAAGACGGGGTTGAGTTCATAATGAAGCCTAGTTTATAATAGCTACATAACATAATGCATGACATTGCATGACATATAACATAGCATGTCTCCACAGCACAACGCACAAGCCATAACTGCGGTGTTTATAACAGAACATAGAATCGGTGTACCGTATTATAATCTATCTCTGAACGACTGATAGTAATAAACCATTTTGTCAGGCAGTTACCAGTGGCGTGAACATTTTAAACACGTTTAAATTGGTTTTGTGTATTTCTATATTACTATTTATCAATTTATTAAACGCACGCCTGTGACCATATTTATCATATCATTAAACACACCCCTGTGACCATATTTTTCCTCAAAATTTTAGGGTCAAATATTTATGGTCTATTGTGGTTAACCCTAGTTCGTATTCCCATATAATATGTGCGGCACACTCGGTTGTTTTTAACAATATTTCGTTTCGAACTATTCATATTTTGTCGCTTTTGTTTTACCGCTTCTGTGTGATAATACAATAACTTTTTACAAATAATAAATTTTATTACTATCAGTCTTTCGGAGATAGAGTATAGTATATTAGTCGAAACAAGTAGCTCTCCTTGATTTGTCATACAATATTGGATTATTTTCAACTAATTCAACCAATCTCGCTTCTTTTTCCATTTAAAAAAAGTTGTAAACACAATAATAACCAAAAAAGTATACAAACTTTTCGCGTTCGCCACTCTCTTCTGTGATTGGCTACGTATAGCCTCCTCAAACATGAATGTTCAACTTGCTGAAATATTACGTTATAGAGTTGTATGTCTGCGTTGTTCGGTCGTATTATAAACAGGACAACGATAGTACTATGATTCAACTTCATTAAGTTATGGAGCCATGCTGTGCATATGCTATGTTATGTTATGCGTCTATTATAAACCAGGCTGTAGACGCATTAACAGCTTCAATTTAGTTTTTCTTATTCCTCGTATCAGATTCACCTGATTTATCATGGTGCCCATTTGAAGGTATAAACTCTCTCAAAGGTGTTACCATTAGCTAGTTAGTTTTTTTTTTTTTCATGTTTACCAACTATAATGTAATTGGTTTTTTCATTACTGATGTTGAGTCCTACTTTTTGAACTTTGACGTCAATAATTTAAATCAGGAAACGACGTCTTCAACCTTATTTGAAACAATCGCCTGCATCCTTTAAAATCATTGGTCTCTATTGATGTTTAGACCACAGTGTTTGGTAGCTACGGCTTTTCACCATCTCCAATCCGAAGGCTTAGAACCATCTCCAATATGAAGTTAAACAGTAGAGGTGATGTGGTATTTCTTTATTTGACTCCAGTATGAATTTCAAAAAGCTAGAATATGTAACTTAATACACAAAACATGATCTGTTTTGAAAATTTTAATGTGTTTCTCTTTTATTTTTAGTTCACTTATTTAAATTGGTCATAAAGTTTGTGCATGCAGAACATCTTAAACTATTTATATGCAAATGTATATAAACACGTGAATGGTAGCACTAAATATCGTTTTGAAAGGAGACAATTTTACGAATTATTCAATTGAATTTTATAAAAAGGATATTAAGGACAATTTAGTATTGTATTGTACAATTTAATAAAATAGTGATTAAGACACGTATGTACCAACTTATAAACATTAAATTCAATGCAAAAAAACTAGCCTAACTTACATTTTTAGAACAAAAACAAAAAAAAAGTATAGAACTACTTTGCTAATATGACGAGTTCATATCCAGAGCAATCCATTTTGCCTCTCTTCTATAAGCGCAAAGAACCATCGTTGCTGTGCGCCAAAAAAATTAACTAATTATCCTATCTTCTCTTCTTTGTCATGACATCATGTATTATTTATTGGGGGGCTAGCTGGTGTGCCCGTATTTCATACAGTTTTAATTAAACAGATTTTTGTTGATAAGTAAGGTATTTGACGTGTATAGGTCTGCGCTCCCCATAGCCTCCCAAATATTCATCTTATTAAAAACTACACTGCGCAGAAAATAATCATTTCATCATTCTAAACCACTTTTCTAAAAAGTGTATGGGGGATACACTATGATTATAGCCCTGCAAATCCGCGGGTATCCGCGGATATCCGCAACGTTTCTGCGGATGCGGATAAATTATCATTTAAACCATGCGGATCGGATGCGGATGAAATTTCATATCCGCTTATCCGCAATATCCACGTTAACATTAAATCTTCGGTTACTTTCGGAGAAACTCGCGATTGTGACACAAAAAAATTCAACGACACAAAAAATCGATATTTTCGAAAAACTAACCTAATTGAACAAAAATTCCTGTTGAACTATTCCGGTTCCCATCAATGTACATTATTGAGATTTATTTTAGATTTTTAGACCAACCACTCTGGGAAATAGGGTGAAGGACAAATGTTCACTTTTTTATACCATAAAAAAATGCTTGGTTATCCACGTATTAAGATGTTTCATTGATAACCCATTCAAATTTTGAAAATCTAATAATTTTTTTATTAAATACTTTTTTTTATTATTTATTTTACATCGGCCTATTTCTGCAACGAGGCTAGTCGCCGATGCCAGAAGGCGAGCTCCTACACTTGGATGAGGGGTGAATGGGAGTAATGTTAAAATATTATTCTCGCCCGAATAATATCACGAACGGATACTTTGAACCAGCCACTTCACAATTCAGACTGTTATTACCAGTCAGAACTGCCTGATTTAATGAACTCGGCCACTCCGTTGGCATTAAATACTTATAATTGGTGAATTAACAGGATTCGGACAAGTGAAAAATTAAACAAGTTTATTTAACTATGCTGACATTTCGATTTTATTCAAATCGTCGTCAGAGCTAGTTAAAAGTCGATAAAATCGAAACGTTACCATAGTTAAATAAACTTGTTCTATTTTTCACTTGTTCGAATTCTATTCATTCATTAATTATATTACCTACGGACATAATGCATCACACATATTTTAAATATCTACATATTTTTTTTAGGTATTAAATAAAATTCTTATTTCATAATCGTCATATATTTCGAGACGTTTCAAAAATATATCGAGACGTTTCGATTGGTAATCCAATCATCCTCAGTCCAATATTATTGTCAAATGTATAAAATCATGTATTTCCACATTAAAATGTGTATTTCCACATATTTTTTTTATATATATCTCGGGATGCGTTATTAGTGTTTTTTTTTTTTTTTGTTGAACTCAATGTTTGTCAAAGATTTGTATAAGCATGCCAAATATCAACATTCTATGTTTAGAGCCCTGCAAATCCGCGGGTATCCGCGGATTATCCGCGGATATCCGCAACTTTTCTGCGGATGCGGATAAATTATCATTTAAACCATGCGGATGCGGATCGGATGCGGATTAAATTTCATATCCGCTTATCCGCAATATCCGCGTGAATATTAAATCTTCGGTTACTTTCGGAGAAACAAGCAATTGTGTTCTGACTACGCAGTCCTCGGTTATTTTCGGTTGTCTGTATATACATGATATTTTGTAGCATTCAATCTCACTTTATGTTATTTTTATTAAGACAATTGTCCATGATCAAGACTGAGTTGAGACAATCAACTTAACTTTCTTTTTATTATTGAATATATTATAGAAAATAATATTTTGGACAAAAGTTTCCTGGTACACTTTCGACGTAATTCTTCCTAGCTCTGCTCTAATTCTGGCTTTTAAATCTGATAAAGGTTTTTTTTTTTACATAAAACTGATTATTAAGTTTTATTTAAATACCAAAATTTACCTACATAATTTTTTCTCGAAAATTTTATTATGTAACCTGCCAATTTTTTTATACTACCCGAAGTAAAAAGTCTTGCAGATCCCAAAAATTTTAAAAATGACACATGTTGCTTTTTGAAAAAGTTGCAACGCCTAACTAATGCGCGAAATGGCGTAAGAGAATTACTTGATCCTAAAAATATGAAGCACCTTCTATCAAGTAACTTTTCTGATTTTTTTTTAAAATTCAAAATTAAAAAAAGGAGCACGCCACTTACTCCCTACGAAAAAGAACGCTTAGGCCCCCCAAAATTGTTATCTCTCTCTAGATTTAAATAAGTTATTAGCGCATCTAGGCCTTAAAACTTTTGGGGTCCCTTAGGTTAGGTTAGTAATAAATAAGCTGGTAAATCCAAAAATTTTCAGTAGCGTTTTAGAGCAGAGATAGCCTAAACAGGCGAAATATGTTAGTTCTTTCCAAACTGACAGCAAATCCTGTAGTGCGGATAGTGCGGATATTTTTGCGGATGCGGATCGGATGCGGATTTGTTATTTACAAAAGCTGCGGATGCGGATCGGATGCGGATCATGGATGTGCGGATGCGGATCGGATGCGGATACAGAAAAGCTTATCCGCGCAGGGCTCTATCTATGTTTAGCCGTTTGGCTACAATTTCTACCGTACGGACAGACACATGAGTGACGTTATTAGGGTTTTTTTGGTGATCATAGTTACAAAATCCTAAATAAACAAAAACGGTTTCATATTTCAATAAAGCAAGCGTTTTAATTTAAAATTTAATGCCTCTCTGTCGCAATTGTGTATTCTGTGGAGCTTTAACATGAATGGCTCGGCTCTTTGTGTCCCCAAGTACACTTAGCCGGGCTAATATGCAGTATGATTTTACTATGAGCATTAATTAATCTGTTTTGATCTTTAACGTAGCAAAATAATCAAAAGAAAGGCATAATGGGCTATGCATGATTTAATAAACAATCTCCCTCAGTACTGTTAATCGAACCGTTCAAAATTTACAAAACTCACTGAACATGTAAGTTTTGTACCTTTATGATATTAGATATTTTTGGTACTCAACACAGATGATACTATTCTAGGCTTTTGAACTAGTGGCATACTTTACTTGTCAATTAAAAAAATGTTAATTGTGAATTTTCGTACATTCAGGCTTTCGTAGATATCTTATCGTAACAAAAAATGTTTAGGGTTTAGTAGGTACAACCAAGAAACCCTAAAGCCTTGTTTATAATAGGTCAGTGGTATTAAACCTGTGTTCCGCGGAACTCTGGGGTTCCGTGGAACGTTTTCAGGGGTTCCGCAACTTTAATTAAATGGTATTATTCTGTTTTTTTTTTTTAATGACTGCTTGGATACAATGATTTTGGTAAATTTTGAAAGTTGAATAACTTTAAATCTGAGAGTGCTACAAATTTCTTAATCACCATTTTCGTCATCAGTTGGTCACATTTATTCCAAAACAACTAATTTTACTCGACAAATTTGTTGAGTAGTGATTATTATTTACTTCTTATGTCACCTGCCATTTAAATATGTACTTTGTACTGTATTGCTGTATTTTATGTTTATAAATGACTATATTACTTTGATTTATGTTTATACTGACTGCTAATAAATGTGTATAATAAATAAATAAGACTCAAAACAGCATATCGCTAATTGTTCGATTCAATTTTTATTTATAATTTGCATTCAAAATTATATTAGGTAGGTATTGCATTATTTAAACAGTAAAATAGTATACCTATATTTAAAAAATATAGAAATATAGTCAGCTATATAATATCAATTTTGATCAAGACTAAATTTAATAATAAACATCAAAATTATTATTTTAAAACGTTTGACCTTAAAATTTAAAAAAGGACAGCCTATTGTGGCTCTTTGCCTTGGGGTACCAAAGAAATAGCATTTAAACTGTAGGGTTCCGCAGATGTGAGAAGGTTGAAGACCACTATAAGAGGTTCATAGCACAAGTAGTCCATACAGGGGCGCACCCATAAATTCTTCTTAGAGAGGGCTCAGAAGACAAGACAGATTTAAAAGGGTAGGAATCGGGAAATTATCCGGTAACCAATACTGGCCAAACGCATATAATTTTCTAAAATGCAAGTGCTGACCTAAAAAAAAATTCTTCAATTCTAAATTACGAATGCTGACTACAAAAAAAAAAAGTTTTCACTTCTAAAATTCAAGTGATGACCTAAAAATAAAGGTCTTTGTTTCTAATATTCAAGTATATTCAACAAATACAGTTCTTTAACCTGCATATAGGGATACTACTGAGCCTACAAAAAAAAAAAATCATACCTCCCTAAAATACAATGAATTTATTTTTTAATGCAACATGTACTATGTCATTACCATGGATACAGTTTTTGACAGCAATATAAATCGTGTTCATTTTCATTTGCAACATAGAAAAAACCATATTTACTGGCAAAATCAAAATATTTTATTGAAAATAAAAATTTAAAAAAAAAAAAATAATAATAATAATAAATAAATAACTAATAAAAACTTATAATAAATGTTTAAAAGTTTCTCCGTTTACTTGCATACAAAATGTTAAGCGATCATAAAAATGATTCAAAACATTCAGCTATTGCTCTTAAGGTATATTGTTGGATGCTTGAATAATTTTTCCTTGCAGTTCAGCAACATCCCTAAGTTCTCCATTATATACTTTGGCCTTTAAATATCCCCAATAAAAAAAATCATTGGGTGCCAAATCCGGAGATCTCGCTGGCCAATACGGGGAAAGATCTATGTAAATATTCTTTAACTATTCTAGAATAATGGACTTGGGCGCCATCATGTTGAAACTATACTTGTCCATTAATATTCAGGTTTCGCAACGCAGGTAATATTTGGTTTTGCAAAAGGGCTAGATATTTTGCGGCATTAAGGTTACCGTCAATAAAAAAAGGCCCTATAATATTGGTTCCTATTATTCCTGCCCAAATATTTAATTTTTGCGGTCTTTGAGATCGGGAGGAATGAAACAAATGTAAATTTTCTCGACTCCAGTACCTAAAATTTTGTCTGTGCATTTCACCATTTTTGTTGGGTCAGAATTAATTTTTTCAAACATTTCAAAACAAAAATCCATACGTACTGCTGCGTCCGTTTCTAACAATTCTTGATGATTTTGAAATTTGTATGATCGAAACTTTTCTTTTTTTAAGAAATTAAAAACAGATCCAATACTGTCACCAACGGTTTGTGCAATTGATCTTAAAGTATTTTGATTGTTTTCTTCCACTTGTAATAATATTTCCAACTGATTCTCTTCTGTAAGAACGTGGGATGTTGTTCTTTTTTTATTATGTTTTGACTTAAGACATCCTTTGCGATGAAATTTATTAACTAGCTTTAAATTGTAGAGGGATTTGGTATTGGCCGATCTGGATAAGTTGCACTAAATACAGCAGAAACTTCTCTTAAACTCATTTGGGAGTTATACCAAGTTACCATCATTATTTTTTCTTCATCTGTATACATGTTGATTAATTTTTAAATCAGCAATGAGCAAAAGTACACACACTAATTGTCTATGTTGCAAATGAAAATGAACACGATTTATATTGTCAAAAACTGTATCCATGGTAATAACATAGTACATGTTGCATTAAAAAATAAATTCACTGTATAAACAAATATGTTCTTGCGATTTTTTATTACCAATAACCGAATTACGCCCGAATTTTTTTATTGATAGCTTAATTTTTCGAAAAATGGTCTACTTTTATGACAGCAACAATTAATAAATTGATGTGCAGTGTGAATTTGCACACATTTCATAGTTTTGTAGGTATTTACAGGGCCGGATTTAGAATCAATGAGGCCATAAGCTGAAAAGTTTTTGGTTCATATTGATGTGCATTACTCAGAATTTTACATTACTCCTGGGTTACAAGGTGTGGGACAAACATTTTTTAGCATGTTTTTGGCAAAAATTGTTTTAAAATAAATAAATTTTAAAAAACTACTTTCCGTTCCTTCATTTACAATACTACACAAAATTTAAAAAATAATTATCAACGACACAACGATATTTTCCAGGGCTTCGAACCGGAACAGAACCGAAAACCGAAAACCGAAAAAAACCGTTATTATTGAAAACCGGAACTGAACCGAAAAAAAATATCGGTTTATTTCGGTTCAGATAATGTTTATGTGAGCGAATTTAAAATAAATTTTATTTAAGATTATTTTTTAAACTGATTAGCAGAAAAAATCGTAATTCGTAATTTTTTAACTGATAAGTAAAAAAAATAAGCTTCTATTATTTCGGGGGAGGGGGTCTCCCCCTATCAGCAACCTTGGTATGATTATCACAGAATAAGGAATAAAATGTTCTTCTAAATTATAGTAGAAAATAAATTTCTAATACAAATAAAAGCATTTAAAAATTTATCACTCGGAACTGAACCGAAAACCGAAAAAAACCGTTATTTTTGCCGGAACGAAAACCGGAACCGAACCGATATATATTTTTTTAATTGAACCGGAACGAAAACCGAAACGAAAAAAATAACGGTTCGAAGCCCTAAAAAAAGACTAATTTTTTAGAACATTTTTGGAGAAAAACGTATTAAAGTAAAGAAATTTAAAAAACTACTTTCCATTCCTTAATCTACGTCTTAAGAGCATCTTTGTGATACCACACAATAAATTTAAAAAAATATATATTTTTGACACAAAAAAACGATATTTTTCGAAAAACTTTAATCTAAAATTCTTGTTGAACTATTCAGGTTCCTATCAATTTACATTATTTACATTTTTTTTTCAGATTTTTAGACCTACCCCTATGGGAAATAGAGTAGGGGGCGATGGGGAATCGAACTTACTGTTTTATGCATGAAGTCTTGCACCTTATTTTAATGTATTTTATTATTTGACTGTGATACTCGATGATAATTGGCCCGTTTACAGCCTTTTACCATCACCACACACTATTATATATCTGTAATTTATTATTATAAAATTAATGGTACACACAAGAAGATAAATACATACAGAACTTAAAGTAGAAAATTATGACAGTACACCATTGTCCATAAGTAACGTGTATGTTGAGATTTATCAAAATCTCATTAAATCAATTGCATAATATTAATGGAAAATACTTACGAATAAAAAGTTATTCCTTTAGTGTTGGCATTTTGTGTTATTGATCGTCCACATGCAGTACAGCTAACCATTTTGACAAGATGTCAAATTTCAGGTTAAATGCGTAATTTTATATTAAATTACAAAATAACTAAAAACTATTTTAACCCTGTCTTTTATTTATGATTTATAAATTATGAATATACTTTAAATTATCAAAATAAATGTCAATAATCACTTTTTAATACGTAAACAACAAAATATTGACAGCAATTGTGGTGTTTGGAATGACATAACTTCCGTCAGAAAAATTTGTATGTAAAAATTCATAAAGTCTCCTTCTCCTTCTTCGTCTTTTTATTCAATGGTACAGACAGACACGACACACGAGTGATATTGTAAAATTTTTTTGCTCATACCAACAGAATCCTAAAAGCATTTTTATAAAAACATTTTAAATGACAGAAAACCACAGCTACAAATTTTGAAATCCCATTTTTGAAATGTTATTTCTCATGCCAATTTTAAAATGACAAAAATAAACGTGATGAAAACGAGTCTGACCTTAGTTTGGGGTCATTAATAATTGCATAAAAATACACGTACTATCAATAAATTGACACAGACACACTGAATGAAATAACGAGATATAATAAGCATATTATACAAGGTCAGGCACAGACCCTGATAGCAGGTTTCAATTTTGGAACAAGTCAACAAAAATACGCATGAAAGAACCTGACATGGGAACAGTTGGTGAAGAAATTCATTCATAGTTTCGGTTTCCCTTATCAGTGTTTAGTTAGGGCTTGCCTTGTACTGATAAAATGTATAGTTTTTTTATTTGGATTATCTTCTGATTTACTATTGACTTAACAATTGCCTAAGATATTATTTCCCATAGAATTAATATTTTATGGCATATCATTTAACGGTACGTATAACCCCCATAGATTACAAGTTTCTTATATATAAAACTAACAATCTGTATATCAATATTTGCAGTGAATTTGTATCTAATAGGATATTTTTAATTGTAAAAAAAATTGTTGTAAAAAATGTTATTGCTCAATAACTTAATAATAGCTATCAAACAAAAATGTTTGATAGCTAAATTAGCAAAATTTTTTAAATATACAGTGTATATCGTTTATAACGACGGTGAAGGAACCAATGCAATCAGTCGTTATAACCAGGGATGGGGAGTCGACAGAAAAATTATCGACTCCCGACTCTCGACTCCGGTGTCGGTATTTTTGAAAATCGACTCCGACTCCCGACTCCTTTCTCTGGTAAATTGTAAAGTCTATTCCAAATGTTTAAGCGGAACTAAATGGAATTTTTATTTTCTCAAATTATCACGAGTTTACTTTTTAACTATCAAAGTGGGCTTTTGTTAAACAAAATGATACAAAGCTTCATTCAATCCTTAAAAGTTAGTAGATTTCGATATCTAATTCCGCTTAAAACAAGCAAACAGACTATACTTACATTAAATATCTTGGGTTGGGGCGAGCTGTTTTTATAAAATGTCATTTTCATTTCATCTTGACTATTGAGTAATTTTTAATACAAATTTTCAAATATATTAGTTTTAAAAAAAAATTATTTTGTATTTTATATAAAGTCTGTTCCTTTGGTTTAAGCGGAACTAGATTTTCAATACTAGTTACTTTTACCGTTTGATTGAAGCTTTTGATCATTTTGTTCAGGAAAAGCCAACTTCAATATATAAAAAAATAGCTAATGACAACTTACAAAAATGAAAATTCCAGTTAGTTCCGCTTAATCGTTTGGAACAGACTGTATTTTATTTTTCATAACATGTCACTTTTTTCTTTTGACATATAGATTTTAGCTGCCAACATGAAACATAAAATAATCACAAAGCCCGTTACAACTTGAGAAAATAAAAATCCAGTTTAGTTTCGTTTTAACATAATAAACAAAGTATACAAAAAAAGAAAAATTAGATATTACTAAAAATTAACAAAATTTTTAACTGAAAAGCATGAAGGAAACCGGAATTGAATATTTTTAATTTCATTTTCGTTCATGAACAGAGAAAAAATGTCGTTCCTGTTCTCATTCTTTAACAAATTCTGGTAGTATGGTATTTTGCTTTCGCTTTCGGATTGTTCTCATCCTTGATAAATATGTAGACAAAGAGTCGGGAGTCGATAACTTTTTCCGACTCCCGACTCCGACTCCGACTCGTCCAAAAAGCTTCGACTCCTCGACTCCCGACTCCCGACTCCGACTCCGACTCCCCATCCCTGGTTATAACCGTAGGTCGCTATATCCAAAAACTATAAATATAATGTTGAAAAATGGTTACCAGAAAACTGGGGCATTAAGACAATTCGGGCCGTTCACAATTGGGGCTTTTCACAACTGGGGTCATTAACAACTGGGGCAATGGACAATTCGGGCCGTACACAATTGGGGCTTTTCACAACTGGGGCCATTAACAACTGGGGCGATGGACAATTCGGGCCGTACACAATTGGGGCTTTTGACAACTGGGGCCATTCACAACTGGGGCGATGGACAATTCGGGCCGTACACAATTGGAGCTTTTTACAATTGGGGCCATAACTACAAGAGCTAGAATCTTTTGTTGGGAATTAGAATAAATAAAAAAATTGTATTTTAAGGGTTGGCTTACGAAAATTTTCGTGATTATTTGATTAAAAAGAAATTGTATTTTAAGAGTTATATTAAGTAAAATTTAGTGCTCTTTTGACTATATAAATAAAAAATGTTTTTTGAGGGTTGACTTAAGTAAATTTATATTAAGTAAAATTTAGTGTTCTTTTGAATAAATAAATAAAAAATGTATTTTATAGTTGGATTATATACATATTAGTGTTTTTTAAAATAAATTAGCCATAAATACAAAAAAGAAAATAATTAATTTTGTCAAAAACACAAAAAACTGCAATATATTCCAAAAACGAAATCTAATAAAAAATTCCTGTCGTATGTTTCCGGTTTAGATCAATGTACATTACGTAGAAGTTTTTCAGATTTTAAGTTTAACCCCACTTTTTTAGTACATTTTTGAAAAAAATCGTATTAAAATAAAAAATTATTGAAAAACTACTTTTCGTTTCTTAATCTACACCTTAAGAGCACAATAAATTTTAAAAAATAATAATTTATTTCAACGACAAAAAAAATCACATACAGAAAATACACAAAATATAAATTATTTACATAAAAAATAACAAAAAAACTGCAAAAAACACAAAAACTTTCGTGGACCACCTGTTGTGAAACACTGGAATAAAATATAATGAATCCCAGGCGCCCCAAACATTAAAAAATAGTTATTTGTTAATAAAATTCTTTTTGGCCATGGTACACATTATATTTTTTGGGCGACCAAAAGAAATTTTTATAAGAAAAGTTATATTTATTTATTTACATTGGATAATGTATGGTTACTGAACAATTATTGCAATTATAAATGTTCAACTGTCAATAGGGGATAGGCATGATTTTTTTTTTATTTTTTATTATATTCCTCTTGTTAAATATAAACATAAAAAATAGTTTTTTTTTTTTTTTGTAATTTGAAGGCTTAAAAAAATCATAAATGTATGTAGCGCGCGAAAACGACGTGTGACGTCATACCCCTTATAACTGACGTATGACACTACTAGCTTACCGGCGTACATAGTCTGTTCTGAACTTATTTGTTTGTATAACTTTCATAGGTTATGTAAAAGTTAGAGTGATTTTAGTTAAAATAAAGTTTAATTCTATAAAAACAATTTATACATGTTTACCGAATTAAATTTTATATTAAAATAGATAACTTATATTGCAGTATTTCAATTATGCCTCTAACGTTTTGTAACTTCATGTAAACAATGTAGTAAAATTCTGACATCTAAATTACATAAATATTTACATTTTACAGAGTTGCAGCGTTTGTTTACATAAAGTTATAGAATATAAAATAAAAATTACTTTGACACCACGTATTTCCTCAGCACTGTAGCATTCATTATTTTTCATATATTCCATGAGCATAAATGCATCAATGTTGGGTAAATTATCACTCTGAGCCCTAACAAAATCTTTATCTGCCATTTTAATAATAAATGCGTGAAAAATTGCTTTAAACAAATACAAAACTCTCGAACAATACAATACACACACGTGTGAAGATTATGTTATAGCTGTATCTGTGATGTGAAACCCCTATCGTTTGACGTCATACTGAGTCGTTTTACTCGGCAACCTTCGCTCCTTGGTCGGCTTATTTCAAATTTACAATATTTTAATTTAAAAATTTGGCTATAATATTAATTAAAATGTAATTTTTGTTTTGTTAGGTGACATAACTAACATTAACATATCAAAATAATGTAGTTTTAAGGAAATACAAATTTTATGCGTATCCCCTATTGTTTCATTGTAACCATGGAGATCTTGTAACTTGAGAAATGACACACATAGATGGCTCTAGCATCCAGCGGCCAAAAGAATAAGTGAATCGGCCTAGGCCGAAAAAGATTTACTTTATGGCCGGTACTAGATGATTAAAAAGAACTATTTTTGATATGGTCGCTCAAAAACATGTTTTTATGGGACACATTTTTCTTATCATTGAATGTGAGGAAAGACTGTAGCTTCGGAGGCCGCCAAGAAGATTGTAGCTTCTGTGGCCCCCAAGAAAAGGCTGTAGCTTGTGAGCCCCCCTAAGAAACAAATTTGGCTTGTTAGCTCCCCCCAGTTAAATGGAAAGAAAACCTGGATGCGCGCCTGGTGAAACCAATCGAATATTTGTTTTACTTCTTTATTTAAGTTAAGGTTAGTAATTTCAGACAAAATACTTGATAATTTGTTAGTGCATACATATTTTCTATTAATCTATTTATTTACTTAACTAAATGTATAAAATCACTGCCATAAAAGTGAAAACATAAACAAAGTGAATATTGCAACGAAGTGACACGTGTCTATTACACAAATAAGCAGCCACCTACAAATGGCGTACTGAAATGGCAACTTAAGATCAACACCATGCAAATGACTCATACTAAGCTAGATTTTCAAATCAAGGTCGGTAGACAAAATAACACATTGCTACAAACTGCTACTTTTCAATGAAGTGCGTAGTTCTTCATTACGTCACACTGTCTCATTCTCAAATATTTTAACAGATATTTGATACAGGTCAGTTTAAAAACATTCTCGTTATATTTGATAAAAATGATATGAGTACAATAAACAACATATTATCTTCTTTTGGGGGCTATATTAGGGTGACCATTTTCTTAAGAAGGCAATGCGGGACGAAGAAAACAAAAAGGGTCCTCATCTCTCAAATCCAAGTGAAGAGCAAAAAAAAGGTCTTCACCTCCCAAATAGAAGTGCAGAGCAAAAAAAATAAATAAAAAAGGTCCTTATCCCCCAAAATCCAAGTGAAGAGCAAAAAAAAGGTCTTCACCTCCAAAATCCAAGTGAAGCAAAAAAAAATGTCCTCAATCCAAAATGTTAAAATGCGGGACTTTTGCGGGACAAAATGTTAAAATGTGGGACGAATGGTCATCCTAGGCCAGCGTTTCCCAAAGTGTGGGTCGCAGAAAAATTTTGCCGGGTCGCGAAAAAAATTATAAAAACACAAAAAAGATTTTTTTTTGTACATATTATTTTTTTTACATCAGTTAATCACTAGAATAGTGAGTATTTGTGCTATTTATTACTATACTATAGTGCGTTCAAAGGTGAGTTGGCAGTACAGGGCATATGGAGTAGTTCTTTTTCATACTCTCTAATGGGTTTACACAATGACACTATCTTTTTCTGGCTTGTCGACGTTGCCAGCTCTAAAATGCGCTGATCTGTGAAGACGCAGTTTTCTATGAATGGCCATTTGTTTTTATTGAGTGTTATTTTGAGTTTTATAAGAGTTGATTTTTGTAAATCATACGAGTTTTTCATATTATTATAATTGACACATTTGACACTTTTACAACATTTGGCAACACCGCTCCCATTTGCCAGAAGAGCTATACTGCAAACTCACCTTTGAACGCACTATATATTCTTTATTACTATACTATACTCTTTATTACTATAAAGTTACTGCTTTAAAATAAAATTTGTTTTGTAAATAAATGTTTTTTTTTTCATAAGGTGGGTCACGAAAATTTTTAAAACCTCGTACAGGGTCGCGGTCAAAAAAGTTTGGGAACCGCTGTCCTAGGCTATATCTGTCTTTTTACTTTTTCGGCCTCGTATTTGGTTTATACACGTTTCAGATGATTGCACGATATCCGTCATAAAATCAATTTTTGTCTGTCTGTCAGTCTATCTGTCCGAGAATCACGCAAAAACGGCTAGACATATTTTCACGTGATTTGGTTTGAGGATACAGTAAAACCAGGATTCGAACATAATACGCAATTTTTTTACTGATTTACCTCATCGAATATCTAGGGTGCGTATTATATGCGAGTGAATATTATAATACACGATTACAGTGGCGGTGCTGGCTCTTAAAATCTGGAGGGGCCAGGAAAAATTTGAGGAAAATCTGGGGGGGGGGCAGAGAACATATTTGAGGCATCATCATCTTTTATCGTTATTATGGACAAGTGTGAAAATATAAAAGATAACATAAAACAAAAAAGGTACTCATCTCAGAAATACAAATGATGAGCAAAAAAAAGTTCGTCATCCCAAAAATACAAGTGATGAGTAAAAAAAGAAGGTTCTCACCTCTAAAATATCAGTAATGAAGAATGACTTCCTTAAAAAACAGAACAAATCCTTGTTGCATTGTTGTACACACATTTTTTTCTGGGGGGGGGGGGGGGGGGGTTAACTAGGAGCCAGGGCAATATTTAGATCCCCCCCGCTAGCGTCGCCACTGCACGAATATTATTTTATTTCCGAGAATTGTTCTCTTAAAAATGGGTTACGTAGTATATACGGGTGCGTATTATACGCGAGATTTTACGGTAGGATATAAGGTTATTTTTATCCTAGGGGGTGTTGTATAGGTAAAACTTTAAAAAAATTTAAAATATCTCACTTATTATTGACTTAAAATTTAGATAACGAAAATTGTTTATAATAAAAAAATAAATCTTTTTCGTTTAACGTAGAACCGTAGAACCAGGATTCGAAGATAGGCTGTAAGGTCATTCGTCCCACATTTTAACATTTTATCCCGCATTAAGATGCGTCCCGCAAAAGTCCCGCATTGTCCCTTGTCCCGGGGGGGACAAAATTTTAACATTTTGGATTTGGGAGGTGAGGACCTTTTGTTTTGCTCTTCACTTGGATTTTGGGAGGTGAGGACCTTTTTTTTTGCTCTTCACTTGGATTTGGGAGGCGATGACCTTTTTTTTGCACTTCACTTGGATTTGGGAGAAGAGGACCTTTTTTTTTGCTCCGTCCTGCATTGGCTTAAGAAAATGGCCACCCTACTTTAAGGCATCTTAAAATTTTTATTCTAGAGGCGTGTTTCTGGGCTAAAATTTAAAAAAAAATTAAAATATCTCTTTTATTATTGGCTTAGCAAACCTGTAGCTTCACACAAAAAATTATGTAACAAAAATTGTTTATAATAAGAAAACAAATCCTTTTTGTTAAATAATTTTTCAATTAGATGAATATTTGGTGAGTTACGGGGGTCACCCTAAAACTAAAATCTACATATATCTCACTTATTATGGACTTAAGGCGGCGCACAACCCTATAGTCCTCAATAGTTTCTTATACAAAACTAATAATCGGAAATAAAATTAATAACAATCTATATATCAAAATTTGCAGCGAATTTTTATCCACCTAATAATATATTTTTAATTGTAGAAAAAACTGTTAGGTAGTTGTAAATAAGCAAATTGCATTATAGACGCCATCTTGTAAACCAATCGACGCATATTTGCGTACGATACGGCAAATTGTGCATAAAGCTTTATTCTACAAATATGATTTTAGCTATTTTGTTGTATTGTGAAAATTACTTATAGTTATTGTACTTGGTAATTTATTTTTGCCGCCCTCTTGAATCTGCCGCGGTTTTCAAAATTAGTGTTACGGGTGAAAATGATTTATTTTTCGTGAAGAATACGTGTACCAAGTGGCATTCTATTATCTCTAAGTATAATATTTTTCGACGAAGGCTCTAAACTATAAGTAATGAAGTCGAAAAAAAATTGACGTATTATTTGAACATTTCTACACAAAACTATATAAATATAAAAGTTATTCGAAACCCACAAATAGATTTAAAAATTACAGAACAATATCGCTGGTGTCTATTTTTAAGTTATTGAGCGATAATATTTATACAATAAATGTTTCTACAATTAAAACTATCATATTAGATAGATACAAATTCGGTGCATAATTTGATGTGTAGGTTGATACTAATTTTATTTCAGATTGTTAGTTTTGTATAAGAAACTAGTAACCTCCGGGGGTTATACGCAGCCTTAACAGCAAAATCATATATGATAAAAAAGGTTTATAATAAGAAAACAAAACTTTTAGTTCAGTTTTGTTCATCGCTTTTAGTTCATTGTGTATTTTTTTATTTATATGAATAGTTGGAGAGTTACGAGAGGACACCCTAAAGTTTTTGAAATACCTCCCTTATTATTGACTCAACAACAAAAATTGTTTATAATGAGAAAAAAAAATAAAGAATATTTGGGGAGCTACCCCGTAATTCCCGTACTCCCTAAAAATCTTGAAATATCTCACTAATTATTTACTTTACATTAAAAATGTGTATGAAGAAACATTTTTGTTTTCTCTTCAATGAAGTTTTTAACAAGAAGCTTATTTATGGGGCAAGGGGAGTGTTACTTATAAGGTTGAAATGTCTTATTTTTCATTTACTTAACAACAAAAATGAATATGAGAAAAGAAACTATTTCCCTCTGTTTAAAGGATTCCACACACCAAAGCGGCCGCGGTGGCGGCCACGGTAGCGGCCACGGTAGCGATACGACTAGCGATCAGGTCTCCTCACACTAACGCGGTGGGAGTGGCGGTAGCGGTAGCGATCAGTTATTGAATCACGGTATATAGTTGTATGATAATATTGATTGCGAGAATACAATAGAATAATTAATTGTATGTAGAGGAAAAATAATAATCTACTTACAGTCTATTTCAAACGGTTAGGCGGAACTAAATGGGAATTTCGTTCTTTTAGGTTGTCACGAAAAGGGACCTTGCTTGGGTTATTTCATTTTTCACGTTGGAATGTCAAAATTTAAAATTCCAACAATGAAACCATGGAAACGAATGACATATGTCAAACTTAAATTAATTTTCTTACATATTTTAATGACAAAAAATAAATAAATGGGATATTTGTATTAATATTGACACAAAAAATCAAAATATAAAGAAAATGACATTTTAAAATGATATTAACCTTAACCAAAAAATGTTTGTTGCAAGTATGATTTACAAAGCTTAAACAAAACGGCTGAAAAGCATTATTTAAACGATGAAAGTAACTAGATTGCAACATCTAGTTCCGCCTAATCGTTTGGAACAGACTTTACTATCAATTTCCAAAACTTTTCCTATTTCGTCCCACACTTTATTTGTTTTCCTAATATTCTTGTAATCAGGATGTGCTAAGTCATACAAAATTAAATGATCCTTTACTGATCTATGATTTTTTCTGTTAAATTATCTATTTTCGACATTATTTTCTTAAATATATTCACTCTGTGGTATATAAACAATGAATATCGCGCGGCCTAACGCAACTTGTCGAGTTTGGCCGCCAGTGTTTGGTGATCGCTAGACTGAACGCTGCAGTCGGTGGCGTTCTCAGATAGCGGAACGCTTGTATGTGCGTGGTCTCATTGTATTGTATAGGTTGCGTTAGGCCGCTGCATTATCGCCACCGTGGCCGCCACCGCGGCCGCTTTGGTGTGTGGAATCCTTAATGCAGTTTTTAATAAGATGTATATTTGGGGAGCTATGGGGAAAGCTACTTGTAAACTAAGTATCTCACTTATTATTTACTTAACATCAAAGATATATACAAAAGAATTGTTTAGAATTAATAAAAGATTCTTGTGTTCTACTTGAAACTGAAATATCTCACTTTTCATTTACGTTACAGCAAAAATATACAATACAAAAACTGTACTAAACTGGAAAAGTACGGGCACTCCAGCTAGTGTCTGATAAAAATGACACGAATACAACAAACAACATATATCTTCTTAGAATATAATGTGTCAAATAAGTATTCAGTTTAAAATTACTTCATTGAATATTTGTATCAAATTAATAGAGATTAATTGAGAGAATCTCTTGTTTAAATTCTTAGAATTGTTTTAGAGTGTGAGTCAATTCATTTGGTTATTAAATTTTATAGCAATCTTGCGATAAACTTTTCCCTGTTGTTAGTTAACCTTATAACGCCGAGCGACACGTTTTCGCAACGTTCTATTATAACTAGTGATGTGTCGGATATCCGTATCCGCGGATGATCTGCAAAAAATAAAAACCCGTATCCGTTTTCCAAGATGGATCTTAAGCGAATATCATATAGATAAATTCGAATTAATAATAATAATAATAATAATAATAATAATAATAATAATAAGTGGACGCTTGTCAAGACCTGACAAACCCCAAAATAATAATATTATATTGAGCCTGTTAGTGATCATAGAAATACAGAGGTTAAGTCAATATAATGTTTACATAGGTAGATATTCTACTGTTTAACAGAATTCAAAATTTAACATTAGTCAGCTTTGTAATTTAAATATTCAGAGATTGAATAGAACGTATGTTCTAGTACAGTCTGTTCCAAACGCTTAAGCGGAACTAGATTTTGCAATCTAGTTACTTTCATCGTTTAAATCGTGCCTTTCGGCCGTTTTGTTTAAGCTTTGTAAATCATACTTACAATAAACATTTTTTGGTTAAGGTTAATATCATTTTAAAATGTCATTTTCTTTATATTTTGATTTTTTGTGTTATTCCTAATACAAATTTCCCATTTATTTATTTTTTTGTCATTAAAATATCTAAAAAAAATATTTAATTTTGACTGTCATTCGTTTCCATGGTTTCATTGTTGGAATTTTAAATTTTGACATCCCAACGTGAAAAATGAAATATCCCAAGCAAGGTCCCTTCTCGTGACAACCTAAAAGAACTAAATTCCCATTTAGTTCCGCTTAACCGTTTGGAACAGACTGTAGATATTTCTTAAACATATTTTTTCATATAAGTTTGCGTTTAAAAATGCTCAAGATTGAGTAAATTTTACTCTGACGTTTAAATTGATGTTTAGTCGAACATCACATCACTTGTCGGTGGTTTTCGAACTGTCTAGTATGAGGGCATCTTTTAAGTTTTTACAAAAACTAAGAAAGATTTTTTTTTTAACAAACTGTTTTTCTGCTTTTCAAAATATTCCCCTTTAAGATTTATACACTTTTGCATGCGTTCAAACCAATTCTCGAAATGTTTTTTCCACTCTGAAGTTGTTATCTCAAAAACATGGTTTTCGAAGGCTTCAATAGCATCTTGACGTGATGAAAATCGCTGTCCACGCATTTTTTTGACATTGGGGAAGAAAAAAATGTCGTTAGGGGATGATACATTAATTCGATGTTTTTCTCCTTCAAATAATCAATTGTTTGACGTGCTGTGTGGGAGCTTGCATTGTCCTGATGAAGAATGATGCGACGTTTTTGGTTGTTTTTCCTTACATAACGTTTTGACTATGTTTAGAATGATGTCTGTCAGTCTGTCTGTCCGTCCGTCCGTCTATTTGTCTGTCTGTCTGTGTACACGTGCAGAGCAAATTCGGCTAAAAGGATTTTTTTGAAACTTCATATTTAAGCTTTTGACATCAATGTCACGAGTTGATCAACTTTTGGTAAAAATCGGTTGACTAGAAATGGAAGTTTACTCGTGTCGATTTTAAGATTTTTGCGAATATTTAACAACAGAAAAATATTTCAAAAAAAAAATTATTTAACAAAAGTTGCTATAAAAGCAATAACTAACAACTTTTATTTGAGACATTTTTTGATAAAACGAAAAAATTTTGAAAAAATTTTCGTTTTTTTTTTATTTTTTATACTTATACTTATATGTAACGTTTCCATGGTCATGATAAAATATTTCTGTTAGAAAATATTGGGCCAAGTTATTTCTACTCTGCTGCTAGAATGTATTTTATGCAAGTACTTTGTGATGGCGGTCGGTCCTGTGGTGGCCACAGCTAATTTTTTGTCAATTAATTAATTGAAATTTATTGGTAACCATGGAAACAAAGCATCACTTTACACACATCAATTTATTTATCAATTTTTTTGAAAACTTTTACATTACCCGCTGTAAAACATGTTGACATATATCAAAATGAAAATATTTAAAAAAATCTTCACAAAGTTACGAGCTGTGAACAAAAACAAAAGAAATAACCTAGATGATGGTAAATTAGAACGTTTAACATTCTCTCACATTTGAAAACAAAACACAAAATATATATTTCTAGGTTATGCTGCAACTAAACAGTTGGCAATATCTTAACAGATAAAAATATACCTAGAATTCCCTAAAAAATTGATGAAAAATAGAACTTGTTCTATTTTCAAAATAAGTTCATCAATTTTTACCGACCGCTAACATATATAAGGAAGGTATTGTGATCATACCGATTTTGACATTTCGAGTTTTCGATGGATCTCCACGAATTGAGGTCCCTACATAACGTTTTGACTATTTTTAGCATGATGTCTGTCGGTCTGTCTGTCCTTCCGTCTTTCCGTCCGTTCGTCCGTCTGTCTGTCTGTGTACACGTGCAGAGCAAGTTCGGCTAAAAGGATTTTTATGAAACTTCATATTTAAGCTTCTGCCATCAATGGCACGAGTTGATCAACTTTTGGTAAAAATCGGTTGATTAGAAATGGGAGTTTACTTGTGTCGATTTTGAGATTTTTGCGAATATTTAGCAATATTTGCTATAAATGCAATAACTAATAACTTTTATTTGAGACGTTTTTTGATAAAACGATTTTTTTTTCATACTTATATGTAACGTTTCCATGGTCATGATAAATAATATCTCTGTTAGTAAATATTAGGCCAAGGTATTTCTACTCTGCTGCTAGAATGTATTTTATACAAGTACTTTTTGATGGCGGTCGGTCCTGTGGTTGCCACAACTGATTTTTTTGTCAATTAATTGATGAAATTTTTACACTTTACACACATCAATTAATTGAATGTCAACGTTTTTAATTAATTGATCAATAAATTGAATCGTGTAAAACCCACCTAAGACTTGGAATTTTTTGTTTGCGCATGTGTACATCTTATTATGACAGTTGACAGTTTTATTTTGAAAAGTTTATTTGTGAGGTTTCACTAAATTAATTAGTTGTTCTTCCAAAATCTTTTTTTTTTAAATATTATATTTGAAATCAACAATTATACAACAAACTAACCTCAACGTAAGAAAAGACAAAGACGCAACTGCTGAGAGCGAGAGAACACCAGTTGGCGAACGCGCATTTTGACAAATATGGATAGAAAGACAAAGGAATTGAATCATGGTCCATTTGAATAGTCTTTAAAACCTAGGTGTATTTTCGTACTATCACACACAAATGATTTCGATTCGAATTGAAAAACTTTAATTTTCCAAGTCAAGACTTTAGTATTAACTATAGCGTGATAAGTCCTTTAGTAGTATTGATATTATCGTTAGATACCTGCAATGCTTACACAATTAGCCAGCCCCTCAGACTTTCTATAAAGTCCTTTGTCATTTGTCTCATTGTTATCTATTCCTACACGCAATTTGGCAAGATAATCAAAATGATTGATGCAAAACATCACGAAAAAATAACGTGAAAAACATGCTTTCAACACGTCAGAAAACATATTTCTTTGGAATAACATATTGATATGTTATTCTAGCACTATCCGCGCAAGCGCTTAACTAAACGCATTTGTGAAGTTAACTCTGTTCGTTAAGTGCTTCTGAAATGCATCTAAATACGGAAATAAATCTTGGATTAATTTGACAGCTAAATATAAACTTTAATCGCTATTAAAGTTGATGTACTGTAAGTTAAATTACGATACAACCAGAGTGAATAAAAGAGTAATAAAAGTGTAATACACTGTCAAATTACTCAGATGATTTAGGAGTTTGATTTAATTTCCGGTTAGGAATTAAAAATTTAATTACCTAAAGGTAATCTCATGTAAGGGTAATGTTTACTTTACTTTTTTAATTATAAGCTATTTTTAATTACACTTCGTGATACCCGGGCATAATTTTAATTTACCTTTTTAATTTTTAAAGTAAAAATGTTAAAATTTTTAACCTTTTTAATAATCTAACAAAATTACAAAAAGGTCGATACATCTATAATATATTAGGTTTGATTAAAAAAAGTCTATAAAACTGTATTAATAATAAAGTATTTCAAATACCGATCAAAGTCATCAGTAATATCATATAAAAAGTATTTGAAATAATGTATTTCAAATACTTAAAATGTATTTGAAATATTGGCAGTATTTGAAATACTAGAAGTATTTGAAATAATTGGGAAATATTTGAAATAACAGGGAAATATTTGAAATAACAGGGAAATATTTCAAATACTAGGAAATATTTATTTGAATAATAGGAAAATATTTTAAATAGTAGGGAAAATATTTTAAATAGTAGGGAAATATTTGAAATATTTGAAATATGGACTAGGGAAATGCTTGAAATAGTAGGGAAATATCTAAATACTTTGAAAATATTTGTAATATTAGGAAATATTTGAAAACTAGGAAAATATATGAAATACTAGGGAATTATTTGAAATACTAGAAAGATTTGAAATAGTAGGGAGATATTTGAAATAGTATGAAAATATTTGAAATACTAGGAAAATATTTGAAATACTAGGAAATATTCGAAATATGTAGTAGGGAAATATTTAAAATATGTACTAGAGAAATATTTGAAATAATTGGAAAATATTTGAAATACTAGGAAATATTTGAAATATGTACTAGGGAAATATTTGAAATATTAAGAAATATTTGAAATATTAAGAAATATTTGAAAACTAGGAAATAATTTGAAATACTAGGGAAATATTTAAAATATGTACCTACTAGAGAAATATTTGAAATAATTGGAAAATATTTGAAATACTAGGAAATATTTGAAATATATACTAGGGAAATATTTGAAATACTAGAGAAATATTTGAAATACTAGGAAGTATTTAAAATATGTACTAGAGAAATATTTGAAATAATAGGAAAATATTTGAAATATTAGGGATACATTAGGGAAATACTAGGAAAGAATTGAATTAATAGGGAAATATTTGAAATACTAGGGAAATATTTGAAATACTAGGAAAGTATTTGAAATATTAGGGAAATACTAGGAATGATTTGAATTAATAGGGAAATATTTGAAATACTAGGAAAATATTTGAAATATTAGGGAAATACTAGGAAAGATTTGAAATATTAGGGATATATTAGGGAAATATTAGGAAATATTTGAAATAATAGGAAACATTTGAAATACTTGCTAAGGAAATATTTGATAAACCCTTAAATTTTTTAAACGACTAATCAAATCCATATTTCTTGCAAAAATAATTTGTTTCCTACCAACTTGAAAGTGAAATATTTTTATTATGCTCCGAGCTACAGATAGGTCAAAAGTAGGGCTGTGAAAGTATTTAAACCAAAATGAAAGGCACTTTGAACACTTGTCAATAAAAATACTAAACAAGATATTTGTTATAGTGAATACAATTTTCGTAAACCGTAAAAGAAATTAAAAACATGTTTAAGTAAAAGTTGTTTCTCTTCCAAGTCTATCCAAACATACCCAGTACAACATAAGTTCTCATTTAAAAAATAAAATTAGTCTTGATATCCTGTATGTTCCGGTTTGTTCCGGAAAATTTCAATACTACCATTCGATTCTTTAGGTTAACTTTAGTCTTCAAACTTGCTCATACGTCGCACTTTCGATAAAAATCGTGTTTCCTCTATCTTGATAAAAAAACTGTATAGAGATATAGTTTCCTGAACTCCTCTGGGGAGCATAGGGTGTCCTTAAAATTTCGCCATTGGGTTCAGTTAGACATTACCATTACCAAGGTAATCTTTAATTTTTAAAGTAATATAATCACAAACTCATACAAGTTTTGCAAAATAAATATTTTAATGCAGTTCCTAACAAGTTTATTTTATTTTGTATTTTATATCTCTTTTCCTTCTTTTTATTCCCCAATTCTGTTGATTCTCCAAAACTTTTCTTTTTGTTGAACAATCTTTTAAATTTATACAAAAACTTAGCTATAAAAATTAAGTTTAAAAATCAGGAAAACTTAAAAAAATATCTACCCTCGTAAAAGCAAGAATTATGGAAATAAAAAAAATCTTACTTTTTCTACATTGTTATATTTTTCGTACAATGTTCGTAACCAAAAATGCCTTTTACTCACCCCATAGTTTTCCCCCTAGATCCGATGACTCATAGTAAGGGTGAAATATCTTCACAGCAGGGGATGGACGGAAATGATTGCAAAAGCACTTACGTATCATAAATGGGAGAAAGAATAAACAAGGGTGGTTAAGAACTGACGATGAACGATGAATAAAATAGGAAGATGTATAAGATGGAATTAAAATCGTTAAAATTCAACTCTGAAGGGTTGATAGCCTGGGACAAAATTGGGATTGAAAATTAATATAAAATACTTCACGGCCTACATTTTTAGGGTTTCGTCTTTATAATCAAGAAAACCGTATGCCGTTACTCTTTTGAATGTTTCTGACTATGCATATGATAGAAATTCTGACAAAACTGCTGGAACTAGGGTGTTTGGCTTTCAATATATTTATTTACCTGTATCTTCTTGTCCTTCAGACATTTATGTTTGTCCAATATTGGACTTATACAGGGTGAGGCAACACTTATGTTCTCCTCGATTATTTCCTTAATACGTAATGAGCTCATTACGTAACAGGTTAGCGGTGTGTAATAAAAAGAACTGGGGAACGTGCTACATTTACTAATTACTGTAATTACTGACACGCCTGTAATGAATGTATTTCTATATACTCGTGGAAAAACATATTTATTATGTCAAAGTGCTGGGTTTTGCCCTTTTTCCCGGCGTAACTAATTGTGTGTGGTAACATAGTATTAAACACTATTGTTAAAAAATAATAAAATATTTATACTTGAATACATAAAAATACAATTAGGCATATGTATAACCACTATGTAATTTTATTTTTTTTTAAATTTGTACTTTAATTGCCTGGCAATAAAATATTTTATATATATATATATATTTATTATGCATTGCAACTAGAAATTTTATCAAATTATTTTATTTGTCGTCTCCCACCCCTCGATCCTCTGGGAAAGTCGCAAAGTATTCCCATAGTGGGTGTCAAAAGTTTTATTGACATTTTTTTTTTGCAAAAAAATCGTCTTAATAAAAAGGGTTTCAAAAATTATTTTATGTTAATCTTGACTTTAAGACCTTACATTTGTTGCCCTACGTCAAATTTAAAAAAATAATAAACAATTTCGATCGTACTATTTTTATTTTATTATACTATTATATATATTTATTTATTTATTTTATTATCTACTATTATATTGTACAAAGTGGTATGTATGTTCTATTCAACTTCTGGTGTATCTTCATTTTTCCGGTAACGCGGAGAGAGCAAAATGAACCGCCGCCTTATCCGGATGATATTTTTTTAGTGCTTACGCTTAATTTTATTTCGACCGGGGGTACTGACTAATTTTTATTGATAAAAATCATGCATTTTTTCCTCGAATCCGTGTCGAATCAAAGTCACCATTGATCGGGACGGACAGGTTTTATCAGACGATAATTCAAAAATATTCTTAACACAAGTCCAGGATATCTACGGCGAGAATCAAAGTGTTAAATGGTAATAATGGTTCAGGATAGCTTTTTGGACGTGCGAGATAATATTTTGAGGTATCAGAAAACATTTTTCAAAGAATCTGGGACATTATTTGAGCAATTTGAGGTAAAAATATGCTCAAAAGGAGACAGCTGTCAATTTTTTTGCATTTTAAAATGGGACGAGATTTCACATTTTGAACGTGTTTCTTGACAGAAGAATACTAATTAAGGATTTAAGGTGAATTAACGATAAAGTTTAAGACATTTGCAGGGCGAATTTCCATAAAATAGTGTTAAAAAAAGATTTATAGATATTAAAAATTTCAGGGTTAATCAAAGTGTTAAGTGGTGATAATGGTTCAAGATAGCTTATTTGACGTGCGAGATAATATTTTGAGACATCAGAAAACATTTTTCAAAGAATCTCGGCCATTATTGGAAATATGCTTACAAGATTTCAGAAGGTGACAGCTGTCATTTTAAAATGGGACGAGATTTCACATTTTGAACATGTTTCTTGACAGAAGAATACTAATTAAGGATTTAAGGTGAATTAACGATAAAGTTTAAGACATTTGCAGGGCGAATTTCCATAAAATAGTGTTAAAAAAAGATTTATAGATATTAAAAATTTCAGGGTTAATCAAAGTGTTAAGTGGTGATAATGGTTCAAGATAGCTTATTTGACGTGCGAGATAATATTTTGAGGCATCAGAAAACATTTTTCAAAGAATCAGGGCCATTATTGGAAATATGCTTACAAGATTTCAGAAGGTGACAGCTGTCATTTTAAAATAGGACGAGATTTCACATTTTGAACGTATTTCTTGATAGAAGAAAACTAATTAAGTATTTAAGGTGAATTAACGATAAAACTTAAGACAGGGGGAATTTCCATAAAATAGTGTTAAAAAAAGATGAGCGACGAGTTTTATAATCAACAAGTGCGACAAAATTATATTAAAACGAGTCGCGAAGCGACGAGTTTTAACAACGTAGGGGAGAAGACCGGCGTAGCCGGGCTGAGGCCCCTAGTACTATTATATGCTGTGAATTAACCTAATTTTTTAATTACATTAGATATTTGTTTTTAAAGTATCAAAGAGGAATAAATCATTTCTAGTAATAAAATACTTATAAATCAAATAACACATTGTTAATAGTGAGAAATAAGTTTATGAAATAAATATGACATTTATAAAATATATAAATATAAGAAATGTGAATATTTCTTATTAATCTAATAAAGACTTGAATACGAAGCAAATGCAGGAAAAAAAAAAAAAAACGCTGAGATTTTTGTCAAATAGATATCCAGGATTATGTTGGCTTTTTACACTTATTAAATAACTACAAAACCCTGAAATGTGTGAAAATTCACACTTCACATCAAATTTTAGGGTTTTTTAGGTATGACCAAAAAACCCTTATACCATCATTTTGTCGTCTGTCTGTCTGTTCGGTAAAAATTGTAGCCAAACGCCTAAACCTAGAGATTTTTTTTTTTTTTTAATTTTGCATGCTTATACAATTCTTTGACCCGCACATAGGAAAAATACTAAAACATCTAAAAAACATATCCCCCTAAAAATATAAACAAATATGTGCTCAGCAAAAAAAATTATATTTTTTTAAAATTCTAAGAGTAGGCTTACAAATGAAAGCCCTTAGTACGTGGATTAACGATCAAAATTTTATTTTTGCAGAATATAATATTGACGCGATTTTTGCCAAAATTGTGCCACACCCTGTAGCCTAGCTGGTTCAAACTAAAAATCTAAGTAATGTATATTGGTGTGAACCGGAATAGTAAAACAGGAATTTTTGATCAGATTATGTTTTCGGAAAATAACGCATTTTTTGTGTTTTTTTGTTGACGATGCACAAAAGTTATAGTTATATAACACGTATCTAGTGGTGATCTAGTGGTTACGTTGCTCGCTAGGTACACGAGTTCGATCCTTGCCAGAAGAGTCAATTTTATTTTTTTCCATTTTTATTTTGTTTAAATTAATTTGTCAAAATTCTAGTTATATTTAATACTAGCTGAAAACCCGTGCTTCGCTACGGTATATTGATGGTCTCATTGGCATAAAATCCGCAGTTTGTTTTTAAACTTGTGTATGGGTAACCTTTGTAACAAAAAATCTAGTCGATATCTCATCTGTCCTAAGAGATATTGAGGAATCCGTGAAAAAACAGTTTACTCCTTTTCACCAGATAGGGGTCGAACTTGAAAAAATCCTTTCTTAGTGGGTTCTTACGTCATACTGAAAAATGTAATCTCCTATAATTTTTTATTTTAATTTTATTTTTATATATTTTTATTTTAAAAATGTACTCCCGTAATTTTTTATTTCTAACAAAAAAATACTAATTTACCCTTTAGGAGTGAAAGAAAACTGTCAAAACACATATATGCCAAAATGGAATGTTATAACTCAACAACCGCTGGATATACAAAGGGTTCTATAATTCACCCCGAATGTAGATTCACCCCTTTAGGGGTTGATTAAGATAAAATCCTGAAATACATTTTTCGGCATTTCTATGGGTAATCTTTATAAGCAAAAACCAAGTCTATATCTTATTGATCCTATAAGATATGAAGGAGTCCTTGAAATCACAATTCCCTCTTTTCACCCTTTAGGGGTGATATTTGTTAAAGGTAAAAAACTGTTAAAACCATTTCGAGATATTTTAAAAAGACACCTATGTGCCAAAAATTAATGTTGCAACTAAACGAACACAGGAAATACAATGGGTGTAGGTTCACCCGTTTAGGGGTTGATTAGGATAAAATTCTGAAATAAGTTTTTCGGTATTTGTATGGGTAATCTTCGTAAGCAAAAAGCAAGTCGATATCTTATTGGTCCTAAGATATATTAAGGACTCCTTGAAATCACAATTCACCTCTTTTCACCCTTTAGGGAGTAATTTTAAAAAACTGTCAAAACTATTTCGAGATATTTTAAAAAGATACCTATGTGCCAAAAATTAATGTTGCAACTAAACGAACAGAGGAAATACGACGGGATGTATAATTCACCCCGATTGTAGATCCACCCCTTTAGGGGTTGATTAGGACAAATTCCTGAAATAAGTTTTTCGGTATTTGTATGGGTAATCTTTGTAAGCAAAAAGCGAGTCAATATCTTATTGGCCCTAAGAGATTTAAGGAATCCTTGAAATCACAATTCACCCCTTTTCACCCGTTAGGGGTGAAATTTTAAAAAACTACCAAAACCTTTTCGAGATATTTTAAAAAGACACCTATGTGCGTAAAAAGTAATGTTGCAACTAAACGAACACAGGAAATACGATGGAATGTATAACTCACCCCGATTGTAGATCCACCCCTTTAGGGGTTGATTGGGACAAAAACCTGAAATATGTTTTTCGGTATTTGCATGGGTAATCTTTGTAAGCAAAAAGCAAGTCGATATCTTATTGGTTCTAAGAGATATTAAGGAATACTTGAAATCATAATTCACCCCTTTTCACCCTATAGGGGTGAAATTTTAAAAAACTACCAAAACCTTTTCGAGATATTTTAAAAAGACTCCTATGTGCTAAAAAGTAATGTTGCAACTAAACGAACACAGGAAATACGACGGAATGTATAACTCACCCCGATTGTAGATCCACCCCTTTAGGGGTTGATTAGGACAAATTCCTGAAATAAGTTTTTCGGTAATTGTATGGATAATCTTTGCAAGCAAACAGTAAGTCGATATCTTATTGATCCTAAGAGATATTAAGGAATCCTTGAAATCACAATTCACCCCTTTTCAACCCTTAGGGGTGGAATTTTAAAAAACTGTCAAACCCATTTCGAGATATTTTAAAAAGACACTTATGTGCCAAAAAGTAATGTTGCAACTAAAGGAACACAGGAATTACGACGGGATGTATAATTCACCCCGATTGTAGATCCACCCCTTTAGGGGTTCGTTAGAACAAAATCCTGAAATTGATGATTCGGTATTTGTATGGGTAATCTTTGTAAGCAAGAAGCAAGTCGATATCTTATTGATCCTAAGAGATATTAAAGAATCCTTAAAATCACAATTTAACCCTTTTCACCCTTTAGGGGTGAAATTTAAAAAAACTGTCAATACCATTTTGAGATATTTTACAAAGACTCTTATGTGCCAAAAAGTAATGTTGCAACTAAAGGAACACAGGAATTACGACGGGATGTATAATTCACCCCGATTGTAGATCCACCCCTTTAGGGGTTGATTAGGACAAATTCCTGAAATAAGTTTTTCGGTAATTGTATGGATAATCTTTGCAAGCAAACAGTAAGTCGATATCTTATTGATCCTAAGAGATATTAAGGAATCCTTGACATCACAATTCACCCCTTTTCAACCTTTAGGGGTGGAATTTTAAAAAACTGTCAAACCCATTTCGAGATATTTTAAAAAGACACTTATGTGCCAAAAAGTAATGTTGCAACTAAACGAACACAGGAATTACGACGGGATGTATAATTCACCCCGATTGTAGATCCACCCCTTTAGGGGTTGATTAAGACAAAAACCTGAAACATGTTTTTCGGTATTTGCATGGGTAATCTTTGTAAGCAAAAAGCAAGTCCATATCTTATTGATCCTAAGAGATATTAAAGAATCCTTAAAATCACAATTTAACCCTTTTCAACCCTTAGGGGTGGAATTTTAAAAAACTGTCAAACCCATTTCGAGATATTTTAAAAAGACTCTTATGTGCCGAAAAGTAATGTTGCAACTAAACGAACACAGGAATTACGACGGGATGTATAATTCACCCCGATTGTAGATCCACCCCTTTAGGGGTTGATTAGGACAAAATCCTGAAATTGGTGATTCGGTATTTGTATGGGTAATCTTTGTAAGCAAAAAGCAAGTCGATATCTTATTGGTCCTAAGAGATATTAAAGACTCCTTGACATCACAATTCACCCCTTTTCATCCTTTAGGGGTGAAATTTCCAAAAACTGTCAATACCATTTCGAGATATTTTAAAAAGACACCTATGTGCCAAAAAGTAATATTGCAACTAAACGAACACAGGAAATATGACGGAATGTATAACTCACCCCGATTGTACATCCACCCCTTTAGGGGATGATTAGAACAAATTCCTGAAATAATTTTTTCGGTAATTGTATGGATAATCTTTGCAAGCAAACAGTAAATCGATATCTTATTGATCCTAAGAGATATTAAGGCATCCTTGAAATCACAATTCACCCCTTTTCAACCCTTAGGAATGGAATTTTAAAAAACTGTCAAACCGATTTCGAGATATTTTAAAAAGACACATATGTGCCAAAAAGTAATGTTGCAACGAAACGAAAACAGGAATTACGACGGGATGTATAATTCACCCTGATTGTAGATCCACCCCTTTAGGGGTTGATTAGGACAAAATCCTGAAATTGGTGATTCGGTATTTGTATAGGTAATCTTTGTAAGCAAAAAGCAAATCGATATCTTATTGGTCCTAAGAGATATTAAAGAATCCTTAAAATCACAATTCACCCCTTTTCACCCTTTAGGGGTGAAATTTCAAAAAACTGTCAATACCATTTCGAGATATTTTAAAAAGACACCTATGTGCCAAAAAGTAATCTTGCAACTAAACGAACACAGGAAATACAACGGGATGTATAATCCACCCCGATTGTAGGTTCACCCCTTTAGGGGTTGATTAGGGCAATATCCCGAAATTGGTTTTTCGGCATTTGTATGGGTAATACTTGTAAGCAAAAACTAAGTCGATATCCCATCGGCCCTAAGAGATATTAAGTAATTCGTGAAATCACATTTCACCCCTTTTCATCCCTTAGGAGTGGAATTTCGAAAAATCCCTTCTTATTGGGTGCTTACATCATGAAGGGAATGTACTCTCCGAATTTCAAGTTTCTAGGCCCAGGGGTTTGGGCTGGGCGGTGATGAGTGAGTCAGTCAGTCAGGACACTGCCTTTTATATATATAGATTTACTTTTTAAGAGCGTAAATTTAATAACCAGTTGGAATTGTTGGAATTATATTTTCATTCTATGTGTCATGTATACGAAACCAGAGGGGCGGAGCGTATGATTTAAAACAACCAATGGAAGCCATAGGCGCAATTTTCAAAATCTTAATGAGTTATGCTATATAAAAAAATATACTGCACCTATTTAGAAACCTAAATAATGGTATTAGGTATTCGAATTAAAATTAACAAAAAAATATTTTAACATAAAATTTGTTTTTAAAGTTCTTAGATTAACAGACGATAAATTATTTTAAAAAGATCGTTAATTTTGCCGTGGTTACTACAAAGCAAAATTTGTCCTACACACTCAGCATGCCGCCTTCACTTATTATATACCTGCGAAACCCTGCAATGTGTGAAAATTCACACTTCACATCAATTTTTTTATGTTTCTTGTTCTTCTTTGACCGGCTCTGTCAGTCGGGTTGACTTTTGGCCTTACTCACATAAGTCCTCAATTTTTTATATTATGTATTATTTCGAAGATGTATTTTTCGGATATATTTATAAATATTTTTTCGCGGTGTACTTTTTCGAAGTCTCAATTTTTTTCCTATATGCTAGTCAAAGATCTATATGTGCGTGTCACATTTCGACTTTAGGCCTGGCCGTTTCGCTGAAATTTCTACATTACAGAGAGACGTAAAAATATTGCTCCAGACATGCATTCTGTTCACACCAATTTTTTGCACAATTTCCACTCTTGAGTAAACGAAACTGTTTTCTAAGAATTTTTTCATACATGGTGAATGAACTAAATATAGTATTCTGAAAAGTGCACTAAAAATGAAACTATAAAAAATGTACAAATATAAAAAGACAGACTAAATAAATCTTTCTTAACATTTTAAAGCGAAATTTATTATTTATATGACCTATTTCTGAAATGTTTTAAAAAAATCGTTGCGTATT
Organism: Liopterus haemorrhoidalis; assembly: GCA_963971575.1. Classification (NCBI taxonomy): domain Eukaryota; kingdom Metazoa; phylum Arthropoda; class Insecta; order Coleoptera; family Dytiscidae; genus Liopterus; species Liopterus haemorrhoidalis. The sequence continues at coordinate 33,310,159 of OZ020620.1, forward strand.
ATATACAAAAAATCTTATACCTGCTTAAAACCAGTGTTAACTTTTTAAATTCACAGGTCTTATGTAAATAAACAATAACTTGGCAAAATAAAATTGGCAGAAAACTTTGAAATTTGACAGAAGTTTCTAATTCTGTACTATGATTAATGTCGAACTTTTGTAATATTCAGTAATACCTTGCATAGTGTGGTCTATAAGTGTAGAAAAAAATTTACTAGTATACAAAACCGCAGCCAGACTGGGGCTTGGCGTTCGAATCCGGTTCGCGATGATTTCGAGAAAATTTCTAAACATACTGAAGCCTTTTTCAATTACAAATGACACCACTAAAAATATTAATATGAAACGTATAATTTCACACATATGTTTCATTAAGTAATAGTATTTTTTCCACTCTCTACATCAGTGTTTCCCAATCTTTTTACTCTCGTGGCACATTTTCCAAAGAAGCGGCACACCTACGTTGTCATAGAAGAAGAAATTTTGAATACAGACGCCGCTGTGTTCAGGAAAAAAATTATATGTCAATTTCAATTCGTCTTAACCCTTTACTGCATGAATTTTTATTTTTGGCTGAAATAATTCATGGGCATTAGGAATTGGTTCTTATTGATAGAAAAATTAATTAAAAAATATATTTAAAATATTAATTATTATTTTTATGAAAATAGGGCCATAGTGCCATACATGAAACATTATGATTCTACATTATTTTACAAAAGAAAATGACTCCGTATTATTTGCTCGTCAATTGTTAGGTGTTCTTCATTAGGGATTAAAAGCAGTCGCTCTCGAATTTTTTAAAGAAAAGGTCATATCTTCTAGTTGTCCTTTCTCAATAAATTCTCGTTAAATTCGAGTTATCGTTGAAGTGCAAATTTCGCTTTATATCCTCAAATCTATTGCTGCAGCCCATTACTTGAGATCCTGCAGGATCCATTGCTGTGTATGTGGCATATATGTGGAAGTAACGTTCTGATTCAGTTTTAAAAGTAAAATAAAAAATAAAAATCGGAATGTGCCATATATGGCACACTATGCGGTAAAGGGATAAAATGGTCCTTCGTGTACTTTATTCTTATTATTGATATTGTACGTATATTCGGACAATAATTTTAAAATAAAAACGAGGCTAGTTTTTTTTTTTTTAAGATTTCGGGGCACACTTGGGAAATTTTGCGGCACATTAATTTGCCGCGGCACACTCTTTGGTAAACACTGTTCTACATAGTAAGTACATTGTTATGACAGCGATTTGATGGAAGTAGATACATATTACTGAGGAAGCTTTGGTTACTACTAACAACGGGATGTAAGTAAAAATTTATCTCCCGCTGGGAAGTAAGTGAAAAAAAAAATTAAACAAAATCTAAATTTTTAGGCCATCTGGTAACGTCCTTTCGATTTCTCCGCAGGATGAAGGTTTGATATGCAGCGTTTGCAGCCTCATCAATTCCCATTTCTCTTTCACTTTTATTTGAACAAATTTTACAAACTTTTGACACAACGCTTTTAATATTCACGCTTTGTTTGATGAAAACCATAGCAACCGGCCACAGACATACTGATATTTTAAATAAATTAATCAAAAAGAAACTATGCAATTAAAAATAACTTTGAGAGTGGAAAAAATATAAACAATTCGGGAGGTATAATATACTAGTCTCGGACTTTATTGCTAGTTCTCGCAGTCGCTTGGGCGCAAAAACGTCCTCGACTGGTAAATATTACTTTCCTTCCTTAATGTTTAAATAACTATTTTATACTACCTACTCCGTAAATGATTGTTATTACCCCAGCAACGCGCATGTAAACGTAATTGAATATTTGAGGTCTATGGTTGCTAAGCGTATAAGTAACACTTACGCGGCCAGGACAAAAAATTAACAAACGCCATTTTGAAGGATATTTAACAATTATTTATTTATTTATATTAAAAGTAATGGTACAATTCTATATATTAATTGAAGGATTATTTTCTTTTGAATTAATTTCCATTTTTTTGTAGTTATATCATCCCTAGTTTCAAGTAGATTGACATCTTTTGTAAATATCTTAGATTTTTTAGGTTCGTATCTATCGTTCTTTCTCGAGAAACGCAGTCGGCCGCTTCAATTTTGAAATATCTTGATTTCTATTTATTGAAATTGTCAACTTTAGCATTGAATATTCACACCATAGACTTGCTACTGACTTTAAAATTGTAGATCGCTCTTGAAAATATGCCAACATAACATTTTCAGTAATTTCGACGACATTTTTTCCCAAACACCATTTCGAAAACAGTTCAAATGCTTGATTGTATCTAATTTTTGATTTTTCAGCTTACAGTGAATCACAAGCAATATTTGCCTCGTCTTCAATTTCACTTTTCGCACTTTTTTACATTTTTCTCCCGGATTTGTTGATAACTTAATTCATATAAAAAATGTAACATGTTCATTTATACGTTGCTATATTTTGTTTTTGGTTGTTACAGTTATGACATTCACATTGATTTTATATTTCATTTAATTGAAATTTAAACAAATATAAATTTGGTTGTATAAAATAGTTCTTTGTGTACCATGGCCTTTTGGCCATGGTCCTCGGCTGCGCCTCGGCCTTCAAATTCAGATGTGGTCGAAAAAGATCTTTTTGGAAAAGGTACACATTATATTTTTTGAGCGACCGAAAGTAAATTTTATTAGAAAAATTAAATTTATTTACATTGGATAATTTATGGTTATTGAAGAATTATTACAATTATAAATGTTTGATGGTCATTTGTTTCCGTGTAACCATGGAGATCTTATAACTTAAGAAATGACAAATAGATGGCTCTAGCATCCAGCGGCTAAAAAAAGCGAATCGTCCTAGACTAAAGATTTACTTTTTATCTAGTACTGGATGATGAAAAAGAACTGTTTTTGAATTGGTCGCCCAAAAAATATGTTTCCTACCACCGTGCGTAAAGTAGGCACTTAACTCACGCATTACAGTGTATAAAACGACACTGTTAAGCACTAGTGCGTAAAATAATCAATTAATAAAACATTGGAAATTCAAATGGAAAAATGAGATAATCTTTGCAGAAACAATAAATTTTTGTAAAAATATACCCAAAAATTTATTCTTGGGGAAAGGGCTCTACGAACTTTGGACCTATAATCTTATGGAGCCAAGAAATACAGCTGTTACTGCGGTATACTAAACCGCTACAGTACTATTTTAAAAATGTTGGAATGTAATTACTCACTTTGTTCAAAACTGCTCCGTGCAAGATGTTGTTTTTTATCATATCCTTTCCAGATGCGTTTTGTCATACCATCATAGCAATCAGATTCGTAGCTGTCTATGTGATTTGTTAATAGGCGAACAAAAAAAAAAAAAAAAAGATAAAGAAAAAGTAAGCCCTAGTAACTAGCCGTAACTAGCAGTTCATGTGCTCTTTTAATGGGCAAATAAAAAGAAAAGAAAAAGAAAGCCCTAGCCTAGATGGCGAACCTATGACCCGCGGGTCACATAGTCACTCGTATGACGGTTTCAAATGACCCGTACAAAAGTAGATCTTTGTTATTCTAAAGATTCTAGAGAGAGATCTAAAATAACTAGGATTGGATCTAAGCGAGTGCATTCACGAAACAAGCTAGGAAAATCTACAAATATGATAATAATAACGAGATGCAATTCAAATTTTAACTGTTATACACGTCAAACATAAGGCCGCTAGCTCAGATAGAGGTAACTAGATTAGCAGGGGTAATTTATTGGGTTCCACACAATACTTACACCCTAGAGCAGCAGTTTTTTATTTACACATTATATATTTGATCCGCGATTTGCATCTACAAAATTTCAAATTTAGTTTTGACTCGTCTGGGAAAAAGGTTCGCCATTGCTACCATGGCCTAACAAACAGAGGGAAGCAAGGAGAAATACGGATTGAAGTGATGAGCAAAGAAAACTACATAGCTTTTTTGGGCCTCATATATGTAAATTTTCCTGACCCCTTCCGTCCTGAGTCCTATGCCTGTACACCTGATGTATCTTCCTAGTTACCCCGCAAAATACACATTGAAATCAGTAGCAAAGTGTATTTTAACACATTAAAGGCGGGGGATCTTGACGAAAGTAAGCTAGGTAACGCGGCGACCGCCCCGCCTCGTTTTTCGTCCTAGAGCGGGCGATATTTTGTGTAATCATAAAAAAATTTAGACTTAAAAAAGTTTATTTAAACTCTTAAAACTACAAGGTACAGTCGAGATATATCGTATTACTACGACTCCCGCCATTAGGCTACAGTCGAGATAAATCGTAGTACTACGACTCCCGCCTTTAATGTGTTAATATATTTGAAATTATTTTGCTATGGTCTAGCATTAATGCGGACATCATTATTTTGGACGTTTGCCATTGCTGATAGTACTAGGCTAGAATTGTACAGTATTATAGAGTATTAGTATCAAAGAGATATAATACTTCATAAAATATAAAATTCTGACATTTCGGACAGGGCCGTAACGAGGGTATGAAACCCAAAGATGGATAAAAAATAAAAAATTATAATTACATTTAATACGTTTACTACTATTGCCCGCAGGGCCGCCCCTAGCATTTGCGGGGCCTGGGGCAAAACTGGAATTGCGGGGCCCCAAAACTGGATTTGCGGGGCCTCATCTATATATATATATATTAAATAACGATATTTTCTTTAATATTATTAACTATTAACAAAGTACACATACTTATATTAAATGAATATATAATTTTTTTCCAACTATTTATAAATCTTAATATAATTTAATAATATTTTTAATGTATTTTATTATTTTATTACTTGACGGTCGAAGCGCGGGGCCCTTAAAGGCGCGGGGCCTGGGGCAGGTGCCCCACTTGCCCCCGCCTAGGGGCGGCCCTGATTGCCCGGTTGCTAAAAAACACATAAAATGATTTAACTCGAGTTTGGTATACTTTGAATTAAAACAGTATACATTAACATTCATCTTTCCACAGAAACAAATCATAACTCGAGTTAAACATTTCATTGTCATTAAAAATTTCAAGAAAATGTAAATAAAATATATACCTAATAAAAATACATATTACCCAGTAACAATTTTTTATTTACGACTAAAAAATTGTCATAACTACTGAACCAATATTAAATAATTTCTAATATTATGCGTATGTATAATAAAAAATAAAGCAAATATAACACAGCCGAAAAACTGACCAGATGATGTAGCAACAGATAGGCAAACCGCATGGAAATCGGATAAGCAGTTCTCGAGTAAAAGGCGCACATACGGATAGACAGACAGAGAGACGTTGCCTTATATATATAGAGAGATATAGATCAGTGTTTCGCAACCTTTTCTGGCCTGGGACCCCCCGAAATTATGTAAATATTGTCTGCGGCCCCCCTATACTATGGTGTATCAAAATAATGGGAACACGATTTTTTTAGAAAATGCGACGTTTGAGCAAGTTGGGAAAAACTAAAATTTATCCACAAAATTGAATGGTAGTATTGAAATTTTCCGGAAAAAACCAGGATATCAAGGTCAATTTCAATTTTTTAAATGGGAACGTATGTCATATTGGATATCTTTGGATAGAGCTTTTCAACAATTTTTAATTAAAATTTTTTTTAATATCTTTTACGGTTGACAAAAACTGTGATATTTTTAAATGACGATTATATTCCCTATAACGAAAGTAAAGTATTTTTATTTACAAGTGTTCAAAGTGCCTTCCATTTTAATTTAAACACATTCGTATCCTTACGTTATCTGTAGCTCGGAGAGCAATTAAAAAATATATAATAAAAAATATTGCACTTTCAAGTCGTACCTACTTCAAAGTACTACTTGAAAATACTTGAAGTACCTCCAACGCGAACCATTGTCAGAAAATCCCATCAACCGACACATACAATTTATTTTACCTTGATATAGTCTACTTATAGTCTGTTTATCTGGTTAAAGCGGAACTATATTTTCAAATCTAGTAATTTTTATCACTTGGATGAAACTTTTGATCATTTTGTTTAGTAAAAGCCCATTTATTCATTATAAAGTTAGCTAGTGACAACTTAAACGTTTGAAATAGCCTGTAGTTTAAATTAGTTTTCAAAATAAGTAAATTATGTATAAAAATAAATAGAATATTTATTTTATTTATGTTATGAAAGGTATATTTTTATGAATATAAATGTAAGATATTTATAAATATGGATAAAATTTATATCTTGCAAGATTGAGTGCATTTTTATTATATTTTCATGTTTCGATCTTGTATGATTCGCGGCCCCCCGACGAAGCCTTCACGGCCCCCAGGGGGCCGCGGCCCCCCAGTTGAGAAGCGCTGATATAGATGACTTCTCTTTGATACTAATACTCAATATATATTGTACTGCTCTAGCCTAGTACTATCAGCAATGGCAAACGTCCAAAATAATGGTGTTCGCAATGTGTATTTTGTTCGTTGTAATCCGGAAGAATTCCGAAGTTACTTCGAATCATTTCCTTAGATTAGTGAGTCAAGAAATAATCTTCTTCCGGGGCGAGCCAAAAGATCATTCCTTTTCCGGGGCAAATTTCGTTACTTGCACTTTTTTCTCAATTATGAGGAAATATTATCTCGGTTATATTAATAACCGAGATATTCAGGTTTCATTTCCTTTATCATCTTCATGAACTCAGTCAATTATCCGGCGCCTTTTTCATTTGTGACTGGGTCAACAAGAGATCCAAAGTATACAGCAATAAATCCACTTTCTACTGAGTTTTTTTTTTTTGACATGGTTCCACTGCTGTTTTTAGATCATAAAAATTTTATAATATATCACTTTTATATGTTTTATGACGAAATCTGTTGTTTCTTAAATGTTGCGGTAAAATTATTTTATTAGTAATAAAAAGTGCATCCATTATATTTTAGTGCACATTACTTGAAATGTCAGGCACATGGCAATTTATCTGGAGTAGCAACGACCCCTAACTTCAGCGGCAGACTACGCAAACAACTTAGCTGTGACGCCGGCTGCCTAAGTAGGACGGAACGAAAATACAATGCTCATTTTCATGTAAATATATTACGCTATGCTGGGCCTATTCCACAAAAAAAATATTATCTCTTAAGTGTCTACTGAAGTAAAGTATTAAGAAATTACAACTTTTCATTTTTAGGGTTTTGTAGGTATAACCAAAAAAACATTATACCGTCACTCATATATCTGAGGAGTTAACATTTTTTTAAATTTTATTTATTTTGCATTGGCCTATTTCTGCAACGAGGCTAATCGCCGATGCTAGGGGACAAGCTCCTACATCTGGATGAAAGGTAGATGATTGTGAAAATGAGAATAATGTAAACATATTATTCTTGCATGAATAATATCACCAACAGAGAATTGAACCAGCAACCTCTCAATTCATACTATTTTAGCCAGTCAGAACTGCGCGATTTAAAGAGCTCGGCCACTCCGCTGGCATAGGAGGTAACATTCAAATCGTGATTTGTCACAATAATGCTAATTTGAGGTAATTGCAAATAAGAATCCTGTTTGGAATAAGTTGGGAACCTAATTTTTCGACCCACTTCTTTTTAAGGTTCCAAAAATTGAATTCAAACATATCATTAACATTTTAACTAGCAAAACTACGAAAAATTATTTAAATTTGGGCAAATAGCGTTTTGAATGAACTTAGTGGACAAATTATGTTTATTGACAAAAATAGGTTTAAATTACTTTATTTATTTGTTTTATATTATTATTTATTTGTTATTTTTTAAAAATGCAACACAATTTTTTTTTTTTTTTCAAATACCGTACTAAACAACGGATGTTCCCCTCGATCTGGCTGACGCAACAACAATAGATGAGCTTTATTCTAGTTAAAGTAATTAAGACTGATGCATATTTGATATTATTGACGTTTTCGTTACTTAATTAAAAATTTTAATTTTGTTAATAAATATTTGTGCAATTTATAAATAAAATCGTGAAAAGTTATGAGTGCGTATTATATTTGAATGTTGTTTTTTTCCGAAAATTTCGCGACAATTCAAGCATGCGTATTATATACTAGTGCAGTGTTTCTCAATCGGTGGTCCAAGGACCAGTGGTGGTCTTTAGCAAAATTTTAATGGTCCGCAAAAGGCTTATAAATTATTGTTTTTGAGATTTTTTGTTAATTTTATTATGATCTTTTGTTCATTTTCTGTGAATTTTGTTAATTTTTCAGTGATTTTTTAATAATAAGATATATGTAGAGTATACATATACAATTTGTTTAATAGTACATTTATTTTTAGGGGTCCATGGTAGAAAATTAAGTATTTGACTGATCCGCGGTACGTTTTCAGTTAAGAAACGCTGCACTAGTGCGTATTATACTCAAGATTTTACGATAATCATATAAAACTTCTTATTGTGGAACTTCTATAAATGGAAGATCGTAGGTTAATTCTTTGTACCGTTTTATTCGTTCATCAAAAAAATAAAATATAAACAATTTTTTCTTCAAGCGGATTATAATGCTAACATTACATTGTTCAATACATTCGGTACAAATGATACATTTTTTTACTAGTAACAAAATGTGAACATTTTTATACTAGTAAATAGTTCATATAGTCATCAACAGATGGCACTAATGGCAGCAGTCGCCATAAACAAAACATCTGTCAATTTAATATGTATGTAGCGTGGTTTGTAGTGAATTCAGAAATTAGTTACGTTATTAGTGAGTTACTTTATTATTATTCTGTGATCATTCTGTGATTAGTTACAAAATACACAATATAAAGATTAAAAATTAAAAAATGATAGTTCATATAATTATCAACAGATGGCAATGATGGCAGCAGTCGCCATAAACAAAACATCTGTCAATTTAATATGTTTGTAGCGTGGTTTGTAGTGAATTCAGAAATTAGTTACGTTATTAGGGAGTTACTTTATTATTATTCCGTGATCATTACAGAATGATCACGGAATGAATCACTAAGCACAGGCTTAGTTACAAAATACACAATATAAAGATTAAAAATTAAAAAATGTCTCAACCAATTCAATGTACACCGCCAGAATTAGCAGCAATAGCATCTGAAACTATAAAGTCATAAGTATTTATGGTTGCAAATTTTTAATAACTACGCTTGAAGAAAAAATAGTATATGTCACTCGGAGTAGAACGCCTTTTTTGTGCTTCGCTCAATATGCAAGCATTCAGCAACATTTGAGCTCAGCACAAAAAAGAACGCGTTCTACTCCTAGTAACATAAGATACTATTTTCGGTATTTAAGGAAGAAATAAATATGTTTTTAAAACATTGTGTAGGATATCAAATAAATCCACTTGATGCGTAGATAAACGAGCAAAATATCTTGAAGAACAAGTATTTTTACACAATTTTTTTTTAGTTTTAGTTTTACACACTTTCCTCATTTCCGCACCTAAATCTTGCTATTATCTTCTTTTCTAATCTATTACTTTAGCTTTTGAGGTACTCGGGTATTTGCGTCGTCCAAGTTTTCTTGTATTTACTATTATACCTCGAATTTTTTAACCTCTCACTTCTTTCTTGTCCTTGGATATCTCTCATTCTATCTGTTATTTCTAGTGTCACATCTCGTCCTTCCAACCTCTTTCTTGATATTTCCTTAGCTGAGTAACCATTATGCTCAAATCGGTTCCTTCTTTTTGCTTCCCATCTAGATTGCATCTTTCCTTGTATCTCTTTCCTCTCTATTTCTGTCCAGTACTGATACAGTAAGTTTTTTTCTGGGTGTTTTATTATCCTCTCTTCGAATTTAATAGCTATTTTGGTAACTTCTATTCTAAGGTTGTCCAATTTCAATTCTTCTAATAAAATATATTCTGGTGTGCATTTGTCGAGGCCCAACGAGGCTATTTAATGTATTTATTTTGCACCACCTCTAATTTTTCCTGGTCTTCCCACCCCCATATTTCAGCGCCATACATCATTTTTAGGGTTTTGTAGGTATGACCAAAAAACCCTTATACCGTCATTTTGTCGTCTGTCTTTCTGTCTGTCTGTCTGTTCGGTAAAAATTGTAGCCAAACGGCTAAACTTAGAAAGTTGCAATTCGGCATGCTTATACAACTCTTTGACCCGCATATAGGAAAAATACTAAAACATTTAAAATACATATCCCCCTAAAAATATAAACAAATATGTGCTCATCGATCGAATATGTGCTCATTTAAAAAAATATTTTTTTTAAATTCTGAGTAGGGTATCAAATGAAAGCCCTTAGTATATGCATATGGATTAACGATAAAAAATTTATTTTTGAAAAATAAATTATTTAAATGCGATTTTTGCCAAAACTATGCAAAAAAAAAATTGTCCCACACCCTGTAGCCCAGATAGTTTAAACTAAAAATCTGAAAAAAATCTAAGTAATGTACATTTGTGTGAACCAGAATAGTACAACAGGAATTTTTGATCAGATTATGTTTTCGGAAAATAACGCATTGTATTTTTTGGTTGACGATGCATAAAAGTTATACTCATAAAACACGTTTAGTTGATAAGCGTATCGTGGTCTAGTGGCTACGTTGCGCGCTAACTGCACAGATTTCTTATTCACTACCCAGGTTCGTTCCTTGCTTAAGAAGTCAATTTTATTTTTTGTTTTTCTTTTCATTTTTATTTTGTTTAAATTAATTTGTTAAAATTCTAGTTATATTTTAGCAAATTTTGAATTTAATTTTTAAGAGCGTAAATTTAATAACCAATTGAAATTTTTGGAATTATATTTTCATTTTATGTGTCATTTATACGAAACCAGAGAGGCGGAGCGTATGATTTAAGACAACCAATGAAAGCCATAGGAGCAATTTTCAAAATCCTAATGAACCTTGTTATATAAAAAAATACTGCACATATTTAGAAACCTAAATAAGTATTAGGTATTCGAATAAAAATTAACAAAAACATATTTTAACATAAAATTTGTTTTAAAGCTCTTAGATTAGCAGACGATACATTATTTTAAAAAGATCGTTCATTTTGCCGTGATTACTACAAAGCAAAATTTGTCCTATACACTCAGCATGCCGCCTTCACTTATTAAATACCTGCGAAACCCTGCAATGTGTGAAAATTCACACCAAATCAATTTTTTCAGTTTTCCTTATCTACAAATTTGAAAATCCACAGACATACAAATAACTATAATAGCTGTGAATAGTTGTAAGCTCTTTCCACAATTCCTAGGATTGGGATTATCCCACCAGCGAGCTAGGAGTTCGTCAAATGGATGGATTTTGTTCGATATATCTGTTAAGAAGTTCGTTAGAACCATAAAAATTTGTACTGAAATACCTAGAAACCTAAACTAAAATACCCTAAAACCGCAACAAAAATCTTGTTTTTAATTTTTGCCACTTATCAATAAATTAAAGGTAAATTAAACAATTGTACACTTCCTGTACAATTGTATTATTTGAGAATTTTTTAATTACGATACTTATATTTGAACCATAACTAGAGCCAGTAATAGTAGATTGTTCAGCGTGTCCTTGATACAAAAAATCCGAAATACAATCTGCAGTCATAAATACATTTTCCTCTCACAAGCCAAAGCAAAAAACTTGATTTTATTTGAAATTTATACTGTTGTTATCATTGGCTTTCAAATAGAAATAATTTAGAAGTTTTTATGTACTAGGAAAAATTCAACGATCTAGTTTCTAGATCAGTGTTTCTCAAACTTTTCTATCACGAATCAACCCCCAATATAATTATTTAATTTACTTATCCATAAAATTTTTACCGACCGCTAACCTATGTAAGGGAGGTATTGTGATCATACCGATTTTGACATTTCGAGATTTCGATGGATCTCCACGAATTGAGGTCCCTACATAACGTTTTGACTATTTTTAGCATGATGTCTGTCTGTCTGCCGGTCTGTCTGTCGATGTCCACATGCAGAGCAAATTCGGCTAAAAGGATTTTTATGAAACTTCATATTTAAGTTTTTGACATCAATGGCACGAAATATATTAAAATAAATTAAAAAGTACGAAAACTTCAGCTGGTGAGGAATAATTATGTTAAGTAATATTTTTTTAATCTAGTAATGTATACTGGTACAATGTTGCTGAATTTTATTAAGGTCACCCTCTTAACTTAATCTAGTTTTATCACCCTCTTTTTAATCTAATCTAGTTCTACAATGGACGATCCTGAAGTCCAGGAGACAGTAGAATCCATTCTTGGGAAAGGAGTTAAAGTGATAGACTGTGAAAAGAAATCAACCATCCGTGAAGAAGAAGTACTTCTAATCAACGGTCTCCCAGTAACACTTGAAGGCAGAGACGGCCGAGCCATAAAACAGGCTCTATTAACCGGTCAAGTCCCCCCTTGTGACTTATTAAATACTTTATTAATACGAACAGGTATTTTAAAAGCACCGGTTAAATTAGAAACTTCATTGAGTGTTAAAACCTCAACAGTTACAAAAGAAGAGGTTACCGTCGCAAGAGATGGTAAGATTGTAGATGAAAGAAGTCGAGAAGTAAAAGAAAATAATTTTTTTACTAGTACCTCAAGCGAAATTTGGGAACCAGTAAAAATAATACCAAGTACAGAACTACCAAAATATACTCAATACGAAAATATACCAACCAGCATACCGAAATACGACATACCTGAAAAATATGATTACGAAAGTGGTATAGATCGAAAATCAGCAAGTTCTAGTAGTTCTATAGAGTCGGATGGGCCTATTTACCGTGGCCCTCCTACCCATGCGAGCAAGGATTCTGGCCACCAAAGTATTAGTTCACCAATTGGACGTGTTCAAAGTTCAGGGGATTCATTCAGTTCTCTTGATGAAACGGACTATAAAAATGATCTGATTCATAATTTTCGAAAATGTGGACTTAGGAGCAATGGGTATAAAAAAGAAGTTAGCGAGGTAAGATCATATTAGATTAAGACTTTTTGAAAAAAAAAACATAATATTAGTTTTTAAAATGATTTTATGCATATCTAAAACCATTTTAGGCAGCTGAAAATTACCTTTTCCACGACTATGTAGATATACGTTTATTACAGGCGTGTCAGTGATTAGTAAATGTAGCAGGTTCCCCACTCCTTTTTATTACACACTGCTGACCTGTTACGTAATGAGCTCATTACGTAACAGGTTGAACTCATTACATAACAGGTTCAAGCAGCAATAGCCGACTGTTGCTAGGCAACGTAATAAATAGATTGAAAGCATATGTCAAATTAAGTTTGTGAAGGAAACCGGATTAAAATTAAATAATACAGTAAACGTTGTCGAATTTTGCAAATATATTTTTTAAAAGAGTTGGTCTTGGTCAGTTAGTTAATCAGATGACAGAAGCATTGTTATTTTAACTGAATTTAGATTCCATGCGATACGTACACTACCGTTGCTAGGTAACGTAATAAATAGTTTGAAATCAACTGTCAAATTATTGTTAGTTTTTAAAGGGAACTGAATAAAAATAAGTAATAAAGTTATAGTCATGGAAAAAGCATAGTATGAAACTTGCATGGAATAGTCATTTCTCGCCTACGGCTCGTGGCGCAATTTTCATACTCATGTGAAATGACCATCATTCCATGCTCGTTGCATAATATACTATTTATTGCTAAAAAATCGTTCAGAATTTTATTATTAGAATTTTTTTGTGTACTTTTTATATTGCAAAAAATGTTTCAAACTTCGTTTTGAGAAGACCCTCGTGTATACATGATACAGGTAATCCCCGCTTAACGTGGGATGTGTTCAAAGCTGCTGCGCGTTAAACGAAAAACAGTGTTAAGCGGGAGAAATCTAAATTTTAAATTTGTAGAGAGACAAGATGCGTTATGTTGTATTTTTAACAGTACCTCGATAAAAATAAATACTAGAACATACTTTTAAAATATATAATTTATTTATGAATACATAAAATACAAATTAAACTTAGCATTAATCTCGAAACTTATATTATCCTTAAGTTGCGTTCATAGCTCTTAAATTAGTTCACTGTGCGTTGTGTACTGTTGATTGTAACATGGTAACAGGTTTGTCATATGGTAACGCGAGCGACCGTTCATAGCTCTGTTTTAATGCATTATGCTTTGTCGATTGTAGATAGTGCGTTGTTTTAATAAGACAGACATATAAATACACATTAGCTAGCTCACTTCACATAACCTAAAAGATAGTGTCACACATATTTCAACAAATTTCGGAAACCGTGAAACGAAAATGAATTGCAGAAATGTTTTTATTCCATCGTAGTTGGTTTGAAAAAACATAGATAACGCATTAATTTCAGAGCTGTAAACGCTTTCGTTAAACGTTAAATCTATCTACTAGTTTTATCCACAATCAATACTCTATAGCCGACTAAATTAAGAACTGTGAATGCAGCAATCATTTTTTAAAAATTATATATGTATGTATATATTATGTTCATTACATTTTAAAGTAAATACGATAATATTGAGCGTGTTTGGGAAGTTTTCACGTTTAAACATAATTAATTTTGATAAATAAATCAATACGATCACGTTATAACGAATCCGCGTTCGACGAACCAGCGTTAAGCTATAAATAGGTATGTATATGTTACTGTGAATGACCTAATGGCGGACAATCTTGACAATGACCGGAATATGTCCAAAATTTAAAAAAAAGATCTTCTTTCAGCTTACTTCGAGCCTTTTGGCTTCTGCTAATTTTGATTTTTACTAACTAAACCTAACCTGATATTGACCGGTCGATGTTAACACTGACCGCATTCGGTCATTCACGGTAACATAATTATTTCAATTTATATTTTTATTATGTCAATGACTGATACAAGTTCTTACTGGTGCAAGTTACTGGCATCGTGGTACCGGGCCATAATTTTTATATTAGAGTAGTGACGTTTTAAATCAGGGCTTCGAACCGGAACTGAACCGAAAACCGAAAAAAACCGTTATTTTCGTCGGAACGAAAACCGGAACTGAACCGAAAAAAAATATCGGTTTATTTCGGTTCAGATAATGTTAATGTGCAGAAAAAAATCGTAATTCGTAATTTTTTAACTGATAAGTAAAAAAAAAATGCGCTACTATTATTTCGGAAGAGGGGGTTGAACGCCCAGAACCACCCCCCCCCCCCTCTTGGCAGCCACCTTGGTATGATTATCACAGAATAAGTAATAAAATGTTCTTCTAAATTATAGTAGAAAATAAATTTCTAATACAAATAAAAGCATTTAAAAATTTATCACTCGGCTCGGAACTGAACCGAAAACCGAAAAAAAACGTTATTTTTGCCGGAACGAAAACTGGAACCGAACCGATATATATATTTTTAATTGAACCGGAACGAAAACCGAATCGAAAAAAATAACGGTTCGAAGCCCTGTTTTAAATGACTACATTGTTTCGGCGATTAACACCAAGTCGCAACACACTGAAAGTGATCTTTGAAAACTGGGTACAATACTTTATTCGGTTAATGTTCCATATGATCCCACCAGCACTAAATGTTTAGAGAGAAAGCGCAAACTAATTAGAATGAGATTTGGCCTGGCGAAACCTCACCCGATCTTTCAAAACATAACATTTACGAGTCTTTATCTGTTCCAAAAAATTTTGTTTAAAACTGAAACAAACATTTATTTGATGTGTTTGTTAACATTTAGCTCGTATTAACTTTAAGAAGAATTTCCGTATTTATACGGTTAAATTCATATTTAAATAATTTCAAGGCTCAAATTCCATACACATACCCACTAGAGCTCATAGTGAATGTGCGTTATAAACGAATACATAATGATAAACAATTTTAATTTTAAAATGGACAAATTTTAATTGGACAAATGTGGGGGGAAAATAAAGTAATGTGCACCTACATATAAACTAGATAATTACATTAGGTTTAATTTGCAAAAATTTAGGACAAAAAAAAAACTTGATAGACGAATATTAACGGGTACTCATAAGGAATTTTTACCTGTTTTCAATGAGATTTATATAGCTCCGTCGCTGAAACAGCGCAGTTCGTCATTTTGCTTCATAACTTCAATGACAAACTTAGTGGCGAAAAAATAACTAAATCGTTTTTTTTTTGCATGTGAATTATAGACTAATATTGCTCTTTACTCTTTTATTTTACTAAAACATACCTTTTGAAGTCATATTTAGTTTCTGTTCGATAGTCATTTTGAAGATTTACAAATTTTAAAAGTGTTTATTTAATATAGGGACATTTTTATTGGTTTCTCTGAATAAAACGATGTTTACATTTGTCATTTAATAATACGTCTGTTGTGTTTTAATACTCACTTGTGTTCGAATATCTAACTTATAGTAATTTCTAAAAACCTTTTTTATTTAGTTTGTTGTTTATTTAGCAGTTTTGTATTTAGTTATATATTTTCTTATAGATTTTCTTATTTGATTTTGTGTGTACTGCATAGTTTTTAGGTTATATTCAACTTATTTCTATTTGATCATATTTTTGGATCACATCAGTCCTTTGTAGGACTATTTTGCCTATTAGAATAGTTTATTTGTTTCTATTCTGTTCTTATTCTTATATTTTCATTTCATGTCGATACAAGTGACAGCGTACAAATATTACATTCGTTAAATAGATGAATGTAAACATACTAAACCTGACGTCACATTTATTTTGTAACGTTTCAAGTGACTGTTTCGTCGATTTCCGTATAGTATCCGTATTTTGAAAAACATTTACTTCATAGAGTCCCAAAAATATGCATATCAACCACAGATGCATGAATGATTGCTATTGGTTCCCCATTTTACGTCCACGCCGTCTTGTTTCTAACGTTACAATATACTTTATTCTAAACATACAGCCTAATTGTAATTTAAGCTGGTGGGTTCATACGGAACTTTAACCTTTTATTCAAGTCAATAAATTCTATCTGAATAGATCTTCAATTCTGATGAAATATGTATATACTTCACACAATTTTTTTAGATTACATCACAAATCTAATTTTGCACATTGTGAACATGACGAAATTTGTCTAGCTAGGAGCTACCTGATCTAATAATTTTAATGTCACTTCTGACCAACACTGTTCTACCAAAATATTTAATCAAAATATTTATAATTGAATTGACGCACATATCATTGTGACATATTGTTATTATTTATTTTTAATTGCATATTATTAATCATTATAATCTAATGTTGCAGCCTACAATATTTGGGACTGTCGCGTCTGATTTAACGCCCAAGGACTGCTCAAACAGAAGGGTAAGTTATTATTTTATCACCCCATTTTAATATGATTTGCACGCAGAACAAAAATGTTTAACCACATAAATTTATTTATTTGGCTCTCGTCGGATACAGGTTACTCATCACTATTACAAAGAATACCTTTGTTCTGTCGCACAAATTAAATATTTAATTTAAAGTTTTATTAATGTAGTCATTAACAATATTAACATCATTTTAACTAATTTATTAGTTAGTAAAGTCAACCGTATTACATTTGCGGAATTTCATTCGCGGTGTTATTTTTGTTTGTCCCGTTTTTACGCGAGATTCATTTTTGCCCAAAAAAATCGTAAACTGGATGTGCGTAGAAAAGAAATAGTAAAAAAAGTTAGCAATATAGTTTGTAAGTCAGTTTCATTGTACATACAACGTTAAATGTCCCAACCAGTTTCAATACAGTAAAATACGATTGAGTGTGGACTGGATGGTACATTACTGTTTTTGTGTACTGTACAAGTATGTCACTACTGTATGTGCCCTGCGCAGGCGCGCACATAAAGGGGGTTCTTGGGTACGAAGTTCCCCTCAGAAACGAAAAAATCATATACTTATTGAATAAAAACTAAGCAACTGAAAATAAAAATCGCCTTTTAATAAAAATAATCAAATTATTATCAAAATTAATACATCAGATCAGCGGTCTTAAAACTTCTTACGTCTGCAGAACCCTACAGTTTAAATGCCATTTCTTTGGAACCCCAAGGCAAAAAACCACAATAGGCTGTCTTTTTTTTTAATTTTAAAGTCGTTTTTTAAAAACGTTTTAAAATAAAAATTTAGATGTATACTATTGAATTTAGTCTTGATAAAAATTGATATTTTACAGTTGACTATATTTTTGAATGTAGGTATACTATTTTACTTTTTAAATATTGCAATTTGCAATTACCTAATATAATTTTTAATGCAAATTATAAATAAAAATTGGATCGAATAATTAGCGATATGCTGTTTTGAATCTTACTTATTTATTTATTATTAACATTTATTAGCAAGCATTATAAACATAAAATCAAATTAATATAGTACAAAGTACATAATTAAACGGTAGGTGATATAAGAAGTAAATAATAATCACTACTCAACAAATTTGAACTTTTTGTCGATAAGTAAAATTAGCTGTTTTGGAATAAATATGACCTACTGATTGCGGAAATGGTGATTAAATCATTGTATCCAAGAAGAGTCATTAAAAAACAGAATATAACTGTTTAATTAAAGTTGCGGAACCCCTGAAAACGTTCCACGGAACCTCAGGGTCCTGCGGAACACAGATTGAATACCACTGAATTAGACCGACCCATCATTTCCATCTGTCCTTCATATTTATTTTTTTTGCCCGTAACTTTTATCCGTCTTCGCTTAATTTTTTCTCTCATCACCTCGATTTGTCTTCCTTTTTTAGGGTTTTGTAGGTATGACCAAAAAATCCTTATACCGTCATTTTGTCGTCTGTCTGTCTGTCTGTCTGTCTGTCTGTCTGTCTGTCTGTCTGTCTGTCTGTCTGTCTGTTCGGTAAAAATTGTAGCCAAACGGCTAAACCTAGAGAGTTGAAATTTGGCATGCTTATACAACTCGTTGATCCGCATAGAGGAAAAATACCAAAACATCTAAAAAACATATCCCCCTAAAAATATAAACAAATATGTGCTAATTGAAAAAAAAAAAAAATTAAATTCTGAGCAGGGTGTCAAATGAAAGCCCTTAGTACGTGGACTAACGATCAAAATTTTATTTTTGCAAAATAAATTATTTTGACGCGATTTTTGCCAAAATTGTGCAAAAAAAAAATTGTCCCACACCCTGTAGCTCAGATGGTTTAAACTAAAAATCTGAAAAAACTCTAAGTAATGAACATTTGTGTGAACCGGAATAGTACAACGGGAATTTTTGATCAGATTATGTTTTCGGAAAATAACGCATTTTTTTGTGTTTTTTTGCGTGACCATGTAAAATATTTAATGATATTATGTAGCACAGTACACAGAGCGCTTCGATGGTGTAATGGTTAGGATACTGGTGTTCTAATTTGCAAACTCGAGTTCAAATCGGCATCGAAGCAATTTAATTTTTTCTGCTTTTTTTTGCATTTTTATTTTGTTTAAATTATTTTTTTTAAATTCTAGTTATATTTGGGCAAATATTGCATTTAATTTTTAAAATCGTAAATTTAATAACCAGTGGAAATTGTTGAAATTAAATACTCTTGGACTTACAACCAAGTAACTTATATATAATACCATGGATACAAGTAAAAAAATAAAATATATAAAATATATGTTATGTCATGTGTTATAATGTCTGTATCATATTAGTGCCTAAATATATTACTGCTATACTGCTATTTATATTCCTATAAATAAACGAAATCAGAAGGGCGGAGCTTATGACTAAAACAACCAATGGAAGCCATAAGCGCAATTTTCAAAATCTTATTGAACCTTGCTATATAAAAAAAAATACTGCACATATTTAGGCATTCGAATTAAAATTATCAAAAACAAATATTTTAACATAAAATTTGTTTTGGCATCCCAAATAATCATTATTCACTTACTAAATACCTGCGAAACCCTGAAATGTGTGAAAATTCACACTTAACATTTTTTTTATTTTTATTTATTTATTTTTTCAGTACTTCGATCTGTATCCTGCTCAGCAGTTCGATTCGTGTTCCTTTTTATCTCGTTACCTCGATCCGTCTTCCTTTTTTTATTATTATTATTATTTTTTTTTAACAATTGATTGAGGATTTTGACCATTTTATTTAACAAAAGTCTCATTCTCATCGTTAAAAAGTGAGCTTGTGGCAAGTTAAGTTCATAAAAATTCCGATTAGTTTCACTTAAGCGTTTGGAATAGACTATAAAACGAGAATAATTAATAAAACTAATAACTCTTGCGAATTGCACTATTTATATCAATTTTAAATAAGTTGAGTTAGCAATATTTTTTATTTCATTGTTTGTTCGATGTAAAATGTCAAATAGTATGGTTCACATCCTTTTTAAAAAGAACCCCACTTTGCTGACTCATTTCTTTTTTTCAACAAAACAATTTTATTACCGACATTTTAATGTTATTTTTCTATATTGCATTTTTATTTCCTTTCCACTCAATAAATTTTTGAAGTATGAGCCGTAAATGGTACTTCAAGTCGCTATATCCGAAATAAAAAAAATATTGTTTTTTGTTCTTTTAGACACGGTTGTTTTTTAACTAGTGGTTGTCAACCAGTGAGCTGCGGCTTGTGTGCTTACCTTCTCTCGTAAAAATATTTTCCGGTGTGTCTTCGGTAAAATATGTTCCGGTTACATACCTTCTGCCTATACAGCCCACCAACTTTCATTCTATGTAATTGTAAAGCCTGGTTTACAATAGTTTCATAACATAAGGCATAGTATACGCATAAAGATGTGTACAAAGGGGTGTCATTGTTCTGAACATCTGTTTATAATAAACAGACCAAAATTGTCCTGTGATTTTTATGTTATGGATCTATTATACAGGGTGTTAGGTAAATGTCCGGCACAATTTTAAAGGCAGTATTGTTGGCTCATTTAGAGCTAAAAAGTCCTCAACCATTTTTGGATAAAATGCGTATATCGCTTGTTAATCGATGCAGTACCACCGTTCAGGAACCACTAATATTTGGTCTGTTACAACAATCACATATGTGACTGAGATAAATAGAAACCATGGAAACAATACCGTAATTTTATTTCAACAAAATTCATGTCTGCATATTCTTCAATTGTGTAATGTGCCATTTTTTTAACAAAATCGGAACAAAATTTTAGATTATGACGTACACGTACTTTGATATTCTATTATTGAACTACAATTAAAATATTTTTTTCTCTATTGCAACTACACAACTTCTGGATTAATATGAAAAATTAAAAAAAGTCAGTGGTTTTCAAAATTTGGGGCATCTTTTTGTTTGTTTATTTTTGGACGAAATTCACATTTTAGAGAAAATTGGCAAAGGAAAAATCTATTGCATTCTACGTCACCATGCTGTCTTTTAAATTGAGCCGGACATTTACCTAACACCCTGTATATATAAAAGCCCTAATTCCTGTTTGTCAGACCGTAACGCTAAGTTCCTGGGTGCTAGCGGGTCTTGCGGTATGTGGTGGGTCACGAACTGAGTGGTGGGGAACGACGTACTCCGACAGCAGCTTGGTTACGGAGACCCAGAGCTCTGCAGTCAGTACCTTGGCTTAATTAAAGAATGTTGTGTCAACTGATATTATGCTCGCGGGCCGTATCCGGCCCAAATCTAATTTTTAAACTACACGCATTAATCGGCTTTTTAGGATTTCCTAGGTATAATCAGAAACAGCTATACCATTGATGTCCAACATATGGCCCGCGGGCCGTATCCGGCTCGATACTAATTTTTAAACGACACGCACTGAGCTGCTTTTTAGGATTTCCTAGGTATAATCAGAAACAGCTATAACATAGATGTCCAACATATGGCCCGCGGGCGGTGTCCAGCCCGCTCTGAATAGATTCCACACTAACATCGCACACTTTTTAAACAACGCGTTAAACCACTTGTACTTGCTATTTAACCGCTGAGCAAGGACACGGACGTGAGTTTAATTCCTGCTTATATCAAATAATTTATGTAAAAATATTTATACAAATTACAGGTTCTGCTTAGCCGTTCGCAACCGGCTATAAACTGTAGGTGCATACGGTAGCATACACAAAAAGGTGTATGCTAAAAAATGGACGTAATACTGACCATATTACTCCTGAATGTACATAGATTCAAAACATGGTCATGAAACCTGGAAACAGGAGGTCTAGGCTCACCTCGGGGTGTCTCGTCAATGATGATGATGATGACCTATACCTTCGGAATATAAGACGCACCGCAATTTTAAGTCGATTTTTCTGTGTTAAAAGGTACGTCTTATGGTACGAAAAATACGGTATGTACATCCAGACAGGCAGACAAAAATTGTTTTTTTTTTGCGAATATTGTCTTGTATTCATCTGAAACCTGTAGAAACAAAATATGAGGCCGAACATATAAAAAAAAAAAATCAGCTGTGGCCACCACAGGACCGACCGCCATCGCAAAGTACTTGTATAAAATACATTCTAGCAGCAGAGTAGAAATAACTTGGCCTAATATATTCTAACAGAGATATTTATCATGACCATGGAAACGTTACATATAGGTAAAATCGACACGAGTAAACTCCCATTTCTAGTCAACCGATTTTTACCAAAAGTTGATCAACTCGTGCCATTAATGTCAAAAGCTTAAATATGAAGTTTCATAAAAATCCTTTTAGCCGAATTTGCTCTGCGCGTGACACAGACAGACGGATGGACAGACAGACGGACAGACAGACAGACAGACCGACAGACAGACCGACAGACATGCTAAAAATAGTCAAAACGTTATGTAGGGACCTCAATTCGTGGAGATCCATCGAAATCTCGAAATGTCAAAATCACAATACCTCCCTTATATATGTTGGCGGTTGGTAAAAACAGATATATGGTGCAATTCTGTGGCAAATCTATAAGCTTACAGACAAAATCTGTAAGAAACTGTCCATAACAACACATAAAACAACTCCTTAGATACGATCATCTGTAGCTTACAGATTTCTGTAGCTTACATCTGTAGCTTACAGATGATCGTATCTAAGGAGTTGTTTTATGTGTTGTTATGGACAGTTTCTTATAGATTTTGTCTGTAAGCTTACAGGTTTGCCACAGAATTTCACCAATAGTCTCCAATGTTATTGATATACATTTGAAACTTGTACAACATTTGGTAACACCGCTGCCATTTCCCATTAGATCAATACTAGGGTGACCATTCGTCCTACTTTTTGCGGGACTGTCCCGCATTTTGACTGGGTGTCCCGCTTTAAGATGCGTCCCGCAAAAGTATAATAATAGACCCATAAGCCTACTTAGTACACTAAGCAAGATAGCCGAAAAAATATATCTAAAAAGAATTCATAAACACCTAGAAGCTACTAGTGGCATAATTCCTGAACAATTCGGTTTTAGAAAAGACCACTCCACAACTGGACAGTTAGCTAGACTAATGGATAAAATTACTTTTGGCTTCAATGAAAATAAACATACCGGAATGATTACGCTGGACATAGAAAAAGCGTTTGACACTGTCTGGCATGAAGGGCTAATATTTAAACTAATGCAAATGTCTTTTCCATCCTACCTCATACACCTTATCAATTCATATATAAACAATAGAAAATTCCTAGCTTCTGTAAACAATTGCACATCATCCATCAGAAAGATATCGGCAGGCGTTCCCCAAGGTTCAATCCTCGGTCCCATACTTTTCTGCCTATATATAAATGATCTCCCACGCTCAATAAATGTTCACTATTCCTTGTATGCTGACGACACCGCTATTTTCGCACAGTCCTGGAGAATAGACACTATTATAAACAGGCTCCAGCACGCCACGGAGAAAATTATGAAATATATGGAAAGATGGAAAATAAAAGCAAACGAATCCAAAACAGAAGCGATTCTTTTCTCTAAAAGAAGACCCAGACTAATGGACAATATCACCATACAAGGAAGTAACATAGAATGGTCTCCCACAGTTAAATATCTAGGTATGAAACTTGACAAGAGATTGAATTTTACAGAACACTGTAAACATCGATGTCAGCTAGCGACTGCTTGTATGGGCGCATTATTTCCATCGCTTAACAGGAAATCAGGACTATCCCAAAAAAATAAAATTCTCCTCTACAAAACAGTCATAAAGCCAACATTAATTTACGCATGTCCAGTCTGGAGCAACACGTCCAACGCCAATTACCAAAAGATGCAAATAACTCAGAATAAGTGCCTCAGGTTCGCAGGCAACTACCCCCGATGGACCAAGATTACAAAGATGCACGAAGAACTAAAAATAGACTATATAAAAGACAGTATTTTTAAATTCACAGACAAGTTCTTCTCTAAGTGTTTAGTGAGTGAGTACCCCATAATCAAAGACATAGGTAACTATGAAATCAGTGCGCTACCGTTTAGAAAATATAAACACAGACTAACGAAACATATACTATTATGACATGAAAGTAAAACAATGACACAACCATGTATGTATAAATCGTGACAGGTTTTTGCATATATTTTTCCCTGTCTACATTATTTAATGTTAATTTAGCGTAATATAAATGTTTTATATAAGCAACAAATGGAGTTTAAGTTTAAGAAAAAATGTAATATTTTCGATACTTAAACATTAAGAATTGTTAACTAGTTGTAAGCATAAGAATTAATAAATTTTATATATATATAAAATCGACCATTCGTCCTACTTTTTGCGGGACTGTCCCGCATTTTGACTGGGTGTCCCGCTTTAAGATGCGTCCCGCAAAAGTCCCGCATTCTAACATTTTGTCCCGTATTGTAACTTGTATTTGAGGAAATGAGGACCTTTTGTTTTGCTCTTCACTTAGATTTGGGAGGTGGGGACCTTTTTTTTGCTCTTCACTTGGATTTGGGAGGTGAGGACCTTTTTTTTTTCTTTTTGTTCTTCACTTGGATTTGGGAGGTGAGGACCTTTTTTTTGCTCTTCACTTGGATTTGGGAAGTGAGGACCTTTTTTTTTTGCTCTTCACTTATATTTGGGAAGTGACGACCTCTTTTTGCTCCGTCCCACATTGCCTTCTTAAGAAAATGGTCACCCTATCAATACTGCATTTTAACAGTTGAACGGACTAAAGAACGATAGCTGAAACACATCGTTGAATTATCTTTCACCCGCTGTGTATGATCAAAATTTTCATGAAATAATTTCGGGAAGACGGAAAATCGTACACATTTGTTGAATTAGTTGAATTCGAAATATTAGCAGTTTTTTTTGTCATTGGATCAAAAAGGTTAAGAAGCACTGTTTTGTACAATACGTTTCGGTTGAACGCTGTGTGTACGTATCTTGTTGAAATAATCTAAGTATTATTTCAAGTAGACTAGATCCATTTCCCTGTTCCGCGGAAATAACTGTAGTGTTGTTCAAAACAAACTTTAATTACATTATTAAATATTAAATTTTATACTGCGAGATTATTGCTTCAGCTCAAATGTCTAAAGTTTTAAATATATTGTTGTTCCTAAATTAGGTTTGTTTCAGCTAACAAGTTTCGCAAGTAATTTTTTTCGAGTTTGAAAAATAACAATATTTACATGAAAACGGGAAGGATCCAAAACTTCAAATGAATTAAATACTTCATCAATTAAAAACGGTTTAAAACTAGTTTTAAGAACATGTACACAGCTGTGTTAAACTTTTTTTTTCTCTTTGGACTATTGGATGTAGTTGTTTTTTGCGTTATACCTAGGTATCTTGTATTCTAATAGTAGCATCGTTCCTGGTGCACGAGGGGTGACCAGAAAGTTTCTAGAACGAGATAGATAGATAGATAGACAGATAGAAATATACTTTATTCTTGCCTTTCGGCTTTGAAAGGAGTACAGTACTTACATTAATTTCCCAAACTTAACTATATAAATTATAATATTTATTATAATCTAATAATTAATATTCTAATATAATAAATATTTAAAATAAAGAACAGCGTACATATAAGTTACAAGAAAAAGTAGCTTTTAATGTTTCTTTTTCCAATTCCTTTTCTCTTCTTTTCTGTAACACCTTTTTCATACATGTCGTCTCAGCACCCGACTCGTCCAGCAATTCTTGTATTGTCCTTGTCTCTCTTCCTATCTCTGCAGTTTTTTAAATAGTCTATTGTTTCTTGCATTCCATAGATAAAGAAAGAAATAGATACGAAACTGACGTTTTATTTTTTTAAACCAAATTAGCGCTGTAGTTGATGGGTTATGGAATTAAAAGTGGTGGGGGAGGAAAGGGATGGTGTTTCCCGGGTATTTCAAATGCTTCAGAGGATATAGTAGTAAACATAATTAAATGTTATTATTAAATGAAACAATTGTTATGATTTATTTTGTCTATTTTTGATATTATTAACGACAACAATATTAAAAATAGACAAATAAACAATTGTATCATTTAATAATAACATTTAAATATGTTTACAATTAAGAACAAGCAGTTAGGAATTATACAGAAAAACAATAACTAGCAGAAATAATCATTTATATTATTATTAGGCTTGACGCCCGTGGTCGTAGCAGGTTCATATTTAGCAGAGTAAAATACACATTAATTATTCACAATATATATTTTTACATAAACGAACATACAAAATAATAATAACAACTATTATATATTACTTTCGTTACCTCAGTAATATTTGACATATTGATTACAACTTCAACACTATACTTATATTTTCAACTGCAACTCCTTGCCGACCGGCGTAGCGTAGTGGTAACACATCTGCTCTGCGTTGCGAAGGTCTCGGGTTCAAATCCCGTTCAGGCATGGAAATTTTCTCAAATAAAAAATTGTCCTGGCTAATTGCCAAAGCAGCAAAGGCAAAAAAAAATAATTAAAAAAAAAAAACTGCAACTTCTTCCTGCCTTCTTCTTATTTCGTCCTTGCTGTAGCCGTTCTTCTCATAATGTCATTTCCTTCTTTCCGTTTTTCAACTAGCGAGAGACAATTGTTCACTCTGACAAATAAAATATGTGGTTTCTCAAAAAATAACCTAAACTAAATAAAATAAAGAGAAGGATTAAAACGCGTTCTCAGTTATGATGATTTCCAGATATTTGAAGGTACAAATAAAAATATTACGAGACTTTCACTAACAAAAAAAATTCAGGGCACATAATGCAGTATTCTGTTTCATGAGTAAATTATTAATACTCAGCTACGCACGTCCTTAGACCCTCTGGCGGACATAAGAGAAACTCGTTTTATTATTCATTATAATCGTATTGTACTAACATTATTTTCATTATGGAGGAATTTTACGACGTACTCCAACTGCTAAATGAAATGGAAAATACTTTATTAAATAAAATATGCATATAAATCGAGCTTAATTTTAGCGGAAAATTTATAAAGGAATTAAATTTGAGATTTGGTTAAATTAATATCGTGATTAAATTTTTGTTGAAATATTTTGGAGTTTAATCATCCTATCTTTATTAAAATTGCATTTTTTATTGAAAAAACTGTATTTTTTTTAACTTTAAATTTCAGCGCGATTTATCTAAAGCATTGTTTCCCAAAGGATGTGCCGCGACACATTAGTGTGCCGCAAAATTTACTAAGTGTGCCGCGAAATCTTAAAGAAAAAAAATTCAGCTGTGGCCACCACAGGACCGACCGCCATCACAAAGTACTTGTTTAATTTATGCTGCTTTATCAAAAAATGTCTCAAATAAAAGTTGTTAGTTATTGCTTTTATAACAACTTTTGTTAAATAAATTTTTTCGAAATATTTCTCTGTTGTGAAATATTCGCAAAAATCTTAAAACCGACACGAGTAAACTCCTATTTCTAGTTAACCGATTTTTAGCAAGAGTTGATCTACTCGTGCAATTGATGTCAAAAGCTTAAATGTTAAGTTTCATAAAAATATTTTTGCCGAATTTTCTCTGCACGTGTACACAGACCGACAGACAGACCGATGGACAGACAGACAGACAAAAAGACAGACACACCGACAGACATCATGCTAAAAATAGTCAAAACGTAATGTAGGAACCTCAACTCGTGGAGATCCATCGAGATCTCGAAATGTCAAAATCGGTATGATCACAATACCTCCCTTATATACAGGCTGTTAGGTAAATGTCCGGCATAATTTTAAAGGCAGCATTGTTGGCCCATTTAGAGCTAAAAAGTCCTCAACCATTTTTGGATAAGATGCGTATATCGCTTGATAATCGATGCAGTACCACCGTTAAGGAATCACTAATGTTGAGACTGAGATAAATAGAAACCATGGAAACAATACCGTCATTTTATTTCAACAAAATGCTTTTTCAATTTTATGAGGAAAAAGAAATAAGAAAAACTTTATTATTAAAAAAAAAAAAATGTTACAAAATATATATATAATAATAATGAAAATTGATATCAAAAATACAACCTCCCCGGGAATCGAACCCGCATCCTAGAGATTACGCGTCTCAGTCCCCTGCCACAGGGCCATGGAGGCATGAGAATTGCATTTTGATATCAGTGGACAAGTCATGACTTCAATTATACATAATTCATGTACGAAAGAGAAGCTGATTTTTCTAACGAAAAACGCATTTACCACTAATGTCTCAGTCAGTGCGTACACCACCCAAATATTTGAAGAATAATGAAATTATTTTGAATTAACAATTATAAATGTATTTAATAATGAAAATTGATATCAAAAATACAACCTCCCCGGGAATCGAACCCGCATCCTAGAGATTACGCGTCTCAGTCCCCTGCCACAGGGCCATGGAGGCTTGAGAATTGCATTTTGATATCAGTGGACAAGTCGTGACTTCAATTATACATAATTCATGTACGAAAGAGAAGGTGATTTTTCTAATGAAAAACACATTTACCACTAATGTCTCAGTCAGTGCGTACACCACCCAAATATTTGAAGAATAATGAAATTATTTTGAATTAACAATTATAAATGTATTTAATAATGAAAATTGATATCAAAAATACAACCTCCCCGGGAATCGATCCCGCATTCTAGAGATTACGCGTCTCAGTCCCCTGCCACAGGGCCATGGAGGCTTGAGAATTGCATTTTGATATCAGTGGACAAGTCGTGACTTCAATTATACATAATTCATGTACGAAAGAGAAGCTGATTTTTCTAACGAAAAACACATTTACCACTAATGTCTCAGTCAGTGCGTACACCACCCAAATATTTGAAGAATAATGAAATTATTTTGAATTAACAATTATAAATGTATTTAATAATGAAAATTGATATCAAAAATACAACCTCCCCGGGAATCGAACCCGCATCCTAGAGATTACGCGTCTCAGTCCCCTGCCACAGGGCCATGGAGGCATGAGAATTGCATTTTGATATCAGTGGACAAGTCGTGACTTCAATTATACATAATTCATGTACGAAAGAGAAGGTGATTTTTCTAATGAAAAACACATTTACCACTAATGTCTCAGTCAGTGCGTACACCACCCAAATATTTGAAGAATAATGAAATTATTTTGAATTAACAATTATAAATGTATTTAATAATGAAAATTGATATCAAAAATACAACCTCCCCGGGAATCGAACCCGCATCCTAGAGATTACGCGTCTTAGTCCCCTGCCACAGGGCCATGGAGGCTTGAGAATTGCATTTTGATATCAGTGGACAAGTCGTGACTTCAATTATACATAATTCATGTACGAAAGAGAAGCTGATTTTTCTAATGAAAAACACATTTACCACTAATGTCTCAGTCAGTGCGTACACCACCCAAATATTTGAAGAATAATGAAATTATTTTGAATTAACAATTATAAATGTATTTAATAATGAAAATTGATATCAAAAATACAACCTCCCCGGGAATCGAACCCGCATCCTAGAGATTACGCGTCTCAGTCCCCTGCCACAGGGCCATGGAAGCATGAGAATTGCATTTTGATATCAGTGGACAAGTCGTGACTTCAATTATACATAATTCATGTACGAAAGAGAAGCTGATTTTTCTAATGAAAAACACATTTACCACTAATGTCTCAGTCAGTGCGTACACCACCCAAATATTTGAAGAATAATGAAATTATTTTGAATTAACAATTATAAATGTATTTAATAATGAAAATTGATATCAAAAATACAACCTCCCCGGGAATCGAACCCGCATCCTAGAGATTACGCGTCTCAGTCCCCTGCCACAGGGCCATGGAGGCATGAGAATTGCATTTTGATATCAGTGGACAAGTCGTGACTTCAATTATACATAATTCATGTACGAAAGAGAAGCTGATTTTTCTAACGAAAAACACATTTACCACTAATGTCTCAGTCAGTGCGTACACCACCCAAATATTTGAAGAATAATGAAATTATTTTGAATTAACAATTATAAATGTATTTAATAATGAAAATTGATATCAAAAATACAACCTCCCCGGGAATCGAACCCGCATCCTAGAGATTACGCGTCTCAGTCCCCTGCCACAGGGCCATGGAGGCATGAGAATTGCATTTTGATATCAGTGGACAAGTCGTGACTTCAATAATACATAATACATGTATGAAAGAGAAGACTTGTCCACTGATATCAAAATGCAATTCTCATGCCTCCATGGCCCTGGGATGCGTAATCTCTAGGATACAGTTTTCATTATTATTGTTTTAATTATTAAATATTGTTTTAAAATTTTGAGTCGTATATCAAATGAAACCACTTAATGCGTGGATCACAATGGGATTCTTACCAATGGGATCACAACTTTTTAATGGGATTCTTACCAAAAATATGTCAAAAAACTCTTGTTCTCCACCTTATCACTCAGAGAGTTGTCGAAGAAAATAATGTTTTTAAAATTTATTGCGTGGTATCAAAAGAAATCTCTTCAAAAGTAGATTAAGGGACGAAAAATAGTTTTTTAATATTCGTTTTTTTAAAACGATTTTAGCAAAAAATTGGTTAAAAAGTGGTTATAAAGATCTTGTCCCGCCCCCTTTTATCCAAAGAGGTTAAACTAAAAATCTGAAGAAAAAAATATACGTAATGTACATTTATCTGAGCCGGAAACGTACGAGAAGACTTTTTGATCCGATTGCGAATTTGAAAAATATTGCAGGTTTTGTGTTTTGGACAAAATTAATTATTATTTTAATTCATGGTTAAATTATGGCTAATAATGTTATGGATTTTTTTGTATTTATGGCTAAGATAGCGTGGAAACTAAGTTAAAAAGTATAATAAAAAAAAATTTAACAGCGCAGGACCGCGATTTGAACACCACTTTACAGTGTAGAGTGTAGTGTTCATTTATTTTATTATACGTTGTGATACAACCTTTTGTTTGATTTACTTTAGATTTTTGTTTTTAAGGTATCAAAGAGGATTAAATCATTTATAATAATGAAATACTTATAACAAATAACACGTTGTTAATAGTGAGAAATACGTTTCTGAAATTGAAAAAAATGAACCATTTATCAATATATTTCTTATTAATCTATTGAAAACTTGAATACGAAGCAAATGCAGAAAAAAACGCTGGGATTTTTGGCTAGTTATTCAAATTTTGTTTAAAAAAATTAAATGGAAGCTCTTAGTACTCAAACAACGAATAAAAATGAATCTGTTGATTTTGATGTGATTTTAGAAGAAATATTCCTAGACATCCAGTATTATGTTGGTTTCTTACACTTATTAAATACTTACAAACCCTGAAATGTGTAAAAACACACTTCACATCAATTTTTTATTGTTAAAGAGCACATTGATTATGTTAAGAAAAGTTAAAAAGAGAGAACATGAACTTCTTTAACATTTTAATTCGGATAATTTTTTTATGGTAGTTTCAAGTAGGCGCTTTTAACCGTATATGTAGTGCGCCAAAATAATAACTACCAGTTGAAACCATTAATCAGAATAAACTACAAATAAAATCGACCTACTTCTGGCCAATAAGTTGACATTGTACTTGATTGATAAATTAGTATTACGCCCACTTCAATTTTGAAGTCCAAGAATTATAGACGGAAATGGGTACACTAAATTCCAGCTAATTGCTTTTACAAAACTAAATGTAAATTTTGTAAATTATAATGTAACAGTTCAATACCATATTGAATATTCGAATCTACATACATACATATATACAAATCCTGCTTGCAACTGTTGAAGAGAATTACTGAATCAGAAATAATTTCACGCTTTCTTATTGGCAAAGGAATATTGAAATTGTTGAACCATAACACTGAATTCCGATTTGCATAGTTTAAATTTTAGGGGGTCGTTTGAAACGCTTCAAAACATCATTTTGTTCTCGTTTTATTAACAAACTGATACATAATTGGTTTCTTTGATAATTTTTAGGATTTTATAAGTACAAAGTTCGATCAAAAATACGTGAAATGCGTGCGTTTCACAATACCTAGTAATACCTGAGAAACACTGCTCTAAACTATAAACAATCATGTCGAAAAAAATGTTGACGTATTTCTACACAAAACTATATTAGTTTAAAAGTTATTTGAAACCCACAAATATATTTAAAAAAATACAGAACATTGTTGTCTGATATATATTATTAAGTTATTAAGCAATAACATTTCTACATTATTTTTTTACCGACCGTCAACTTATATAAGGGAGGTATTGTGATCATACCGATTTTGACATTTCGAGATTTCGATGGATCTCCACGAATTGAGGTCCCTACATAACGTTTTGACTATTTCAAGCATGATGTCTGTCGGTCTGTCTGTCCGTCTGTCTGTCTGTCTGTCTGTCTGTCCGTCTGTCTGTGTACACGTGCAGAGCAAATTTGGCAGAAAGGATTTTTATGAAACTTCATATTTAAGCTTCTGCCATCAATGGCACGAGTTGATCAACTTTTGGTAAAAATCGGTCGACTAAAAATGGGAGTTTACTCGTGTCGATTTTAAGATTTTTGTGAATATTTCATAACAGAAAAATATTTCGAAAAAAATTATTGAACAAAAGTTGCAATAAAAGCAATAACTAATAACTTTTATTTGATACGTTTTTTGATAAAACGAAAAATTTCGAATAATTTCTGTAAAATTTTTCGAAATGTCTCAATTTTTTCATACTTATATGTAACGTTTCCATGGTCATGATAAATAATATCTCTGTTAGAAAATATTAGGCCAAGTTATTTCTACTCTGCTGCTAGAATGTATTTTATATAAGTACTTTACGATGGCGGTCGGTCCTGTGGTGGCCACAGCTGATTTTTTTAAATATTCTATAGCAAAGCTGGGAATATTTGAAATAAAGTATTTCAATTACTTTTTGGTATTTGAAATATTGTATTTCAAATACATCAAAAAAATGCTCTTAGTCTTGGATTTGCAAATACTTTCTCCGTGGTTTTTGCATTTGATATTTGTTGTAAAAAATGTCAGTATTGGAAATATTAGGTCGTCAAGGATGAAATTTGTAGAAAAAAAGGCAAAGTTGGTTGATAACTTACAAATATAAGGAATTATTTTATTCATCAAAGTATGCACTGCACCCATATTATCTATACACTTTTGCTATTTAAGCGGCAGGTTGTTCAGGCCGGTGGTATAAAGCCTTGACGTACGAGAGTCAATGAATTCCTGGAAGGCCTGTTTAGCAGCATTGTCGGAATTAAACTGTTTTCCTATTAAAAAGTTGTCCAAATTACGGAAGAAGTGGTAGTCAGTGGAGGCTAGGTCTGGTGAGTATGGATAATGACGAAGACCCAACTCCAATTATCATGCGCTATGGTAGGAGACGATCTGTTGACCAATCTAGGCTGTTTTTCTTTAAGTTTTTGCATCATTTCGTCCAATTGGTGCAGTATATTTCTGCTGTGAACGATGAGCCACGTTTTTTACTTGTACGAAATTTTGCTAACCAATTTGATATTATCTGCTGCGTAGTAACACTAGATTCAAACACACTATTAATGTTTCGCGCGGTCTGCGATGCCGTAGTTCCACGTAAAAACTCATACTTCATAATAGTGCGAATTTCTGACCGTTCCATTTTCAACAACATTAATTTAAAAAAAAGTTTCTGATATTTTTTAGAGCATACAATGATTTCTTTAAACAGGCAAGAAGTGTAACTTTCTAACAAAAAAAAAAAAAAAAACTGAACGGTAAAATATTAAGCCAATGTCAAATAATAATCTGTTAAAGTTGGCAATATTATTAACTACAAATTTCATCCTTGACGACCTGATATTTGAAATATTTGCCTAGTATATATTTCAAATTTTTTCTAGTAGGTATTTAAAATATTTTCGTAGTGTTTCAAATATTTTCTAATATTTCAAATATTTCCTAGTATTTCAAATATTTCCCTATTATTTCAAATATTTACCTAGTATATATTTCAAATTTTTTCTAGTAGGTATTTAAAATATTTTCGTAGTGTTTCAAATATTTTCTAATATTTCAAATATTTTCCTATTGTTTCAAATATTTTCCTAGTACATATTTCAAATATTTCCTAGTAGTTCAAATATTTTCTAGTATTTCAAATATTTCCTAATATTTCAAATATTTCCCTAGTATTTCCAATATTTATATATATTTTTGTAGTGTTTATGATTTCTCGACATTAGACTTATTTTCTTATTTTCCTATTATTTCAAATATTTTCCTAGTACATATTTCAAATATTTCGTAGTAGTTCAAATATTTTCTAGTATTTCAAATATTTCCTAATATTTCAAATATTTATAGTATTTCCTAATATTTCAAATATTTCCCTAGTATTTCCAATATTTATATATATTTTTTATTTCACCTAGGCCTTGCGGCGTTGAGGGTATTAAATATTACAAGAAATAAAATTAAAATAATATAATAATATTCAGTATGGATATTTATAGTATTTCTTCATTTATTTCTTCTTCTTCCAGTGTCCCTTTCTTTTTTCTCCTTCCGGCTTCTCTCTCCGATCTTCTTCCTCGTTGGATTAATTAAAAAAAATATTTTAACTATTATTACCTATTATTTAAAATATTTTCCTAGTATATATTTCAAATACATTTTAAATGTATTTGGTATTCTAAATACTTTTTATCAGTGGTGACTAACAGTATTTGTTATTTCAAATACTTTGATCGGTATTCTGTATGTGATTTCTGTCTATTATATAGATATAAATTCTCAAAATTTCATGTATAGATTGTTACTAATTTTATTTCAGATTGTCAGTTTTGTATAAAAAAAAAATATCTGAGGGGTTATATGCAGCGTTAAGGGGGGGGGGGGTATGGTCAGAGCAGCACATTTTATACCCATTTTCAAGATTTTTTTTTAGAAAACTGTTAATAGTAACTTGATTGGGATAATACCTACAGTAAAGAACAACCTTTGAAGAGTATTCAAAAAAAATGTTATTGAAAAATATCGAAAATTAAGCTCGTGACATGAATTTGAAATTTTCGTTCAGGACAAAGAGTTGATTTGCGGTGAGACACATAACTAATGACTGGATCATCTAAAACAAAAAAACCAAAAATATTTCGTTAGTTTATGAGTTTCTTGAGGTAACGCTGTCGATTTTTTTAAAATATTTAGATTATTTAATTTTTGGTATAAGTTTGAAGTCAAAAAAATGAAAAAAACGGATTTTTTTTTTCGAAATTTCTGTTTTCAGTTGTAAAAAATTCCATAAATAAAAAAAAATGCAAGAAAAAAAATATATCTCGACAGCGTTACCTCAAGAAACTCATAAACTAACGAAATATTTTTGGTTTTTTTGTTTTAGATGATCCAGTCATTAGTTATGTGTCTCACCGCAAATCATGTCACGAGCTTAATTTTCTATATTTTTCAATAAATTTTTTTTTGGATACTCTTCAAAGGTTGTTCTTTACTGTAGGTATTATCCCAATCAAATTACTATTAACAGTTTTATTAACAAAAAAAAAAATCTTGAAAATGGGTATAAAATGTGCTGCTCTGACCATACCCCCCCCTTAAAGCAAAGTGGCAGTCGAAACACATCATTCACTTATCTTTCGCCCACCCTGTTTATCTGTTACTACAATGTCTTATCTCTTCCATGAATTAAGTTAAAATTAGTTTAAAATCTGTTCAACCACAATAACTATATTTTTATTGTGAATTTGATAAAGATATTATAAATATTATAAGAATTTCTAAATGGAATTGTATATACTACCACTTGTTGTAAATAATGAAGCAATGCTCTATTTATAAAATCATATAAAAGTATTAATAACCCGCATACTTCATACCAACACTTCAAAACAAATGCCAGCCTTAAAAAATTTAATCCACAATTTTAATATAAAATTACAGAGTGAAATTTAGCGTTAGATCGTATTATTACCATTCCAAACATTACTGACTTGATAGTTTATACATTAAAATTCTTAGTAATCGATTTCGTTTGATCTATGTGCATCTGTCTAAATTTCGTGTTAACACTCTGTAGTAAACAGGAATTATTAATAGCAACATTTAGAAACAGATAAAATATTTAAGTATGTCTGTTCCACTTCAAAAAATAGTTTTTTATCTTGGTGTTTTGTATTATTCTATATAAATAAAATTGGAAGCTATATCTGTTTTTTATTTTTCGTTGTTATGCTTCCTTTCTACACGTTATATGGTTATTATAAATCGATAACCACCTAAATGTCAATAAAATCTACCTCAAATACAGGGCCACGACTTGAGAGAAGCGAACTAAGCCCAGGCTTCAGGCATCAGCTGATGAAATACTTAAAAAAAATTGCCAAGGTATACCTTAAATTAGTGGTCTTTATTATTTTTTTTTTTACCCCTAAACCAGAAAAAATAAATAACATGTACTCCCAGTATATACATACTATATATACACTAGCAGACCTATTGCATAACAGTATTTTTATTTACAAGTGTTCAAAGTGCTCACATTCGTATCCTTACTCTTGAGTTATCTGTAGCTCGGAGAGCAATTAAAAAATATATAATAAAAAATATTGCACTTTCAAGTCGTACCTACTTCAAAGTACAACTTGAAAATACTTGAAGTACCTCCAACGCGAACCATTGTCAGAGTATCCCATCAACCGACACATACAATTTATTTTACCTTGATATAGTCTACGTCTTTTTATCTGGTTAAAGCGGAATTATATTTTCCGTCTAGTAATTTTTATCAATTGAATGAAACTTTTGATCATTTTGTTTAGTAAAAGCCCATTTACTCATTGTAAAGTTAGTTAGTAACAACTTAAACGTTTGGAATAGCCTGTAGTTTAAATTAGTTGTCAAAATAAGTAAATTATGTATAAAAATAAATAGAATATTTATTTTATTTATGTTATGAAAGGTATATTTTTATGAATATAAATGTAAGATATTTATAAATATGAATAAAATTTATATTTTGCAAGATTGAGTGCATTTTTATTATATTTTCATGTTTCGATCTTATATGACTTCGCGGCCCCCCGATGAAGTCTTCACGGCCCCCCGGTAGAGAAACGCTGTTGTAGAGGATAAAAACTTTATTTTATTTAATTTATAATCACCTTTAAAGTACTACAGTAAAGGCGTCGAGCAAATTTTACATTTGTCGAGAAATGAAAAATGAGAATTAAAACTTTTTCTCGAGAAATTCTCGAGAAAAATCACTAGTTGGAAGTTTGCATTTTTACAGTTCGTGTCTAAACACATTGCAAATTCATTATGGCAACAACAGGATGGAGCCACATGTCACAAAACACGTGAAACACTCACGTTACTTCAAACCAAATTTCCTGGTCATGTTGTCTCTTAGAGGGGCGATATCAATTGGTCAGCGAGGTCTTGCGATCTAACCCCATTAGACTTTTTTCTCTGGGGCTATTTGAAGGAAAGGGTCTATGTCAACAAGCCTGCTACGACTCCAGAACTAAAAGAGAACATCAGACGTGCAATTGCTGAAATCGAACCGCATTTATTGGAAACGATTACGGAAAACTTCGCTAAAAGAATGGTATCATGTCAGCGGAGTCGTGGAGGGCATTTGGCCGACATCATATTTCATAAATAATTGCCAAGTCTGTACTTTACACTAATAACAATAAAATTCGGATTTTCCCAATATGTTGTGTTGTTTTATTCAAAAAACAAATCCTAGAGTCCAAATTGGATCACCCCTTTAGCTCAAGAGTAAGGATGCGAAAGTGTTTAAATCAAAATGGAAGGCACTTTCAACACTTGTAAATAAAAATACATTACTTTCAACCAGGAATAGACAACAGAACGATACCCTATCACGTTATAATAACGATTCAACTACAATTTCTAATACAATAACGTAACGATATTTTTATGACGTTATAATAACCTATAACGATTCATAAAAAGTTATTTTGTAAGGTTATTTTAATAACGAAGTTCAAAAGAGTTCATCTAAAAACCTGAAAAAAATGTAAATAATGTGAATTGATGGGAACTGGAATAGTTCAACAGGAATTTTTGATCCGATTAGTTTTTCGAAAAATATCGAATATTTTGTCGTTGAAAAAATATATTTTTTTAAAATTTATTGTGTAGTATCAAAAGAAAGCTTTTAAGATGTTGATTAGGGAAAGAAAATTAGTTTTTTTAAATTTCTTTATTTTAACACGATTTTTGCCAAAAATGTGCTTAAAAATCTTTAGTCCCAGGGGGATTAATCTAAAAATCTGAATAATGCATTAATAATTGTTTCGAAAGTTACCGAATTTAGCAACACCGTGGAGAAGGGTAGCTGTAGCTGGATCTTGATGCAAGCTCATTTCGTAATTAAGTACGCTTGTAAGTCTAAAGATGAATGCACGTAGGTTATTTTTTCAGAAGTTATCGAAATTTATAATTTTTAATACATACTCGCACTTTGCTATTACTTAATAAGAACCTACAAAACCCTGAAATGTTTGAAAAATCACACTTCAAGTAATTTTTTTTTTGCTCCCATGTAACCATTCTGGCTACTCTACTGGTGGTATCCATCGAGATTTTTTTTTGTACAACTAAAACCAGAGCTGAACCAAAAAAAAAAAATATATATATATATATATCGATTTATTTCGGTTAAGATAATGTTTATGGGAACCAAAATATAAAATACATTTTATTTAAGATTATTTTTTAAACTGATGAGTAGAAAAAAATCGTAGTTTTTTAATTGATAAGTAAAACAAAATCAACTTCTATTACTTGGGGGGGGGCACGCCCAGACCCCTCCTCGGGTAGAGGTCTTGGTATGATTATTACAAAATAAGGAATAAAATGTTCTCCTAAATTATAATAGAAAATAAATTTCTAATACAATACATTTAAAAATTTATCACTCGGAACTAAACCGAAAACAAAAAAAAACCGTTATTTTTGCCGGAATGAAAACCGGAACCGAACTGATATATATTTTTTTAATTGAACCGGAACAAAAACCGAACTGAAAAAAATAACGGTTCGAAGCCCTGCCTACAACAACTAATTGTTAAAGCTACTTAACGGCAAAAGCAAGCTTTATTTGTATTTCTTAAACAATAATAGTACATTAAATCGGTCTATACAGTAAATTGTTATATTTTTGTAAAGTTGCATATGACAAAGCATCATTTTTACTTATTTTGTAATAAATGTTAATATCATTTGAGGAAATTTTTTTGAAATTAATATCTAAAACACTCCCAGGAAACACGCTGTGTTTTTTCCTGTTCAAAATTTTATCTTAATAATTTTTATCCAGTTATCTAATCTTTAATTAAATTGATATTTGTGCAAAGCGAATTTGATTTCAGTTGTGTATACAGAGAGTATAGAAAGACTGACGATGTTGCATATACAAATAATTATATGCAGTATCCAGCAAAAGGTAAAGCAATTATACTATCTGAAATAAGTTTAAAAATCTCATTTTAAAAAGAAAATTACAAAAGATTACATATATAAAAGCTTCATTAGTAAACAGGTTGATTTTAAATTCGTGTTATTACACAAGATACAGGTGATTATAAAATAAAGTCGTAACGCAAACGATTTTACTGTGCCGCCTTGTAAACATCATTTTATAAAACTTATTTGTGCCGTCTGTTGATGAAAAGTTGAACTCCTGAACTTTTAAAAACTATATTTTTTATTGCGTTGTTTACAAGCGTTTTTCTGTCGCGCTTGCTTTTATTTCTAGTTTGTTTATTTTTTTACAAATATAATCGTAATATTTAGTTTACGTTATTGTTACTGATTTATTTATGGCAAGTTGCAGATTACCTTTTTAAATATATTCATTTTAGTTAATGTTCCGTATGATCCCACCAGATCAAACTGGTTGGACCAGATCTAAAGGTGATTTTTATTTTCAGTTACGTAGTTTTTATTAAATAAGTATATGATTTTTTCGTTCGTGGGAAGAGGGGAGGGGGTAAAAATCTGGGGACCCTCCCCTCTTTGTTGTCTATATTTGACTAATAGACCGTATTAGGCCGCATAGTACCGCCTCGCGGTTGGATTCCTTTTATTTGATTTTAGCATGTTTTTTAGCATATTTTGGAAATATAAATTAAGTTTTCAAAGTAAAAGAATGCTTCACGTCAAAATTACAAATCAATATTTATTTATTAAAATTCTTATTTTATACATTATAATTTAATGTTATTATTTTTGCAGAACAATATTATTTTGCAGGTTAATTTTGAAAATTTTACATTAATAATCGTTGTTATGGCAAATAACATAGCAATAATTGTGTATGCCATATCAAAATGGTTTGAAGGAACAATATGTTGTTTTTATTTTGTCCATTATTGTTTTTCATTTTCATCTGTCAAAAAACGAAAAAAATTGCGATTAAGGTGCTGTAATGGTTACAATTTGGAGCAAAACAATACACCATTATGCTTTCTAAAACAAAATATTAATGATTATTTAGTGTTAATTAAATAAATACTAAAGATATTTCGATTTTCATATTATTTAAAAACGTAACCTATAATAGTATATTCTGTAACAAGGTTGGAATGAGAAAATTCGATGCGAGTGGAACATTACGAGCGCGAGCCGCAGGCGAGCGTGAGGAACCACGAGCATCGAATTTTCTTATTCCAACCGAGTCACAGACCCTACTTTCTCCACGACCAACAGAAAGAAAAAAAAATTAACAAATAATTATTTTAACAGACATTTTATCTTAACAAATAATTTATATTACATAACAAATTAATCAATTAATTAAACCAATTTATTTTATTTATTATTTGTTTAATTTTAATTTAATTTGCCGCACATCGTCCACTATTTTAGGTTAGGAAGTTATATTGCATTTATTTAGTGTAAACGTTGCATATATCTTAATGTAACCCTACAAAAACAAAAGACAACAAGCATGGAATAGTTATTCCATAACAAGTGATGGAATGAAATACACGCGAAATGCATAAGAAAATAAGTGCTTTAGAATAACATTCCAACTCTTGTGTTATAATATTAACTTTCTGTAGTCAAAATTGGTTTTAGAATTGGTAAATTCTATAGTGGTCGTGGAGAAATATATCTTCGAATCCTTATTTATATATTTATAAAATCATTATTCTATAATATAAAGTATCTGTATATATTAGTATATATTTATCAAAAATACATATTTTTTGCTCCAAAATTGACGATATTCATAAAATTAAGGTAACAAAAGTAATGACACATGTAATTTAAACCAGTCAAAAACTTCCAAAGGACTCAGCTCACAGATACACTAATATGGTCTATTTTGTTACAATGTACTATGTTTTATTAGTGTTTTCTTAAGATTATTAAAATGTATATTCCCTAAATTATTCAAAAAGAATTACATTGTTAAGTTTTTTTATTTTTTTTGTAGACTTACAAATTAAGATTATACTATCTGCAAGATACATTGCGCCCGAACTATTGTGCCTGGCGGACGTTTATATAAAATAATTCAATCAAACGGTAATGTTTTTGGTAACTTATCACTTAAAACGAACCTCGGTTATACGAACTAGAGATGGGAATTTCGGCTCAGTTTGCGGAACCGGATCAGTGGAGGTCGTTCAGTTTGTTGAGCCGGTTCATTGATCCGGCTCAGTGATCCGGTTAAGTAAACATGTCTCCGAAACACAGGACGGTCGTTAGTTCGTAGGTAGAAAGTCGCTTAGAGCCGGTTCTTGCAATATATAAACTGTAAATATGATCCCGAGACACAGGTCGGTCGGTTGTTCGGTCGTAGGTAGAACATCGTTTACACCCGGCTCTTGCTTAGAGCCGATTCTTGCAATATATGAACTGTAAACATGATCCCGAGACGCAGGTCGGTCGGTCATTCGGTCGTAGGTAGAATGTCGCTTAGAACCGACTCTTGCTCAGAGCCGGTTCTTGTAAACATGATCCCGAGACACAGGTCGGTCGGTCGTTCGGTAGAACGTCGCTTAGAGCTTAGAGGTAGAACGTCGCTTAGAGCCGACTCTTGCTTAGCGCCGGTTCTTTTAAACATGATCCCGAGACACAGGTCAGTCAGTTGCCGGTCGTCCGGTCGTAGGTAGAACGTCGCTTAGCCCCGACTCTTATCTAACATTTTTGAAACAAGCAATTCACTTTATGTAGCTACTGTATTTTAAACCAGATGTGTTAAGTTTATGGCGATGTTTATTGCCCTTATAAATCGGACATCTGGGATTTGGGCAATATTTTTAATATTTTTATATAGTATGGTTGTAAGAAAATACAGACTAACCCTATTAGTTTCAAATAAAGTGCCCTACAAATTGATGACAAAATACACTTTATGATAATACATTACAAGCCAAGTTCTCGCGAAGTTCAACATGACATCGATCCAGATCCGGATCACTCCGGTCACTGTTCACAATCGCCCGACCAATCGTATCCTTAAAACTTGAAACTATACAGTGAGCCGTGAGCCGGCTCATTTCAATTTGGTGAACCGTGTCACTTCGGTCAGTGTACTGAGCCGGCTCAGTGAGCCGGTTCGTTCATGAACGACCCATCTCTAATACGAACCGTTTTGTTGGTCTCTTAGAGTTCGTTATATGCGGACCCTACTGTATTTATTTTAATTTGTGAAAAATTGTTCATGGATTGTTTTTTTTTTCTATTCAGAGTCTTCCCCAAACGCCGCAAATCAACAAAAATTTCTCTTCACTCTATGATGATTCCGGACAGAATTTAGAAAACGCCTCAGATGCTCCCGACAACGTAAGACCACAAATTTATATATATATATATATATATATATTTTTTAATCATACTATTTTCGTAAATGTGATTTCTTGTTACACAACTTGTGATTTTACTTTACAAATTGTCACGACAAACGGTTGGATTTCACTTTGGAACTTTGCAAAATTGCGATTTAAATGCTAATAAAATAAATATTTTTGCTACTTAATAATATAATTTTATATGCGAAGACAAAAATAATGAATGCTAATAATAATACTCCCTCCATCCGAAAATATGGTATACATTACTTTAAAAATGTGGGATTAATGAAAGTAATATTATCTTGATATTTTTTTGTTTTTATTTCTAAATACGTGGTTGCTAAGCAACTAATAAACAAATGGCGCGCAAATAGTTTTGCATATGTCAAAAGTAATTCCCAGAAGAAAAACCACGTATTTTATGTCGGGTTGCTAACGTAAGAGTTTTCTCTAACTCGAGTTAAAATCATTTGTTTTTGTATGTTGTGGCATACAAAAACAAATGATTTTAAATTGAGTTAAGCTGCATTCAGAGCTCTGTAAATCAACACGTTGTACGCTATGGATAATTTTTGAACGAGGTCATTTGGTATGATCGGACATGCTCGTGCTTTGTCGTTGCTATACTACTGTTGAGCGATATAGTACGAGCTTGTCCGATCATACCAATTGCACTCGTTTAAAAACTATCCATAACGCACAGCGTGTTAATTTACTGAGCTCTGAATGCAGCTTTAGGGATAACTCTTACTTTAGCAACCGGCCATTAGACAAATTAAAGTGACACC
This sequence comes from Liopterus haemorrhoidalis, assembly GCA_963971575.1. Classification (NCBI taxonomy): domain Eukaryota; kingdom Metazoa; phylum Arthropoda; class Insecta; order Coleoptera; family Dytiscidae; genus Liopterus; species Liopterus haemorrhoidalis. The sequence continues at coordinate 33,354,093 of OZ020620.1, forward strand.
CGCTGTTCTAACAAAATGGTGAATTTTGATCAAAATTGTGTTTAATTGCAAGGAAGAAGTTCCAAATCGACTTAAATCACAAGCATGTTGCAGGCCTACACCACTCCTTTATTATAAATGCATGAATAATGATACACAATTTTAATTGGACTAATATGGGGGAAAATAAAGTACTGTGAACCTAAAAACTGGGTAATTAGGTTAGGTTTAGTTAGTAAAAGTCTAGGACAGCAGAAGCCGAAAAGTTCGAAAACGTTTATGTAAAAAAATAGCGGTGTAGGATGTAATTCTGTAGTTATACCTTTATTTTTTTGTTGTTATTTTGTAAAGTGTATACATTCTTTATATATATTTTTTTTTTCACATGAACTCTAAGTTTACTTGAAGCCTTTCGGCTTCTGCTGTTCTAGATTTTTACTAACTAAACCTAACCTAATTACCTTGTTTTTAGGTGCACAGTACTTTATTTTCCCTCGCATTTGCTCAATTAAAATTGTGTATCATTGTGCTTGCGTTTATAACATGGTAGTGTAGGGTGTCAATTTGTTGTCCACCTGAATTATTATTTTTTTTTAATTTCCATACAATGGATGATAAATAACTACAACAGAAAAAAGTAAAAATAAATAATATTATATTAAATTTAAACTACATTTATATATTAAAACTATAATCACAGTAGAAATTAAATGAATATTACTTATTTCTATATTTCTTATAAATAAACTCATTTAATAAATTGATATTAAATTTAAATTATTAAAATTAATATATTACATTTTACTATTGCCAACCCTGCACGCATGCGCAAAAAGGTGGGTTGCTAAAGTAGAATAGTACCCCACTGTATGCCACAGCGCTGTATTCTGACCTTCAAGCCGGGTCCCGTATTAATAGTTGGATATATTCTTTACCTTAGAAATGTATAAATTTTCTTGGCAAAATTTTGTGCAATTTATTAAAAATTATTAGCATTTATTTATCATTATTAGCAGTTATTACTTATTATTAACATTCTATTTACCTTATCAGCATCTATTATTCTGTCATAGCTTTACGATTTTTTGTTATAGCAAATGCAATTAATTGGCATTTTAATTTTTTATGAGCATATAAATTGCGACCTACCGAATGTCAAAATTTATAAATGTTCTAACAAAATGCACTAGTAACAAGTAATTCACTAACTTTTAGTTAGTTTGTTTTAGCATGATAGTTTTAATTAACGAGAACTTTGTATTGTTTTTAAAACAGTTTTATTTTCTAGGCTCTTGTTTACCGGGATGGTAACCTGATATCAGGTTCCCTAGAAGCCCTAGTACAACATTGCGTTCCTACTGAAATTTACTACCCAGATCGAGCGTATTTGTTCGCATTTCTTCTCAGTTCGAGATTGTTCGTGAAGCCCCACGAACTTTTAGCCAGAATAAGACAACTATGTGAAAGCCAACAGGGATTGGGCGGTTGTTGCAACTTAGGACCGAATGAGAGGGACAGATTTGCAACACATCTAGTACAGTTATTGACAGAGTGGACTGAGACGTTCCCTTATGATTTTAGGTAAGTAGTTTTTTATTCAATAATAGCTATAGTCAAAACTAAAGCCTTTTTCTGTGGTTTAAGCGGAACTAGATATTGAAAACTAGTTTTTAACGATTGAATGAGGTTTTTGACTATTAGCTTTAATAAAATCCTTATTCAATCGTTAAAAAGTAAGCTCGTGACAACTTAAGAAAATAAAAATTCTGTTTTGTTTCGCTTAAATATTTGGGATAGATTATAGGCGAAACTTTTTAAGATCGCAGCGCCATATACGGCAAAAACACTTGGGAGTGACATTAAACTGTTACTTGTATATTTATTTACATGGTGAAAATGAACACGAGTTGTATTTTCCTATTTTCGGAGCTTTTTTGTGTTTTAATTTTTTTTATTTAAAGTAAATCTATGATTTACAAGATATGTAATAATATATTACTATTTTATACTATATATATATATATATATATATACGATATATAATTATTCTAAGGAAATTTCAAGGAAATTTTTGGTTTTTCATAGTATTTGTAATTCTTTTTGGCTGTCCGTCAATATAATATCTACAAAAATATGGTAAATATATTAGTAAAAAATAAAAATCTCTGCCTGAAAAAGTGGAAAGGCCTTTAAATATATCAACTGATAATTAAAGCAAATTTTGGGTGGAGTAAGTGCCTTTTTCAATCCTTTCTTCGATGTAAAAAATCACTTTTCATAAAATGCAACAAGCAAACGCGCATAAAAGGTAACCCTCGTAACCTTTTATGTTTTTACAAACGACGCCTAGATGGCAATATTGAAATGTGTCATTACTATATTCGTAAAATTTGACATTTTTTATTGTGAAGTCTGTGACAACTTATAAATTGACAGTGAGCGTTAAAAAAAACAAGTTTGTGAAAAATTGATATTACTTGTCAAGGTTTTCGTTGGATGATTTTTTACGATTTTAGTAAAGGCCTAACTCAACAACAATGCATAGATTCGCTTCGTTCAACTTTTGGTATTGAAGCACCATCAGAAAAGACTGTTTACAATTGGTGATGAATCTCGTGAAGGTCGACCAAAGGTCTAATCGGTCGGTTTTGATTCAAAAAACCATCGATGCTGTGTGCAAAATGATTGCAGAAGATTGGTATGTGACTTACCGTAAGATAGAGGCATCCTTTGGCATATCGCAGACTTCAATACATTCGATTTTGCATGAAAATTTAGCTGTCAAAAAGATCTGTTCCCGATGGATTCCGCATAATTTGACCGAAACTAAAAAAAAAATGTATAACAATCGTATTGATTGGTGTAAGGCAATGCTACAAAATTCAACCTAGACACTGCAAAATCCGTATACAACATAGTTACAGGTGACGAAACTTGGATTTATTCATATGAACCGGAAATTAAGCAACAATCCACTGTTTGGGTTTTCGAAGGTGAACGAAACCCACAAAAGTTGTCCGTTCACGAAGAATTTCGAAGAAAATGATCGCTTGTTTCTTCGGTTGTACTGGACATGTTGCAACCATTCTTTTAGAGAATCGGAGAACAGTTAATGCTGAAAGGTGTACAACAATTTGTTTGACAGAAGTCATCTACAAAATCAGGAAAAACAACCAAAAACGTCGCATCATTCTTCATCGTGAAAATGCAAGCTCCCACACAGCACGTCAAACAATTGATTATTTGAAGGAAAAAAACATCAAATTAATGTCTCATTGCCCGTATTCACCTGATTTATCCCCTAACGCAGTGTTCCCCAAACTGTGCGCCTTGAGGCGCCGTGGCTAGGCTACAGGGGCGCCGCGAAAATCCAGGACTTTTTTTACTCTCCACTTGAATTTAGGAGGTGAGGACATTTTTCTTGCTCTTCATTTGTTTTTGGGGAAGTAAATTTTATCAATTTACTTCATTTGCCAAGGACGCCGAAAACATTGCTACGGCTCTGATTGAATGTATTGACTTGGGGCGCCGCAGGAAAATTTTAATACATTAAGGGCGCCCGGAACCAAAAAGTTTGGGAACCTCTGCCCTGACGATTATTTGAAGGAGAAAAACATCGAATTAATGTCTCATTGCCCCTATTCACCTGATTTATCCCCTAACGATTTTTTTTGTTCCCCAATGTCAAACAAAAAATGCGTGGACAGCGATTTTCATCACCTCAAGAAACTGTTGAAGCCTTCGAAAGCCATGTTTTTGAGATACCAACTTCAGAGTGGAAAAAATGTTTCCAGAATTGGTTTGAACGCATGCAAATGTGTATAAATCTTAAAGGCGAATATTTTGAAAAGAAATAAAACAGTTTGTTCGAAAAAAAAATCTTTCTTAATTATTCTTCGAGGGACTATTCGAGGGCTACATTAATTCTAAATTAAGGTAGCCCTCTTAATTTACTGTAAAAAAAATGTAAATTTACTTCAAAAAGTAAATATTTTTTACTTACTAGTACAAGCAAATATATAGATTGTTACTAATTTTATCGCAGATTTTTTGTTTTGTATAAGAAACTTAAAATCTATTTAAATCTTCATAATATTCTCTAATAAAATTTTCTTTTTTTTTTCAGGGATGAAAGAGTAATGCAGAATGTTCGTACTATAACCCAACAATGTACAGCCCTTAGCCCTTCCTTACGCCAAAATGTCTCCTCTCTTTCACACAACCTTATCCAACGCCTAACAGCTTTAGAATCGTACGAAAAGTCCATTGATGTTCCTAACACTCATGATGAAAATACCGCAGATATTTTGGAAACTTGTCCAAATCCTTCCACTCTTGCCCAACAATTAACTCATATGGAGTTGGAAAGATTAAGCTACATAGGACCTGAGGAATTCGTTCAGGCTTTTGCCAAAGAAAATCCGAATGTTGAGACATCATTCAAAGATATGAAGAAAACGAGAAATTTGGAACAGTATGTGCAGTGGTTTAATAGACTGAGCTACTTTGTAGCAACACAAGTTTGTAAGGTAAGTTTTGAATAGTTTGTCACAAATTTTGCAGAATATTATTTTGTTTACATTATCATTGTATCAGATCTGTGTCAAATACTCAGTAAACATTTCAAATACTAAATACTAGATGTTTCTTCTTATTTCTTTTTAATGGGTGATACTACAGGTGAAAAGAAGGCGAAAAACCTTAAAACGCCTTTGTAAAAGTTTTATAATAAAAGAGATATTAATTTTTTATGTTTTTATTTTTATGGGATCAAAAGAAAACGATAAGCACTTTTACAGCAGAAGTTCGAAATTATCACCCTGCTGTTATATGCAGTCTTGCTTGGCGTATCCATGAATCAGCGTATGCTGCAAGGCCCATGCCTTGTCAAATTTTCGTCGCTGCTGCTTCCACCCTGTTACGGAGATCCTCCAGGTTTAAATACCTCCCTTATTATTGACTTAACAGCAAAAATTTATATGACAAAAATTGTTAAGTATAAGAAGACAAATTTTTTATCTAAACATTAATTTATCGTTTCCCTATAAACACTTAAAAAATTGATGTGAAGTGTGAATTTTCACACATTTCAGGGTTTCGCAGGTATTTAGTAAGAGATTTTTTTTATATAGCAAGGTTAATTAAGATTTTGAAAATTGCGCCTATGGCTTCCATTGCTTGTTTTAAGTCAAAACCAATAATTTTCTAATTTATCAATTAATTTGCATTTTAATTTAGGTGTGTTTTAAATAATTGGAAAGAGAAAAAAATCTCGATTTAATGCATTTAAAGACAACTTTGTACCCTATATGAAAATTGAAAGTTAGTATGAATTTCTCTAAAATGATACTAGCTATAAAAATTTTGAGGACGGCTGTCAGTTTTTTGAAAAAAATTGCTTCTACAACGTACAAATTAGAAACTTGTATGAATTGAAACAAAAAAGGTATAAGCCAAAAAGTAAATCGACCAAAATCAGTTTTTTGCACGTATCCAGTGACCTGTGTGCACTCTCCTGTATATCGAGAGAATAACCTCCACATTGGTTGATCACAGCCCTACATCTGCAATTCATGGATGAAATAACATTATCGATGTCTTCTTGAGGTAACTGTGCCTATTCTGCTCTTAGAAGCTCTCTGAATCTAAAATTATCGTGGATGTTATCTATATGTGGAGTAATTCTTCTCTTAAGCGTGTCACACACATGTTCAATTGGATTTAGATACGGTGACTATGCTGGCCATGGTATCGCATCAATACCTGCGATATCCAGCCAGTTCGTTACAATTCGCGCAACATGTGGCCGAGCATTATCCTCTCTATTAGCATTTGATTTTCTTTTTCATTTTTTACAATTCATACACAAATATTTTTATGTACAGATTTATGTACAATCTGTACATTATTATTATTATTATTTATTTTTTTTCATATATTTATTATTTTTATAAATAACATTTAGCTTATTTTGTTGAAAACTATTCTTTGTTGAGTATTTTAATTGATAGAATACAATAAACGTACAAAAGACACCATAAGCTATTTATTTTCATATATTTTTTTATATCCCTAGACTTTTCCGATGTGTGTATTATTTGAAATACATTATTTCAAATAATAATAATAATAATAATAATAATAATATGATATAGTATGGTACACTTTTGACAAAGGGCTGATATTGAATGTTTGTACCGAGACAATTCAGTATTGCAGAAATTACAAATACCATGCAGAAGTTTACATAATTAATAAACATACATAATATACGAAAATAAAATAATAATAAATGATAAAAATATAAATAATAGAATATAAACAATATAAACAGTATAAAATAAAACTTTATAAGCAGTTAAAAATAATTTAAATAAACAATAAATTAATATATGTGATCTTAGTTTTGTTACCTTACATTTCATTTTGTAAACTTAAGACCTAACATACAGAGTGGTTATTTAATGGCGAGACGACGTCGCCGAATTTTACGTGCCTCCTAGCAGAATACTATGACTATATTAACCTTGAAGAAAATTTGATTATGAAGAAAAAAAGATTATGAGCATGCGCGCATAATCGCCTACTACGATGTGTATGAAATAATTAAAATAAATAAATAAAATATGGAGTATGGGATATGCACGGTTCAGCAACTATTTATGTTATAAAAGCTCTAATTTTATGTTCATTAAGTACGTACAAATAAATTTTATTCTGTTTTACTGGTTCGTCGATTTTGATTAATTCGAGGTATGAGTCTGTAGTTTCTTTCAGTTTCGTTAGATTATTTCAAATACGTTTTAAAAGTATTTGATATTTCAAATACTTTGATCGGTATTTGGTATTTAAAATATTTTTACTGAGTATTTGGCACAGCTTTGTGTACTACTAATTCGCATATTTAATAATGTGTTATTATTATTATTATTATTATTTTTTTTTTGCAGCATTCAAAAAAGAAGCAAAGGGTTCGAGTTGTCGAATATTGGATTGAGACAGCTAGGGAATGTTTCAACATCGGTAATTTCAACAGTTTAATGGCCATAATAGCAGGGCTAAATATGTCTCCTATATCGAGGCTTAAGAAAACGGTAAGTTAACATTTACCAATCACTATCACCCCTAATCTTTGAAAATTGTTGGCATTAGTTACTTGCAGGTTTGACACGTGTTCACGTTCATCCTGGAAGGATTTTCATTTTCCCTAAACTGTTTTTGAAGCCTCTTATGAATCTCGGTCGCGTTTACACTTATATTAAAAAGAAATTTACAAATTATATGAATAAATGTATTGATTTTGAAATATCGTTAGACACAGTGCCGCAACAACATAAATTGGCGCCTGGTGCGTAAAATTATTTGCCCCCCCCCCCCAATTACATACGCAATTTTTGAATTTTATGGTTGGGTGATTGCATCAGTAAGGGAACGTTTAAAACATTTACTTACGTTGTTTTCTTCACCAAAATGTTATTCAAGATATTTCCTTACCATATTTTATAGAGAATCCTTAAAATCTTATTGTTTTATTTTGATGCAAGTGAAAATAAAAGAATAACTTAGAAAAATAAAAAACATAACTTTATTCATAAAAATCACAAAATCGCCAGAAAAGGAACACTTACTCCTAATAAAAGAAATATCTTATTACCAGTAAAGGAACATACAAAAATGTATATTATAAAGTCATTTTTTTAACAATAAATGTATAAAAAAAAATTTTAAAAAAAACATTCGTTGGTATTATTTTTTAGTTTAGTTTTAACCTTTTTCTTTGGTTTGGTTTAAATTGCAATATTAACGATTATATTAACAAATTATGTTACAAATCTTTTAATAAACTCAAAAATCATGACAATCAACTAATATAAAAATGGACTAAATATAAACTCTAGGTCAATAAAACACAAAATGAAAAACACCTAAAATGAAACACAAAAGGGCTAAAGAAATATTATATTACATAATTGAATAACAAAATAAATAAAAAAATATATATTTAATGACAAAAAAAGGGATATTTGAACAAAAAATAATAAATATTTAGGTATTTTAATAATATATTATATAATCACTTTAACGGAATGGAAAATTAAATAAATTGAACTTTTCTGGCTTTTAACTGTGCAAATTCGTTAATTAAGTCTTCATAATTTAATGACTGCGCTGTAGTATTTTCTATTGATATTAAAGCTAAATTTTACAAGCTCTTGGCCCATTGTAGAACGCAAATAATTTTTTATTAACTTTAATTTACTAAAACTGCGTTAATTCGAAGCAACAGTTACAGGGATCGTTAAAAATATGCGCAGTGCAATGCCAATATTAGGGTACACATCTTTTAAATCGTAAGTGTGGATCACTTCTAATAATTGCATTACAGTGGCAGTTGTACAGTCATCAATTAATGATCTTGCCTGCTATTTGAAACTTTCGATTATGAAATCAAATTTGTGTTGATTATAGTTTATTAATATAAAAGATTATAATAAAAAAAAAAAAAATTTGGCCATTCGGCGCCCCTATGAATCCGGCGCCTGGTGCGGCGGCACCTGTCGAACCACCCTTGTTGCGGCACTGGTTAGACACCATCATTAATAAAACTAACAGTATTGATAGTCAAGGAGCAGTTATTTATGGTATTAGCTTACGTGCTGACTATGATGAATATAAAATCTCTTTGCAGTTGTTTTTCAATTACTTTCAGAAAAAAATAAATTGCAGGTCAATTTTTAACCTCCGTCGTATTAGTTTATCAAAAATACATTAACTATATTTTTAACATAATTTACTTTTATTTTAGTGGAACAAAATTCAGTCGGGCAAGTTTTCTATACTTGAACACCAGATGGATCCGAGCAGCAATTTTAGCAGTTATAGAAGTACACTGAAAGCAGCTATGTGGAGAAGTGCAGGTGCTACCGATCAGAGGCAACGCATAGTCATACCGTTCTTCAGTTTATTGGTCAAAGATCTTTATTTTCTCAATGAAGGATGTTCGAATAGGTAAGTTGGATAAATGTTCCGTTTGCTCCCACCAACTTAAATTAGAACTAGGTTGTATATTTGTTTATGCTACAACTAAACAGTTGTCAATATCTTAACATATAAAAATATACCTAGAATTCTCTAAAATATTGATGAAAAATAGAAATTTTCATCAATTAATTGTTCCATTGTAGTAATTTGAACACTTTATACAGTGCGGCTCGTGAGTTTTTGGGACCCAGAGCTGCAAATTATAATAAAAGGATAGGTTTAGGTGTTTAACCACGACGTTTTATCATATAAGACTCTGTTGAATTGCCTCTTATAATTATAATTTTTGCTTTTTGCACTTTCCGAAATATTAAAATTTGGTGTGCGTCGCCCCAATTTTTTAATATCAATTTTTCCTTCTAACTTTCGTCTGTTAAATGGAATTTCCAATAATGATTTGATAGTATTCATTTTTTAAACCTATTGTTTTATAATCTAAAATACGAAACGTATTTGTTAAGCTAAGATACTTATATAAATTTAAAAGAAAAAGTTAGAAAATACTAATTATTAATACCTACCTAAACAATAAATTTTTAGAGATAATATAGGTATAGCGATTTCAGTTACGACTTAAATAAATACATTCAATAATTTCATAGTACTGTCATTACTGTTATTGCGACGCTAACAGCATTCTAGCTCCGATCCCCACCAGTTTATCACTACTGCCTACACACCGCTACCCCTTTACAAGCCTACATTTGCACTTTCCTTGACGCTAGGATAGAAGCAGCGCGATGTAGACATATTCAAAGGAAACTTGTAAATATTTATGAAACAATAGCATTCAATGTTCAAAATATATTTTAAACCAGTGCCGAAGAGAGACCTCCGCTAGACTTGACCTCCCATAAAAAAATAATTATTAAAAAAAATATATTTTTAAAAAAATTATTTATTTATTTTTTTTAAATTAAAAAGATTTAGGTAAATCTTCAAAAATACATCAAATTATGTTCTATACAAATTTTTGTCCAAGGCATGGTTTACTAGTTACGAATTTTTTAAAAGTTTAATAACGTCCGTTTCCGGTTTCGGATATTCATAAAAAACAATAGGGTTCTTCCCAATTAATAGGAGAATTTTTTAGTACCAGAACGAACTCTCTAAGTTAAACCGTTCTTGAGTTATCGTGTACACACACACACACGCACGCGCACACACACACAGACACGGACGGACGGACGGCAGTTCGAAAATAGGTATTTTGGATTCCCTGGACCATGAAAGGTAGTCATCAGTCAAAATCTCGACATCGAAAATTTTCGCGATTACAATACTTGCCCCTTATATATTAAGGTCGGTCAAGTAAAAAAAGCATTTTCACACCACAATTACTATGTTAAATGCATTTTGAGTTGAAAAAAGATTTTTTTTTATATTATTTTCAAGTAAGGTCTGCAGCTCCGCGCGTACTCAAGAGCCGCCACTGACTTTACACATATCAGTAAATTGTAGTTCGACTATTTCAATTAATTGATCAATAAATTGAATCGTGTAAAACTCACTTAAGTATTATAATAATAATATAATTGGTCAGTTTTTCTTATTAATATATTTTATTATCTTCTGTTACAGATTACCAAATGGTCATATAAATTTCGAAAAATTCTGGCAGCTTGCAAAACAAGTAACAGAATTCATGGCATGGAAGCAAGTGGCATGTCCATTTGAAAAGGACAGCAAAGTCATCGACCTACTCGAGAGAGGAGGAGTGTTAAATGAAAATGCACTCGCACTTGCAAGTTTCGAATGTGAACCACCAGAAAATAACCAAGAGAGAGAAAGATGTAAAAGTCTTAAAGCAGAAGGCACTACATAAACTGACTGAGTTAGTAACTAACATTAGATTTACAGGTTAGTCTCGAAATAAATAAAATGCCGATTCAAATGAAATTGTCTTGCGTAGAACAGATCTTAAGAACTGCTCTTGCCGATGAACAGATGTAATTGAGCAAATTTATAAGAGATTTTCTTTGAATAATATTAAAATTTAATAAAGAATTTTAATATTTCGATTATGTACACATTAATTCTTAGCAGCCATAGCTCTATAATAAGACGGTTACGAACAGAAAATATGGCCATAGGTAAAAAAAAAATCCCTGCTGAGTCCATTTTGATATTTTCACTTTCCGATACTGTGCAAATAAGCATATGGATTGACTCAAGCTTGAGTAATAAATACCCCCAATACTGTTTTTACAGACTTTTTTACACGATGTATAATAAATCACAGGTAATTCCTTTCAATAGACTTGTAGAATGATATTAAAATAGTGAAATTTAATATATTGGTTTCACTTTTGTAAGGAAAAACTAGATCTGGTTCTTTTGGTTACTTTTATAGTGTATATTATAGTGACTTTAAATGTAATTTTAAAAAATTCCTTACACTGTAAAAGGGACTTCAGGTTTGTTGGTTATTCAGATTTGCTATATTATATCATTATAATTATAGACTATTCCAAACGTTTAGGCCAGGATTGTGCAACCTACGGCCCGCGGGCCGGGTCCGGTTTTTTGCTTCATTTTGTCCGGCCCGCGATAACTATCCAAAATCCAATTGCCTCTGGCCCGCGAGTATATCTTTGTTTTCAGAGATCAAATGTGGTTAAACGGTTGATGTTGATGTGGCACAAGCGCCACTTTCTCTGCAAATGGAGCTACTTGAACTTAGATTTGAAGTCAAAAATGTAGGATATTTCATTTCATACAACGTGGTTGTAAACACTAGTTCTTTTGTAGATTAACAATGTGATTATAGTTATACGGGATAATTGTTTTATGCCGATCTTCAAAAGTAATATGGTATGTTCTATAAATGTACATCGAATACTAATAAGTAGAACGCTGGTGGCAACTACGTCAATGGCGGAAATTTGAAAATGTAAAAGTTTTTATACATATATTTATGTATATTTTTTGCCAAAATCATAACCAAATTTACAAAATTAAATATGCTAATGTGTATAGCCACCTTAATTTTCATAAAAAAAAACATAATAATAATAAAATCACTCTACAGGTCTAATATAAGGAATTCCCGTATATAATGATGTCCGCCCAATATTTCACTTCAATTGGAATAGTTCTCAAACATCATTTGGTGTTTAACTGCCTTTTGGTGTAAAACTAGAAGTCTATTTTTCAATATGCACTGTATCTTTTATTAACACGTTTTTTACAAAGATTTTTCGCGTCGTATCTGATCGTGTTAAAACAAAATTGAGTGTAGTAAAAAATGTGTATCTGTTTACACAGGATTTAGCATTAAACCACGAAACTTAGGCAGTATTGGTTTAGGTTCCAACATTTAGGGCCGGTTTCTGAAAGCTTAGTCGAGTTTAATCGTTAGGTTAAACCCGGTTACAGTATAACAATCACATAAGTAACCATAGCAACAATTTTCTAACCATTTGATTATAGTTAACTAAGCTTTCAGAAACCGGCCCTTAAGTGTTGCGAAGTTATATGTATTAATATCTTGAAACAAGACAGTTCCTTATGAATCGGCATTAGGAAGGATATTTAACTAAGATCTTGGATCTACTAGAACAAAATTGATGTAACAATACAAAATATTTCTTAAAATTTTACTACAAGAAGTAGCTTAACTAGTGTTTTAAAGTAAAGAAATAGTAGAAAAATAAGCATTGTTCACCACTATTATTTCCCATCATTTATAATATAATAAAAGTCCGAAAATAGGGACTGCTTTTGGACTGAGTTCATCCTGATTTTCCCCCAGCACGCCGAAATTGTACAAGCAAGCTAGAGTACGTTCAACTTAACTTCATCACTGGCGGATATTACCAGTTCCCCTGCGCAGAAACCAAATTTCGTCCATTACGTTATCAACAGTTAGCTTCACACATTTCAATGGCGTCACTTACTTTGATTTGTTTTTGACTACGCGTATTGTGCGATGTTGTTGGTTTATTTCCATTATTATTATTTATTTCTCGTACGTTTCAAGGTATACCGTGTACTAAAATGAGTAAAAATGTATTTGAAATACATGATTTTGTGTGTTTGGTTTCCACAACAATTGTTTAAAACCCTAATGTACGTCAATGTGATCAGCTGTTTTCTCGCGCAGAATTGATGACGTAATTTATGATACCCTGTGATGAAGTTAAGATGAACGAGCTCTATAACATTAAATAAACGACACCACTTACGCACATTCTCTTTATTCATCACACCTTCCCCATACACTTCAACGAGTGGACATCGCAATCGGCGGGATTAGTAATAGACATAGCTGATATTAAATTTCCGAACAATATCGTTTACAACCTCTAGCATCTTCAGACTGACTGATAACGTTGGTAAATGATCAGAGAAGGCATTAATTGGTAAAACTGCGGGGAATGCTATGCGCGGATAGGATGCGCAAACGGATCTTATTTAAAAAATGACCCTCGTATTAGGTGTATACCTGTTGTTTGACAGTTTTTAAGAAACTTATTTTTCAAAGTGGTTAACTTAAAGACTTTGACACAATATTCTAAGTTTATTGGAAACCAAAGCAACAAAATCTGCGTTCTACGTTTCACTTCTATGTTCTACGTCTACGCCTATTGGAAACCATCCTTAAGTTTCACAGCTTTTAAAATACGGCACAATCACAATAAAATCGCTAACTCCATTTTACAATCTTATATGTGAAAAAATAATGATTTTTTATAACTCGTTTTATACATTTAGACTCCATTTTAATAGTTTAACAGATAGTCATCAACTGAACTTGCCAGAATTACCTGCCCGAATGTGAACAATACTTGTCTGGTTACTTGCTTACGAAAAACACAAGCAAGTAACTTATCCACTTAACTTGCCTCTCTACTTGCTCAATGTTAAGCAGCCTTAATGCATGTGCAGCTTTTCAAATACGACTAGCATCTAAAAAAACTCCTCGATCGTTGATTAATTATTTGTAAGATATACCACAAGTTTAACCATTGCAAAACTAAAAAATTTGCCAAATTAACGTCGAACGCAATTTACACCAATTCAAATGCTCAATGCAATGGTTATAAAATAAGACGAAAAACTTGGTTTTGATTAAAGTTTATGAGGACAGATGATATTATTTTTCTACTATTTCGTTATTACAAATTTTTTTATTGCTACTTCATGTGGTGTTTTATGATTATTAAAATATTTTTGATCCAAGGCTATTATCGTGAAAGAGATTAGCATTTAGTTAAGGTTTAATGTCTTAAAATCTAATAAATTTTTACATTTTTATAATGTCATTCCGACAAAAAATAAAAATGCATCGCACTTTATAATAATCATAAATCATGGGATAAACTTTGCCATATTTTATGAAATCTTTATTTTAACAGGGTGATATTGCCAGTTATTAAAGAGGCTTCACATTTATTTTATCGGGGTATTGCAGATGCAATTATTGCAACAAATTATATTGTTGAAATAATTACACATTTGTTTATATTGTAAAGAAGTTTTTTTGTGCATATTTTTATATTATTTATTTTAATATTATTTGTACATTTGTTTTAGTATCATAATGAAGTTATGTTTTAGCCTAAGTTAACAATAGACAACATAAACATTATTTAAGAATACGTAAACATAAAAAGATTAATATCGGCGTTTATAAACATACACTTGTACGCGCCTGTTGTCAGCGCTTGTGGGCGCTGGTTAGTGGATACGTAGAAAGATTGTAATCGGTAATTTTGTCTTGGTCGTTCCATTGCAATATTTTTTGTCTGCTTTTCCATTTTGGAGAATTAGACAAAAGCCTCGTTTATAATAAACCCATAACATAGGCATATCCATAAGATTTCATTAAAGGTTTTACTGCTTTGAACATCTGTTTATAATAAACAGATCAAAGAGTTTATTGTGATTTTATATTCCATGGCTATGTTATGTATTTATTAAAACGAGGCTTAAACCCATAGAAGTGCAAAATAAATGTATATGTAAGATTATTCAATATGCACACCTAAAGCTACGTCTACACTGGTGCGCTTTCGTCTTCCTCTTTCAATTCAACATGCCTTTGAACTTTCGTTTCATTTTTCAACATTGCATGCACTATTGAACAGAGGTTTGACGCATTCAGCAAAGTGTCCACATTGTTTCGTCAGTTTCGTTCAGTTGTTTGTCAAACATGGATAATGCACAGTTACTCGGAATTAGCGCAGCGTTTATTATTATTAAAAAAAAAAAAAACATAAACCAGAAGGGTACGAAAAAACGACGGTGGATGAAAGATTTCTTGAAAACACGTAACTTTAATTTAATGAATGAACTGGAATACAAGGATGACGGAGTGCTCTTTAGAAACTTTTTAAGAATGTCAAAAACCGACTTTTACAGACTTTTACTTCTGGTTGAGCACAAAATTGTCAAGCAAGACACAAATTTCAGAGATGCAATTTGGAGTTACTCCGTATTTTATGAATAACAAGGATTTATATGCAAATCATGTCATACATAATTTTCTTCTGCCCCTGAACCGCTTTTTTTCTTGAGAGTTTTTTGATGTTCTTTTGAAAAGTAAGATCTTAAACTTTTTATTTTGTTTTTCACACCAACAACATCTAAATGATATTTTTTTGCCAATTTTTCTAAGGCCTCTAAACGCATTTGTTTGTTTATATAATTTTTATGTGTGACATCCCATAAAACATTATAAACTTTGATAATCTTCTATAAAATGCAATGTTTCATCAGTGGACATGATAACAAAATGATAACAACACGACAATTTAAACAAGTTGAAAGCACGAGTTGAAACAAGAATGCAAGTGACTTGGATATGCCTGCGTCATGGCTTGCGCTATGGATTCGTCATCTTTCAACATTCCAGGAGGCATGCGCTGTTGCATGCCTCCTGTTCCCCACTCTGTGCGCTATGACTCATGCCCTTATTGCAAGCAAAAGCGCACCAGTGTAGACATAGCTTAATAACGAACATGGGAACATAATTTTCAACATTAATTTTTGATAAATACATAAGCAGAACAAAGGCTGTACGCCATCTATGCACTTTGTAAACAGATTATGCTTGCGCCTGCGCAGAAATTACATTTTACACAAAATTCATTTCTTGGAATAAAATTTTATACCTAGGGCCAATTGTCCCACCTCTAGAAAACTAAAGGATAAATTTATTCCACCCATTTATCTATCAAATAACATTTTTGTGTTGTTCCATGAATTTTAATTCTGATGATAGTTTATCCGTTGGCTAACAACGGAATAAATAAAATGTCTAAACTATGCATAAAACTAGCACTTCTAATAGAAGGCTAAACGTCTGAAATTGAGCTTTATGCCGGGTTTACATTGGTAGAGTAAAAGAGCTAGTAGCTAGCGCAAGTACTACGCGCTTTACTCTACAATCTTATTTTCGGGATAGTAGGTGTTCGTACACAATTAGCATACTATCTTATTTTCTGGATAGTAAGTGTCAAAACACATTTGACATCTTCACTGTGATTTTGTTGTGCAATTATCTTTTTATATAAATCTTCGCCGGCGTGATGCCATTAAATAATGGTATTTTGTATTACATCATTTCTTGTGGAGGAAATAACTGATTGTCTTATTGAAGTAATCGGTACAGAATATAAGCCTAAACGAAAATGGGTTAAAAATTGGATTGATAGAAGAGCTACCCATGGCTCTTCAGCCCTTCTATTTCGTAAATTAGCTGTGGAAGATCAAAAAGAGTACAGACTGTGTTTAAGAATGACACCAGATGATTTTAATAGGCTATTAAATTTAGTTAGTCCATTAATACAACGAACTGATACACTAATGAGGGATGCGATTCCAACAAGAATAAAATTGGAATTAACGCTTTATTTCCTAGCCTCAGGAAATGGTTATCGAAGTTTATCTTTTTCGTTTGTCAAAGGCAGCTATTTCACAGATGATTTCAGAAATCAACAATTAATAAATCAATTTAAATAAATTATAACTTACCTGATATGGTTTTTTTGCTATTTGTTATGACAAGTTACCGCTTGCCGCCAATTTGAAATGAATCAATTTTTGCGTAGTGGGGGAAAAGTAGTAGCTAGTAAATGCGTCGACGAGCTAGTTGCTATCCTAGCCCAATTACTAGAAGCTAATACTCTACTAGTCACAATGTCAACAGTTTACACAGGGATGGTAACTAGTTTCTAGTTACTTGCGCTAGTTACTAGCTCTTTTACTCTATCAATGTAAACCCGGTATTAGTATATTTCCGTTTGGAGAGATGGCAGCATATACCATTTATTTATAAAGTCGCGCAACATTTAAATTATTCTTTTAAAAAGAAATGCTTTTATATTTATTATTAAAAGTACCATACAGCAGCAACGCCGAATAAGCCTTGGAAACACTGTCTATAGCAGGGCTTCTTAAACTTTTTTATATAGCGACCCCCTTCAAGCCTAGGACATTTTAAACGACCCACCATGTAATGAAATTAATATTAACTGTAGATGTAGGTGTTATATCGCGACATTGTAGAATCTACCTTGTAGATTCTAAAAATTTATTTATTATTACCCAAAAGTAGCAGATCTTTGCGACCCACAGTTTAAGAAGCCCTGGTCTATAGTCCTCAACGTACAGTGTATTCAATTTAAAGCTGTGAACGGTCGCTTAAGTTACCGTATAACAAATTAACTAGTATCAACTTACTGTGAATAACTCACTACGTACAGTGCATTAATTTATAGCTCTGAATGCGGCTTAACTACTTGATTTGTTTCTTACATCGTTTTGTCCTAATTAACCTAAATCCACAGTACTATAAACAACTTCATTTGTTTAGATGCATTTAACGTTTTATTCTTAAGTTATGTTTATGTTGTCATTTATATTGAGGCATACAATAAGTGTATAAAATATTTATTAATTTATTTTTGAATTTTTTCAAAGTTTAACTAGTGATAACAGTAAAAATTTCGTACTTAAATTTTTTAATACTCGACAAACGTTCATAATTCAAATTTAGTAAATATAAAAGTTTTATTTTTTAATTTTTAAAGGCAAATAGTCTTTTAACTGTCCCCAGTGATCTTAAATAATAAATAATATTAAAAAAAAATAAACTTAGTCTTCGTACAACACGGTAATTAGCTATATAATCGCATTTAGTATGAAATCTTTTTATTATGTGTGGACCTTCGCCAATATATAATCGTATTAAAGTGAAACCGTGTTGTGGAAATACCGTGTTATACAAGGATTAACTGTATTGTGTTTATAACAGTTATAGCAACTGTTTTCCCGTTGACTGGAGTCTTGATCTTCCGATACTGTGTAAATCAGGTCAGAGGTCAATTCAATCCTGACTTATTCACTGTTTGTTTGGGGATGAGCGAGAACGCACTTGTTTTGTTAAAATTGTGATTAGCGCTATATCGTTGTTTGGCAACTTTCTCAGTTTTCGACGTCAATGGGATCGTCAGTAATGTGTCAATCGGGAGTAATGTGTTAAACTCAGGGAGTAAATAAAGTCTGTTCCAAACGGTTAGGCGGAACTAGGTTTTGCAATCTAGTTACTTTCATCGTTTAAATCGTGCTTTTCGGCGTTTTGTAAATCATACTTGCAATAAACATTTATTGGTTAAGGTTAATATCATTTTAAAATATAATTTTCTTTATATTTTGATTTTTTGTGTCATTCTTAATACAAGTTTCCCATTTATTTATTTTTGTCATTAAAATATGTAAAATAAATAATTTAATTTTGCGCCGCTCAACCAAACAATGTCCGTATTTAAACTTATGTACGTGTTTATACACAATTAGAATAGGACTGGTTGAAATGTTACTCCGGTCACGTGGTTAAGAAACAAAGAACTTATAAGACAATAGCGATGGGAATTTATTACCACAATTATTATGTACATTTAATTTATAACTAATTAATTTTTTTGTCTTGGCAACTGTAGACCTTTACGACTAAGTTAATATTGAGTAATTTGGCACAAACAATTATCAAAACAGCTCAAAAATTACATTTTGCATTTATTTTTAAACATGCATTTTTTAAAAAGCAGCTATTACTGTGATACAAACTGTGCCAATATTTTTTTACACAACTTTTTATAATTAAAATTTCTATACCAACAATTTTAGTAAAATATGTGCAATTACTCAATATTCAACTAAATTTTATTTTTAATACGTTGACTGACATCCTTTTTATAATTAAATTAGCCATCAATGCCAAAACATTTCTCATATTCGTAAAAAATAATATCTTGTTTTACAAATAGTTATTCATTTTTGTTGTATTACCTTATTTTTGTACAGATTTGATTTTTATAAATCAGTTCTTATAAAATTCCACATGTCAAATATGTCAAAGAATAATGGGTTCATTTACATATTGGACAATTATGTTTGATTGTAGTTAATAGACCGGGAGCTCATGACAGGTTTTGGTCTCCGATTTCATACAGCATGCCTTTTGGAGGAGAGAATATTTACCCTGTGACAACAAAAAGGGATGGTACTAAACCCCTGCATGCTTTCCGGTCTTAGGGAAAATTGCATTTGCACAAAATTTGCACAAAAATTTTGTGATTTTCTCTGATTTAATATTGCTTGCCCTTTTGTCAAATGAAAGTTAAAACAAATTTAAAGTGTATTAATTATAGGCATGCGATTCGCAGGGTCCCAAAGGGCTCAAACGGTCACGTGATCTTGTAATAAAAAAATATGATTTTTCGCGTTTTCATAAAGCATGCCGATGAAAAGAATTAAAGTTTGTGTCATAAAACCTCTATAAAGAAATTGCCATGCAGCCATCGTTGGCCCAAGGGTGGAAAATTTCGGAAAATATTTGTGAAAATTTTAATAGGATTTTACGTGATTTTAAACAACACCAAATAAAGTAAAATGTTAATTTTATAGTGTAAAATGGCCAAAATTTAAATGGCATGCATTCCGAGGAAGCCCATCACATCATAAATAGTAAGAAAAGTTGTAAAAAAAATTGGAAAATTTAGGTCATATTATTTTGCATGCCTTTTTGCATTTCACTAAATAATGTTGTTTTTATGCATGCCGAGGAAGCCCATCACATCATAAATAATAAGAAAAGTTGTAAAAAAAATTGGAAAATTTAGGTCATATTATTTTGCATGCCATTTTGCATTTCATTAAATAATGTTGTTTTTAGCTTAAATACAAAATGGCATGCATGTCGAGGAAGCCCATCACATCATAAATAATAAGAAAAGTTTTTTTTTCAACTTTTCTAGGCCTACTCTTAATAAAATTTACCATCCTAATGTTTTCATTCAGAACAGTTGATAGCTCCTCTCCTAGTGTTTTTTAGATCAGGGCTTGTCGATGTATAAAACAATGAGTAGATATGATTGAGTATTTTCTTTTTTTGGCAAGTGACAAAACTCTTTAACGACCCAACCATGGACGGCGCACCATCGGGACATAATCAGACACATGATAAATCTATGGATTTCAAATATACATTTAAAAAATTTAATATTAAGTACGCGCTATGCCGAGTAGTGATTTTAAAACGATCGGAAGTGAATACAGGCATCCACGAGTTGTACCGGTTTGTATTCATTCTGTTGCATAAAATTTTATTATGCGAATAAAAATACATACGATGCTAAATTTCACATCACGCCTCCGGCACCCACTTTTAGGACCACTGGTCTAGAGAATGGGATAGCTACTAGGCCTATACTAGCGCCGGCGAATCAACGCACTTACGTCACACGACGTAACAAACGATTGCATTATTCCAGACAATACAGTCGTTTGTTACGTCATGTGACGTAAGTTGATTCGCCGACGCTAGTATAACAGTTATCTTCTTCACTAGCCCAATGTAAACCCGATATAAAAGATGGCTATCAGCGTATTAATATTGATAATTAAAATTTGACAATTTTATCATATTTTTTCTTTGAATTATGAACGTATTTGCAATATTATTATATTGTGATTAAGTCTAGGGGACATTAAATATAATTTTGTTATGATTTAAAACCACGTGACATGTTTCGATGTATTCTTGTGTATTATGTACCTTGACAATTTTTGACATTGACTTGCGTTGATGAGATGGTTAAGTGTACAAAAGAGCTTCATGACAGTTTGAATTTGAGGTCGCTCATTGCATATTAGACGGCTAAACTTTACTTAACAACCTATTCCTTATTATAAGGTCATTAGGTTAGGTTATGACAGTTAAGAATTCAGTATAGAAGAACCCGAACGGCTCAAATTAAGCTTCAAAAGAATTCTTAACTAAATTCTGTCATGTTTTTAACGTTAGTGCTAACAAAAATTACTGTGCATGTATGTAGGTTCAAATAGTTAAGTAAAGTTTTGCCCGGAGGATATCAGTAAACTTCAACTTCGTTGCTAACCGCATATTAAACCCAGGATATTGACCTGATCCTATAGATGTCGGATTATTATTTGAATAATGTTTTAACCCAAGCATCTTATGTGCAATTTGCAAAAAAGATTATTCGTTGATGAAAGCTGAATTTGTATATTTGTACACTGAATCACTCGTCTGCGCATGCGTCTGTTTTATACTTAATATTATGTATTGACCAAAATTCATCAGTATTTTTAACTCAAGATTTTAAGTTAATTGGATTGTGTATTATATTATTATATATCAGCCAAAAATCGTTTCAAATGTAAAACTTATTATTCGTCCAGAATATCAAGCTTTAAAGGTCTGGTTGTGAAGGTGAGTTAAGGGTAGATTTAGTTCCTATTTTAAATCGGTTCGAAAGTCAGTTTTATTTATAATAGTATTAGTCGCATTTTTATTTTTTGCCGTCAAAAATCGAATAACGTCACCAACTTCGCAATCGGCGGTAGGAGCAAGTGGAGTCTCCATAGTGGCTGGAGCTTGACTGCCGGATTGATCGACGCACGCGCATAGAAATTTCACAGTACTGCCACTACACCCAGACGCAAATTCTCTGAGACTCCCAGACTTTTCCCGTCAACCACACGGATTAAAAAAAATAGTTTAACTTGATTTTGAGACGACCGTCGTACCACATAATATTATGTGCCCGGCATTGAACACCTGTTCACCTACAAATTAAACTTCAATAAATCTACTGAAATAAAACTTTAAATACTGTAATTTGATGATCTTTTATTATACATCTTGATACATGTGTAGGGCTTAAAAATTCAAAAATGTCGCAAATATTTAGGCGCATTTTAATAAAATAAAAACGTATTGTGCTTAAATTAACCTGTTCGCTATGTGCAAATTGGCGCCTAAGTAAGGTCACTAGTAATGTCACTTCTCAATAGTTCAGGATTTTTGGGTATTCCTACTTTGTACCAAAAATATTCTGTAGTATTGCGAATTCCACCATAGGGTGTCGTTGGCAATGTTTCTTTTATTTCTTAGCCTATGCCCGGCCCATCTCCATTTTCATTCTTTTCTTTTTAGCTCAGGACTGGAAATAAATCGAAACAAACCAGAAAGATGATCCGGTTCGTGAAATTATAGAAAATATAGTTGCAATTGGTGCAATGGTACCTGTGAAATACCGCTATAACTCGAATGTTTACCGCAAAAATCGAATTTTGGTATCGAAGTGTAAACCGTAATAATATGATAACCGCAATAACCTATTAGAGCAGGGGTATCAAACTGGCGGCCCGCGGGCAGCATGCGGTAGAATTCTTAAGTTTTGACGGCCCGCAACGACTTCGCGGAAAACCAATAATCAGGCAGTAACTGTTGCAGTTACCCAAAGCTGTGAGAAGTCGGTAGATCGGTGATTCCCCGTGATTTCAAATAATATACTCATAAGCAGAGCTTATAAATAGCACTTTTCTGTAGGTGCAACCAGTGCCGCAACAAGGGTAGTGCGACAGGTGCCGCCGCACCAGGCGCCGGATTCATAGGGGCGCCGAATGGCCAATTTTTTTTTTTTAATTATCTTTTATATTAATAAACTATAATCAACACAAATTTGATTTCATAATCGAAAGTTTCAAATGGCAGGCAAGATCATTAATTGATGACTGTACAACTGCCACTGCAATGCAATTATTAGAAGTGATCCACACTTACGATTTAAAAGATATGTACCCTAATATTGGCATTGCACTGCGCATATTTTTAACGCTCCCTGTAACTGTTGCTTCGAATTAACGCAGTTTTAGTAAATTAAAGTTAATAAAAAATTGCGTTCTACAATGGGCCAAGAGCTTGTAAAATTTAGCTTTAATAGAAAATACTAGAAAATACAGCGCAGTCATTAAATTATGAAGACTTAATTAACGAATTTTCGCAGTTAAAAGCCAGAAAAGTTCATATTTTTTAATTTTCCATTCCGTTAAAGTGATTATATAATATATTATTAAAATACCTAAATATTTATTATTTTTTGTTCAAATGTCCCTTTTTTTATTATTAAATATATATTTTTTTATTTATTTTGTTATTCAATTATGTAATATAATATTTCTTTAGCCCTTTTGTGTTTCATTTTAGGTGTTTTTCATTTTGTATTTTATTGACCTAGAGTTTATATTTTGTCCCTTTTTATATTAGTTGATTATCATGATTTTTGAGTTTATTAAAAGATTTGTAACATAATTTGTTAATATAATCGTTAATATTGCAATTTAAACCAAACCAAAGAAAAAGGTTAAAACTAAACTAAAAAATAATACCAACGAATGTTTTTTTTTAAATTTTTTTATACATTTATTGTTAAAAAAATGACTTTATAATATATATTTTTGGATGTTCCTTTACTGGTAATAAGATAGTTCCTTTATTAAGAGTAAGTGTTACTTTTCTGGCGATTTTTCTAAGTTATTCTTTTATTTTCACTTGCATCAAAATAAAACAATAAGATTTTAAGGATTCTCTATAAAATATAAAAAGTAAATATCTTAAAAAACATTTTGGTAAATGTTTTAAACGTTCCCTTACTGATGCAATCACCCTACCATAAAAATTTTAAAAATTGCGTATGTAATTAGTGAGGGTGGGGGGGGGGGCAAATAATTTTACGCACCAGGCGCCAATTTATGTTGTTGCGGCACTGGGTGCAACTGTTGTGTACAGCAGTGTTCTTCAACTTTTTTGTACCTGCGGTCCTGTCAAAATAGGATAAATATATCGTGGATAGCCTGAAAGCTAAGATAAATTGATATACGTAGCTGCAGAGTTGTTTCTGGGAGACGAAGCGCTGCTTTGACATCCTTTCGATTTCTCTGTTTGGTTTTTATGATTGACATGGCTAAAAAAGTCTTCGCACAATAGGATGTCGAAAAAATGATCACTAATTTGATAGATTTATAACTCAAAGATGGATGTTCTCTTTCTTCCGATTTCCAAAATTGAGACAATGATCGCATTTTATGTCTGGACACCAGATTGACATCAGAAGACAACTCGATCAGCTTTTCTTTTTCACGAGGATCAAGTACACATGACTTTATATCTTCCAAGAATGCATTATTCAGCTAGAGGTTACCTCTACGAGGATCCTCATTTTCAGAGAAATAATTATAAAAATTTTCAGCCAATGCTCTTAAATGTTGACTTACTATGTTGAACAAGACTCTGATTAACATCAGCAGCAATCAAACATTCTTCCAAAAGTGGAAACATTTCTATATCTTCCTCTTGCAAGCGACTATTCCAAAGAGCTAGCTTCTTTCTGAACATATCCATTTTATTTCTTAAATTAAAAATATTTGTATATGACCCCTGTAGAGAAATATTGAGCTAACTTCATTGTGCAGACTGAATATGTCCGCCATGTAAGCAAGTTTTGCCAGCACTCAAATGCACAGAAAAATCTGGAAACACGATCTAAAGAAGTATGAAAAATAGCCCCGAAAGGCTTTGTATTAAGGGTAGTAAATATTAAATAAATCATGGTTCAACAAAAGTTAGCTTCTGCGTCCACTAAAAAAATGTGCTATATACTCGTGAACAGAGTGTGCATCTACATGTTTCGGTCGAAGTATTTCGCGGAGCACGGGTTGAAGAACACTGGTGTACAGTGCCTGATTTCGACCCGTTTTTGTTTTGTTGTTCGATAAAGAAAATAATTTGGCAAAATTTAATTATTTAAATTTGATTTCTTTACTTCCTTCAAATATATATTCAGAAAAATGGTGGAAAATGATAAACGAATGAGTATTAATATAAACACATATCGTTCGGCTAGCTTGTTAGATAAATGGCTCGGGGCTGAAATGAATTTGACACTCCTGTGTTAGAGAATAGTCTTTTGTTTCTCGTATTCATCCTTTCTTATTTTCTCTTTTGACCGTTAATCTTCGTACCGGCGTACAGTGTATTAATTTACTTACGTTTTGCAAATGGTCCGCAATTATGCATATAAAAGCTCTGTACCATTCTTTGCATAACGTTTAAGGTACGTGCCGGCGGTCAGACAAGTTGAGTGGGAGGGGAACGATACGCTCGATGCTCGCTCTCTAACAAGTGACAACAAGGCACAGGGACAAACGTATGTACAGTTAAGGACATAAAAAAATAGGACACCGCTTTTTGTCTAGTGTGAATCTATCTATTCGAATTTGAATAGTAGGCGTCTATATAATCCGTCTCAATTTGTAATACGAAACTAGATCTGGTTACTTTGGTGACTGTTGTGGTGTAAACAGACTTTGGCGTATCCATGTGAACCAATACTACGATAATATTATAAATGTATTGTCAATATTAAAGTCACTAGATTATACAAAGTAGCGCAACGGAGGCCATACTGGGGCTAAAAATGTCGCCAACACAAATGATTTTCAGTGATTCCAACAGTAAAAAAATAAGAAACTAGTACAACCAAAATTTTTATTTTAAACATTGTAATCACGATTTTTTTAATCAAAGATGCACTATAACAAAATTGTGGTACAGTTTCAATTACTTTTTTTATTTTTATTAAATAAAATGGATATAATATATAAATTTAAATGAAACTTAACCTTAAATATTCAAACCGCTGACAAAGGAGGTTATTAAATTAGAGCGAGAAAGAGAGTTTGTGACAGCGCAGACGCAAACTTAAGAACGTAAAAATTGCTGCTTTAGTTTGCTTAATAGGGGAAGCAATGTTGCCAATCAAACCCTGGGGTCTGTCGGCTTCTTCAAAGGCTTGCGCTACTTTGTATAATCCAGTAACTTTAGTCAATATACAACATAAAAAATTAACTTTCCCTGTTAGTTACGTATTACAAAAGGAGACAGATAATACCCAAAACGTGTATCAATTTTATTTATAAAAGCATGCAATTCGGCGCACCGACCGCTATGTCTTCCGCTTTAGCCAATAATGTTAGCCTTAACAAAATTGTTAATGGAGGGCCTGTTTTGCAGTGTTGACAATATATTGACAAGTTAATGTTTGACAGATGTCATAATTAGAAAACCTGATTTAGGCCCGGTCTTTCCACCTTCAGATAAAGTCCCAGGTAACTATCTGACACATAAGGTTATTTGTAACTTCATCTGCTGAGTAAATGTCAATACCAGTCAGTGAATCCAATACGTCAGTCTCATTATCCGTTAGATAACTATCCGATAGATACATTTGTATAGAAGGAAGGGATGACATTTACTCAGCAGATGAAGTTAAAAATAACCTTATCTGTCAGATAGGTACCTGGGACTTTATCTGAAGGTGGAAAGACCGAGCCTTAAACAAATAAATTTTAGAAACAATATACACACTAGATCAAAAAGGTGTCCTATTTTTTATATCCTTAACTGTTCATTATTATTTATTTCTATTTGAGCCAGTCTTTTCCCATGGACAGTTATATGTTGCTTTGTCAATATTAAAGAAACGGGCAAACATTAAGCGGTGTCCACTAAACTAAATGCCAACACAGATGTGGACGTTTATACAGCCACTGGCTTTGCCAGTTAGCTTTGCCAGCTGGCCTTGCCAACTGGCAAACAGCGGCATAGTGGGTATGCGCCTTTAGAATTAAAATCGCTGAAAGTTCAACGCAAGACAGGTTACTGAAGAGTGATGATTGGTTCACAAATAATGTGGGTTTTAAAGAAATATTTTAAAAATGTGTGGGTATATAAAGACTTGAGATTGACTGGTATATATGGTACAAATCTCTGTTCGGAATCAAGAAGTAGTAATCATGCAATGTTCACGTGATAATTTTGTCGAACTCTTGTCTTTCGTTGGTCATTGAGCAATTATTTTTTTTGCGACAGCCAATAGCGACTTCAATCTTTCACGTGATTTTATTACTATTTCTGCATTTCGATCAGGGTATAGATATTTGCTGAGCTAATTTAATTTATCAATAAAATTAATAAATTACTTTCACAAATATTATGCGAGTTAGCTAGTATTAAATAATATAATACACGATCCGAAAGAGAAATAACAATCTTAATAGTTCCATGTAATTTATTAACAATTGTGATTACTAATATTAATCAAAAAAGTGCACTAAAATTTCATCTTAAAACTTATGAACTGATTTAATTTAAAACAGTACATTTATTAAGATTTGTACTCTGCTTTAAAATGCACTGCTAATTCGTAGATTCTAAGCAACACAAAAGACTTACGTTAATCAGTATTCTAGTCAATAGTTAAGGATAGAAAAATCGCTAAATTTATATTGTATGTTGTAACTGTAGTTATTTGTAAATTGTAAAAATATTTGTAACATTATGTATTTGATTGTTTTATGTATATTGTCCGAAAATAATATTTTGTTTTTATTGTCTTTCCTTTTTTGTAGGAATTCGTATATGGAAAATTATTTATGATATTGCTATTTGTTTGTATCTGTACTATGTTGCATTAGGAATTAAAATCATTTTAACATGATCTTGTTTATTATTATCAACCCCTAATACCTAGAGATGGCAATAAATAGTACATTATACAATGAGCATTTAATGATAGCCATTAAGACAGGAGATTAATTTACATATATTTATAAACAAGTATATGGCGTGTAGCCTATCTCGTCAATGTAAAGTAAGTGTCTGGTAGACTAAGGGCCGGTCTTTCCACCTTCAGATAAAGTGGCTGGGGTAACGTTATCTGACGGATAAAAACAATAAAGCGACCTTCCACCTTCAGATAAAGTTATTCCTACGAATAAACTATGCTATCTGGCAGATAAGTTTTTCGGTAGACAAAGTAGCGAATAAGTAACAAATAAGTGCTGTCACTGTCAAAAAGTTAGAAATTAAATGATTTCTTGGAACAATAAATTGCAAAATGGACTTGAAAAAATATAATTTGTTTGAATTTTATTATTTGTAGAAATAATGCCTTAACTCCAAAATAACAGTGCACCAGTCCACGGTGAGAAAAAATATGAAAAAAGTATCTCGTGCAATATCCAGCTTATGTCTGATTTCATTTGTATGCCTTGTACGGAAAATTAAATACACAAATTTCAACGAGTATTTTACGAAATTGCCCGCTATCCACGAGTGGTTGCAGCCAGGGATGAAATGTTAGTGAAACTGCTTTTTTCTGTGAAAAAAAGGCTGAAGTAAACGGTGTCGAGAAGGATATCTTATATTAAACGTTAGCCGGGATCCACGCCTTACAATACAATGTTTAATAATTCTAATATTCGCTTCGAATTTGAGCAATAAGATTATAATTGGTATAGTAGCAACTGCAGTATTACGCAACTTTAACGTTACAAGAGTGGATATGAAGAACCTCCCACAAAAGATCAGTACTGTATCGGTGACGTACCTGAAGAAACTGATTACTCAGAAAAAATGAAAATGAAAGAATACTCCGTGATTTAATTTCTTATTTTCAAATTTATTATAACTTATTTTGTATTTACATCAATCATAATAAAATTAAAAAATTATATAAACGTAGAACAATTATTATTAATATATATCTATTTTTCACTCCCCCAATTTTATTACATGCTTACGACATTAATAATTGCTAAAATCTTGTATAACGCATACATAAATTTAATTTTGTTAATGACAATAACCAAATAAACGGCTCGACAGCTGTCAGTTTACAAATTTATTTATTTATTTCCATAGAGAAACAAAAAAAAATCAGAAATAGAAAAATTCAACAGACTCTGAGATGCATTCGAGTTGTGCAGAGTAGAGCGAGCGCTGAGCGAACAGTTGATGGTGACGTCATGAATAGAGCACTAACGGAGCGAGCGTTCTTGTGACGTAATGTTTATAAAATCTAACTCTACAATTTTAGGCGGCGTTTTTCTGTCAGATTAGTTCACGTCAGTCATGAATCAAAATTATATACTTCGGTTTTTCGTTGATTTTTTTATCAATGATGAAGAAATAAAATTACTTAAAAATTAAATAATAATTAATGAATTAATTTAATGAATTTTTTCCATTTTAATTTTATGCACGGTGTATTTTAATAATTTTTTTTGCTGTTTACAGAATGTCAAAAATACACAAAATTGCCATACTCTGTAGCCATAGACGAATAACAATATTATTTGTCTGCTATTATTTTTATTTATAATTTAATTTTAAAGTTTTATTTCTTTCCCGCCCTTCCCTCACTTTT
This sequence comes from Liopterus haemorrhoidalis, assembly GCA_963971575.1. Lineage (NCBI taxonomy): Eukaryota > Metazoa > Arthropoda > Insecta > Coleoptera > Dytiscidae > Liopterus > Liopterus haemorrhoidalis. The sequence goes on from OZ020620.1 coordinate 33,383,696, forward strand.
TTACGTCATACTCCATATGCTCGGTCTTAAAACCCCGAGCACATAGAGGCACTCTAAATGCTCGCTCGATCGCAAAACGAATGCAATTGAGTGTACTCCGAGCGTCAAATCGAACACATTTCAGTGTACAGAACGTGCTCGGAACGCTCGGAGCGTCAAATCGAATGTACTCTAACATTCGATTCGATCATAGGCGTTGAGAAAGATTTTTTTTTTTTGTTTCTCTATGGAAATAAATAAATAAATTGGTAAACTGACAGCTGTCGAGCCGTTTATTTGGTTGAGTCTGTGTCAAATGTACTAAAAATGATAAGGTAAGTACAGTCTGTTTCAAACGCTTAGGCGGAACTAAATGGGAATTTCGTTCTTTTAGGTTGTCACGACAAGGGACCTTGCTTGGGTTATTTCATTTTTTACGTTGGAATGTCAAAATTTAAAATTACAACAATGAAACCATGGAAACGAATGACCTATGTCAAAATTAAATTATTTTTTTATATATTTTAATGACAAAAAAATAAATAAATGGGAAATTTGTATTAAGAATGACACAAAAAATCAAAATATAAAGAAAATGACATTTTAAAATGATATTAACCTTAACCAAAAATGTTTATTGTAAGTATGATTTACAAAGCTTAAACAAAACGGTCGAAAAGCACGATTTAAACGATGAAAGTAACTAGATTGCAAAATTTAGTTCCGCTTAACCGTTTGGAACAGACTGTATTCCCAAATTCGAAATAATAAAAAATATGTGAAAAATAGAAGCCGTGTTTATTGGATAACATTTCTAAAATCCGTAAATTAATTTAAATTATATTATCTGTCTCAGTTTGTAATACGGAACTAACAGGAAAAGTTCATTTTTTATGTTTGTATATTGACAATACATTTATAATATTATCATAGTATTGGTTCACACGGATACGCCAAAGTCTGTTTACACCACAACAGTCACCAAAGTAACCAGACCTACAGTCTGTTCCAAACGGTTAAGCGGAACTAAATTTTGCAATCTAGTTACTTTCATCGTTTAAATCGTGCTTTTCGACCGTTTTGTTTAAGCTTTGTAAATCATACTTACAATAAACATTTTTGGTTAAGGTTAATATCATTTTAAAATGTCATTTTCTTTATATTTTGATTTTTTGTGTCATTCTTAATACAAATTTCCCATTTATTTATTTTTTTGTCATTAAAATATATAAAAAAATAATTTAATTTTGACATAGGTCATTCTTTTTTTTTTTTTTTTTTTTATATAAAATGATTTATTAGCTAGTTTTAAACTTAACAAAAATAATAACAAGTTTGAATAAGTATCGAAATAAACAATTTCATTAACTTAAACTTAACAGATTTTAATATACCTATATTAATCATTTAGTCTTTATAATTGTTCTTTATTTATTTATATATAGGGAAAAACTTGTAGAAAACCTATTGTCTTACTTTTAATGTCAATGTATATGCGTAGAAGCACTTTCTCACTCACTGTAGATTAAAAATGTCTCTTAAAGTAGTATATGCTTTGTCCGTTTATGTTTATATTTTTTATATGTCATGTCACTTAATTCATAGTTCCCGATGTTTTGTATTAAGGCACTTTCACTAATCATACACTTACTATAGAACTTCTCTGTCAGTCCATAAACAATGTCTTTTACGTATTTCACGTCCATTTCTTCGTGGATTTCTGATACTCTTTTAAATTTTGGGTAGTTTCCGGCAATCCTACAGCACTTATTCTGCACTACCTGTAGTTTATTATAATTTACCCTTGATGTATTACTCCACACTGGACAGGCGTAAATTAGAGATGGTCTGATTACTGATTTATAGAGGAGTAGTTTGTTTTCCCGGCTTAATTTGGATCTCTTGTTTAGCAAAGGAAATAAGGTGGCCATACTAGCTGTCGCTTTTTGACTAATATTTCTGCAATGTTCCGTGTAGTTTAGCCTTTGATCCATGATTACTCCTAGATATTTCACAGTTGGACTCCATGCAATATCACTGCCGCTAATATTAATGTTGTTTACTAGGTGTGGTCTTCTTTTAGTAAATAATATGGCTTCGGTTTTGGTTTGGTTTGGCTTAATTTTCCATTTTTCCATGTATGCCATAATCCGCTGTGCTGAATTCTTGAGGCGATTTATTATGGTGTCTATTCTCCAGGACTGCGTTAGAATAGCAGTGTCGTCAGCATAAAGTGAATACATCACGTTATTAACTCTAGGGAAATCGTTAATATATATAGAAAATAATACTGGTCCTAGTATCGACCCCTGTGGTACGCCTGCGTCTATTGCCCTGATAGAAGATTTTTTATTGCCAATCAGTACTTGGAAACTTCTGCCATGGATGTAGGAACTCAGCAGGTGCGTCAGATACGACGGAAATTTCATCCTGATTAATTTCATGACTAAGCCTTCGTGCCAAACTGTATCAAAGGCCTTCTCTATATCCAGTAGTACCATGCCAGTATATTTGTTTAAGTTGTACCCGTCTGTGATGACGTCTGCTAATCTCGCCAGTTGTGCCGTGGTAGAGTGACCCTTTCTAAAACCAAATTGTTCAGGAGCTATTAAGTTGTTGTCACTGAGGTGTTCATTTACTCTTTTTAGATATATTTTTTCTGCGACTTTACTGACAGTGCTTAGCAGACTGATAGGTCTATAGCTCGACGGTAGGTCAGAGGGCTTATTGGGTTTCTTGACTGGTACTAGGTTTGATAACTTCCAGGTTGGCGGGAAGTAAGACAATGCCATTGTATGGTTTATGATTTTGGCTAACAATATTAATGCTGTGGGCGGTAATTGTTTTAATAAACGTGATGAGGTTCCGTCTGGGCCTGGAGCTTTTTTATTTTTCAATGTTTTGATTACAGACTTAAGTTCTCTGGGAGTTGTGATATCTATTTGGTTTAGTATTACTGGGTTTGTACTAAGATACCTTTGGACTTCTCTGCATACTTTTGCCGTGTGGTGGGTTGTACCGAGATCTGTATTCTGTATGTGTACGTTTTGAAATTGGTTCGCAAGTGCTTCTGTCTTATCTTCACTGGAATATTTAAAGGAGTTACCATCTTGTAGGGGAGGTATGAAGTTTCGTTTCCTCATGAATGTTTTGGTAATCCTCCATAAGTTCCCATTTTGTGGCTGTAGGTTCGTAAGAAACTCATTCCATATTTTATTGCGAGTTTTGGTGATTTCGTGCCTGACTATGGTGTTTAATTTATTGTACAGTCTCCGTAGTAGGTCATGTCTCGTAGTTTGATACTTCCGTCTAAAATAGTTTTTTAGTGTTATTAAATGTTTTATGTTTGTCGGTAAGTCAACGTGTCGAGTTGGTATTTCTACTTTCGGTATGTTGTTTTTTGCAGCTGTTGAGATGACTGAGCTAAAGGTATGCAAATATGTATCTATGTCTTGTGTTGAGTTGATGGTAATATTATATGGAATCTTATTTCTTACTTCTGTTCTATATCCTTCCCAGTTTGCGTTTCTGTATTGATACACTACTTTTCGAGGGTTGTGTCTGCAGTCTGTCCTGATTTTGAAGTAGACGGGATTGTGGTCTGAGCTAAGAATGGATTTAGTAACTGGATGGGTAATATTTAAGTTTCCTCTGGTAATGGCTAAGTCCAGCACGCTGGGCTTTCCACGACCATTTGTTGGATAATAAGTTGGTTCGTCAGGTGCGTGTATTTCTATATTAGCATTTTGGATTCTTAAGTTATGTAGTAGTTTACCGTTTTTGTTGTTTCCGTGGCAGTTCCAGGCCTCGTGCTTGCAATTTAGATCTCCTACTAATATAACTTTATTATTTAATTTTAGTAGTTCGTCAAAGTCAGAGTTGGTCAACGGAGTTTTTGGTGGTATATATAGAGCTATAATATGTACTGGACCTGAGTTTGTAAGGATTTTTATGCAAAGCGCATCAATTTCAGCTCTTATATTTCGTAATGGAAACTCTACATGTTCCACGTTGTTTTTGACTAAAATTGCAGTTCCTCCTCCGTCACTGTCCCTGTCCTTTCTATAGGTTGTGTATCCGTTCATTTTTAAATTCTTGGTGTTGTCCAGGTGAGTCTCCGTAATTATTATTATGTCAATAGGATCAGATCTTAGTTCATGTTCTAGCTCATGTTTTTTGTTGTTGTTGAATATTTAAAATATAAATAATAAAATTTAAATATAATATTTTGACATTATAAGAGCCTCCTATGTTTTACAATATACAAAAAACAATTATGTAAGTGAATGACAAAATAAATGTCAGTGTGTATAAATATTAATAAAGATTTATGTAATCAGTTTCTTTATAAACTAAATAATAACTTATAATATTTAACAGGTTATGGGCCCAGGCCTCCTGTTGAATCAAAGGTTGAAATAAAATATAAAAATTTTCAACAAAAATATTGCGTGTAGGCAATAATAATTAAAGGTTAGTTGCAAAAGTGTAAATTGTACACAACAATATTGCGAGTAGGTAATTTTGAGTCAACTAAAAAAAAAAAAAAAAAAAAAAAGTGCAAGAGCTGTTATATAAAACATGGAGAATTATTTAAGGATAACGAAACTAAATAATTCAAATTATCAGTTATGGAGTCACCAAATAAGATTACTAATAAAAGCAAAAAAGGCGTGGAGTTCAATTGAAAACATTAAACCCAATAAAGCAAATGATGAAGAATCCAATGACATAAGAATATTAAACCAAAAAGAAATTGATGATTATGAAGAAAAAGATGCTATTGCAGCATCAATTTTACTTTCTTCATTAGAAGCTGAACAAGCACAGCAAGTATTAAACCTTGATGAAGCCAGAGACATTTGGTTTAAATTAAAACAAATTCATGAAGGAAAGACGTCATCTAGAAGAGTAGACTTAAGGTTAGAATTAAGCACAATTAAAAAGAGAGATGATGAGAAAATTGAAAAGTATTTAGCAAGAGGACAATTTATCAGAGATCAGTTAGCCCAATGTGGAGCAAACATTGAAAACGAAGAGTATTTTGGACTTATGTTAAATGGCTTACCTAGATCATTTAACGTAATAAGATTGCAGATGAAGGCAACAGGTTTAGAAAAACTTCTTACTGAAGAATTTATCTCAGGCTTAAAAGCACAAGAGGAAGAACTTGAAATAGATGAAACAGAATCAAAGATGGAAGCTGCATGCGTAATTAAAGATTCAAGACCATCAGACAGAAAGGAGAGCAACAAGAAATGTTATGTATGTGGAAGATTTAACCATTTTGCACGAGAATGTTATTATAGAAAAGATGTCCATAATAATAAAAATCGACAAGAAGTGGAAGGCAGAAGAAATCAGTACTATAGACCAAATTTTCATAACTATTCCATACAGAGAGAACAAGCTAAGATAATAAGAATTTCAGACGCTGAAGCAAAATCTATCAGAAACAACAAGAAATATGAGCAGGAATTGAGTTTGCGAGCACAGGTATGTAATACATTAAATATTACAAAAAATCCGTCTAATTGGTTTATTGACTCTGGAGCAACTAGTCACATGACGTACAATAAAGATAGTTTTATAAATTTTGAACAAATGAAACCAAATTTTGTAAAATTACCAGATGGAAAATATATAGAAATATGCGGTAAAGGTACTGTACGACTAGAAATAGTAAATGAGAACTGCAAATATAAAATTATTAATTTAACAGATGTTTTATGGGTACCTAAAATAACAGAAAATCTATTATCAATAAGTACTATCGAAAAGAAAGGTTGCGAAATATTATTTAAAAATGGAAAATGTGAAATAATAGACAAAAATGGATCACTAATAATTACGGGTACAAGAAATAATGGCCTTTATGAGATGGATGTTATCACGGAATTAAATGGAGTTGAAATTGTGCAGGAAGATAATTTTATTGAACTACCAATTACAAATACAGAAAATGAGAATGAACAAGAAAACAGTTCAAGAATAGAAAATAAAACTATGATACAGAATAAAGAAATTTCTAATGAAAATAACTCAGATATCTTTGAAAATACTGAAAATATAGATGTGAGACAAATAGATATGATTAACGTAAACAATAATCAACTTAGAAGATCAGAAAGAATAAAAGAAAAATATAGAAATCAGGCTAATGCGGTAAGAATAATAAAATGTCCTGACACATATCAAGAAGCAATACAGTCACCTGAAAAGTTTGAATGGACACAAGCAATTAATGATGAAGTAGAATCACACGTAAGAAATGAAACATGGGAAATAATTAAGAGACCGACAAACAAGACAGTAATAGATTCAAAATGGATTTTTAAGCTAAAAGAAAATGCGGATGGCAAGATAGAAAGATATAAAGCAAGGTTAGTGGCTCGAGGTTTTAACCAAAAACCTGGAATAGATTATAATGAAACCTTTTCACCAGTAATCCGTTTAAATACACTACGGATTGTACTAGCCTTAGCAGTAGAAGAAAATTTAGAACTTAATCAATACGACTTCACAACAGCCTATTTAAATGGAAAATTAAAAGAAGAAATTTACATGGAAATTCCTGAAGGCATACAAGAAGACAAAGTAAATAAGGTATGTAAACTTCAAAAAGGTATTTATGGTCTAAAACAGAGTGCGGCAACTTGGTTTGCAACACTGAAAGAAGAACTGATCAATTTAGGATTCGCCGAATTACATTCAGAATCATGTGTTTTTATTTATAAAGAAAATAATGATTATTTAATATTTTGTGTATATGTAGATGATATACTAACAGCGTCAACCTCAGTTGATTTAAACAACGAAATTATGAATAAAATAAAATCTAAGTTTGACATAAAACATTTAGGCCAAGCGAATCACCTATTGGGAATAAAAATTGAGAGGGAACTGGAAAAAGGAACAATGCGTTTATCACAAACAAAATACATTAACAAAATATTAAAAAGATTTGGAATGAGTGAATGTAGAAGCGTATCTACGCCAATGGAAATAAAGTTAAACACAAAAACAAATGATACACAAAACACAGAAAATCTACCTTACCAAGAATTAATAGGAAGTCTTCTATATTTATCTCAAGCAACTAGACCTGATATTAGTTATGTTGTTACTTATCTCAGTCAGTTTTGTTCTAATTTTACTCAAGAACATTGGCAACAAGCTAAACGTGTGCTAAGATATTTGCAGGGAACAAAAAATTTAGGGATAACTTATAAAGTAACCAAGAAAAATATAACTGCGTATAGTGATGCAAGTTGGAACAATAATATAGATGGTAAAGGATATTCTGGATACATATTTATACTAGCAAATGGAGCTGTTAGCTGGTTCTGCAAGAAACAAGAAACAGTAGCACTGAGTACGTGCGAAAGCGAGTTTTTGGCTATAACAGAAGCTGTAAAAGAAATAATATGGTTCAAGAAATTCTTAGAAGAATTGAATTTTGAGCAATATTTAAAGCCTCATATTTGGTTAAACGTAGACAATCAAGCAGCAATTCAACTTAGTAACAATAACGTGTACCATGCGCGAACTAATCATATTCAAAGAAAGTATTTCTTTTTAAGAGATGAAATTGAGAGGAACAATATAGAATTAAAATATATCGAATCAAAGAAAATGTTGGCTGATTTTTTAACAAAACCAGTATCCAAGAAAATTTTAGAAAATTGCCTTGACAACGCGGGATTTACAGAAGAAGAAGAAAACAATTGATTTGTATTCATGTATTTAGATAATTTATTAATATTGTAATTATCTTATAACGTCAAAATGGGGAGACTGTTGAATATTTAAAATATAAATAATAAAATTTAAATATAATATTTTGACATTATAAGAGCCTCCTATGTTTTACAATATACAAAAAACAATTATGTAAGTGAATGACAAAATAAATGTCAGTGTGTATAAATATTAATAAAGATTTATGTAATCAGTTTCTTTATAAACTAAATAATAACTTATAATATTTAACAGTTGTTAATGGACCTGGCATTCCAGTTCATGATTTTATTATGTTTTTTGTTGGTGAACATATCTATCCCAAGATCGAAACACCAAAATCTATTAGGATCATGAGTTTACTAATTCCGTCCGGTGCAGCGTTAATTTTTGACATGAGGTCTTTGACTTTTTTAATTATATTATGAAGATTGAAATTTTGTGTTACTGATCTTAGTAAGGTCATTATTTCTGTGAGTCCAGAACTACTTGAGCTGGTTTCATCATTAGAGTTTGCTCTCGTAGGCCATACTGGTGTCCTATTAGTAACTGGTGGGCTGGTTCTATTTAGTGGAGGAAACGCTGCATCTGTTAGATTAGGTAACGGCAAAGTTGATCTGGGTCTAGGTCTGGGTCTGCTAGATGTCGGTCTTTTAGGGCACTGAGTGTAGTTTGCAGTGTGATTTTCTCCACAGTTTGCACATCTCGGGGGTTCACTGATAAGTTTCTTGCACTCTTTACTATTATGCGGTTGACCACATTTAACGCATTTTGGAATTTTTGTGCAATTCATTGCTATGTGTCCGAAGGATTGACAACGAAAACATTGAGTAACTCCAGTTCCTTTAATTTTTTCCCATCTAATTATGCAGTAACATATTTTCTTATGTTGTACAATGGTTTTGATATTTGTACCTTTTTCAAATGTTACAAGATATAATGGATAAGCATGAATGACTTTATTTTGTTCTTTTATTGTCATTTGAGTTACTTTTATGACTGGCAAATTTTTGTTTTTCAGATCTTCCTGTATTTCTGAAGTAGTCAGGTTAGGTGGTAAATTTCTTATGATCATTTTCAGTTCTCTTTCAGTGACAGGGGTTTTGGTGGTGTATTGAATTTTCGATTCGTCTAATTGTTGTTTCACATGTCTGTAATCAAGCAAATTTTTTGTGAGGATTATAATCCTACGTCCCTTGAATTTTAGTTCTATTTCTTCATTTAAGTTGTTTTCCAGATCTTTTATCGTGTCTACATGATTTTCGAAATAGCTGTATACAACTATTGGGGGCACTCTAACTTTCCTGTCGGGATTATGTACCGTTTCGACTTCGGTTTCAGCTACTGCGCTGCTCTCTTCATCTTCGCTAAGGCTGTCGTAATAATTATTTGTAGGTATGTTATACCTACTTGGGACGTTAGATTTTTTAATTTGAGATTGCAGCTCATCAATTGCAATTCTTTTTCTTGAACCAGGTCTTGAACAAGAAGGGAGAGATGAGGGATCTACTCCTTTAATCGACATTTTGTATATTTTATTTTTATTTCGCACATGGATGCAACAGGCTGCAAGCCTTTGCACTGCACAAACTCGCACTAACACAAGGTCACTATAACTGTCTGTTTGATGTTTACTCTGCTAAAGTTCACACAAGACTGATAGGTCATTCGTTTCCATGGTTTCATTATTGTAATTTTAAATTTTGACATTCCAACTTGAAAAATGAAATAACCCAAGCAAGGTCCCTTGTCGTGACAATCTAAAAGAACGAAATTCCCATTTAGTTCCGCCTAAGCGTTTGAAACAGACTGTAGTTTCGTATTACAAATTGAGACAGATAATATAAGCTGTTCACTTTTGTAAGAACCAGTGATGGCCGCGTAGAATACATGATGTAGACTAATGTAGATTTTACGCGTAAACATGTCAAGTAGAATATGCTTTTGTTTACGTGTCGAATGTAGAATGTAAACTGTACATGCGCAGTACGTTAAAATGTAATATTTGAAATAATAGAATGGTAATAGTTTAAATAGTTTACTTTAATGTTTATGTTTATTTCAATTTTATGTAATTCTAATTACATATATTGTTTCCAAAAATGTTATCTCACAAATCGTATGTTGTTATGGACAATATAAATTACTTGGTTTCTGTCTGTATGAACTACTAAAGTAAAATTAAAATTAAAAGTTACTAGTTGTTTTAATCAGGAAGCTGTCAAAAATATTAAATTTGAGTTCTTTACTGGCTCTTCTGCTTAAAACTGGCGGTATTTTATTTTTTTACACGTTACATAACCTCATTTTTCATTATTCTACGCTAGATTCTACGTGTCTACACAGTCTACACTTCTCTACGCTGTCTACGGTAAATTTACACGTAGACGTAAAAAATTCAAGTTTACGCGTAGACGCCCATCTCTGGTAAGAACACACTAAATCTGGTTATTTTGGTTACTTTTATGGTGTGTTACTGACTTTAAATGTCAATTAAAAATATTCCATACACTGTAAAACCGACTTTAGGTTGATAAAGTTATGATCATTATAATTAAGATATCATTTTTCATTATGACATATGTCAAATGGATCGACATTTTAAAAAAGTGACATTTTTTAATACCAACGTGACATACAGCTTCAAAGGTGCAAACTATTGAAAACAAAATTCCCTCTTAGTTTGTTCTTACAAAAGTGAACTGCTTATACAGTCTGTTTCAAACGCTTAGGCGGAACTAAATGGGAATTTCGTTCTTTTAGGTTGTCACGACAAGGGACCTTGCTTGGGTTATTTCATTTTTCAAGTTGGAATGTCAAAATTTAAAATTACAACAATGAAACCATGGAAACGAATGACCTATGTCAAAATTAAATTATTTTTTTATATATTTTAATGACAAGAAAATAAATAAATGGGAAATTTGTATTAAGAATGACACAAAAAATCAAAATATAAAGAAAATGACATTTTAAAATGATATTAACCTTAATCAAAAAATGTTTATTGTAAGTATGATTTACAAACAGTGATGGGCGTTTACACGTAAACTTTAATTGTTTACGTTTACGTGTAAACTTATGTAAACAATTGGTAAACTTGTCAACAATGTAAACTTTGTAAACTGTCAAATAATGAGGTTAGTTTTAGTTATTTAATACGAATAATAGAGAGTTAATGAACAAGTATATTCAGTTCAAAACAATACAATTATTAAAAAAATGGTGGGAAGAAACCGAAGGAATAGTTTTGAAGAACTAGGTTTTGTTTTAATTAAAGAAAATGTAAAAAAATATAGGGCGTTATGCAAAATTTGCAATGAATCTTTTCGTTATTAAAAAATATAGGCTGATTTTCTTAAAGGAGAAATTTAATGTTTTTTGTTATTAAAAAAAATAGATTGAATTTTTTAAAGAAACAAGTTTTTTATTTTCATATTCATATTTACTAATTTGTATGTAACACCTGTATAATGATACTTTTTCATTTAAAATCGTTTCATTAAAATTTTATTATTTATAAAAATGTATTGAAAATGAGGTTCTGTAATTCAAAACAAGTGCGCATGTCTAAATCATTGTTTACAATGTTTGCATTGTTTACAAGAGTTTTTGTGTTTACTTTACATCATTGTTTACGCGTCAACAATGAGGTAACTTACATCATGTAACTTACGCGCCCATCACTGTTTACAAAGCTTAAACAAAACGGCCGAAAAGCACGATTTAAGCGATGAAAGTAACTAAATTGCAAAATCTAGTTCCGCCTAAGCGTTTGAAACAGACTGTATAAACTGTTCACTTTTGTAAGAACAAACTAACAGGAAATTTTGTTTTCAATAGTTTTCATCTTTGAAGCTGTATGTCATGTTGGTATTAAAAAATGTCACTTTTTTAAAATGTCAATCCATTTGACATATGTCATAATGAAAAATGTTATCTTAATTATAATGATCATAACCTTATCAACCTAAAGTCGGTTTTACAACGTATGGAATATTTTTAATTGACATTTAAAGTCAGTAATACACTATAAAAGTAACCAAATTTTGTTTGTTCTTACAAAAGTGAACAGCTTATAATTATACAGAAAAAATATGTATAAAAAAACAACTTTTCTGGAAATATATTATGAGCACATATGTTAGGGTTCAAATATTTTGAAATAAAAGACAAATATGTTTTTATTATACACATTTATTTTATTTAACCTAAGTATTATACACTAATTTTCCCGCATTTTTCGGGAGTTTTTAATAACGTCTTTCATAACAGTAAGTATGTACCTAGCTATCTTAGTACAGTAATTCAGTGGATGGTATTTTAAAAAAAAAGTAATGGCTGGACGAGGGTTTCCGGCCCCTACATTTATAGTTGCGGCGAATGAGTTTGTAAATAATGATGATATGAGATCGGAAAATTATATTTTTAGAGATATATATTTTTCAACGAACATCAATTGCATCAAGTGGCTAGCAAAGAGAAGATTGTTACATAACACGATGAGATGTAATCGTTGTCTAAATTTGATGTCGTTTTTGAAGCTTGCACAATGTATTGACGGATATCACTGGAGGTGCAAGGAATGTGGGACGGCGGCCAGTATTCGTCAGGATTCTTACTTCTCTAGGAGCCATTTAACGTTTGAACAGCTCCTGGTGATATTATATGGTTGGGCTAGCGATTTCCCCCAAAAAACTATAGCCCGTGAAGCCAGAATTAAAGAAGGATCTCGCCATACTATTATAGACTGGTGTTCCCTTAATCGAGAGATCTGCAAACAAGATATTTTAAATAATCCTGTAGCCATAGGTGGCTTACGTGACGATTATACAGCCAAAATTGTGGAGATCGATGAAAGTAAATTTTTCCACCGAAAATGCCATCGGGGAATGTGGAGGGAAGGCCACTGGGTTTTCGGTGGGATTGAAAGGGAGACTGGGAGATGTTTTCTAGTGGAGTTTCCTGACCGAACTGCGGCAACCCTCACTGCCGTCATTGAAAGGTTAATAAAATTGTGCTTGTGCACGTTTATATAAATATACGAGGTGTGTAAATTAAGTAACCAGACTGGCAACATAACGTTTGATCTGGTAACATTTGGGTCACGGGACTTGGAGGGGCGACAGGTGAACATGTGATACACCTTCAGTACGAAATTCAAAATTACTCACTAAAGTAATTTTGTTGTCCGTAGCGATTTTTTTCATGAAACAATTTTTTCTAGTGCATTCTTAAAATGAGTGACATTCATTTCGAGTAACGTTGTGCTATCAGGTTTTGTTTCAGACTTAGCACAGTGCAACGGAAACTTTTGCAAAACTTCAGCAGGCCTACGGAGACAGTGTTATGTCAACGAGCCAGGTTTTTTGGTGGTTTAAGGCATTTTCAGAAGGAAAAGAGTTGATTGAAGATGAATCACATAGTGGAAGGCCTTCATTTTCAAGAACTGATGAAAATGTCTGAAATTTTGGAAACGTTTCCCTAAAAGTCTGTGCCCAAGTCTCATACAAAACCTGATACCACACCGTTGCTTGAAATGAATGTCACTCATTTTTAGAATGCACTAGAAAAAAATATTTCAAGAAAAAAATTGCTATGGACAACAAAATTACTCTAGCAAGTTCAAACTCGTACTGAAGGCGTATAACATGTTCACCTGCCGCTCCTCCAAGTCCCGCATCCTAAATGTTGCCAGTCCGGTTACTTAATTTACACACCTCGTATATATAATTTGTTGTCTGTTTCTGTATCGGTATGTCTATGTGTCCATAAAAATGGTTTAATATCTTTAGGTACATTTTGCCCGGGTCCATTATAATTTCAGATGGAAGGCGGGCATACAATACTGTCGCGGAAATAGGAGGCGGCATATATGAGCATCAAGTGAATGTGCATGAGGAGAAGTTTGTAGATCCAAATAACCGTAACATCCACACACAAAATGTGGAAAACATGTGGATGAGAGCCAGGAGAAAACTTCGCCGGCAGTTTGGTACATCAGAGGCCCAATTTACTTCATACTTACATGAATTTATATGGCGTAATAAACACAGAAATGAGAACATTTTCACAGAATTTTTAATTTGTATTACAGAGCAATATCCGGTGTAAATGTGTGTGTATAAATTGTGTAAATGTGTGTATATAAAGTGTGTAAATGTGTGTATATAATGTAATATTATTATCATTCAATCCTTCGACGGCTCTGTTACGACTGACTTACCTTGGTCTATCAGCAACTTGCCTGTTGCAGTTCTGCAAATTTATAAAGATTGCAAAACTTAATTAATAAAAATTAATATATCTAGTCATTTCTTTTGTTTAGGCCTTAGGCGGAACTAAATGGGGATATCGTATTTTTAAATTGTCATGAAAACGGAGCTTGCTGGGTTATTTAATTTTTCATGTTAGCATTATAATAATGACAGTTATTAGAAAAATAAAATAAATAATACTGTTTTAAATTTTTGGAAAATGTAAGAATTTAAGAAACGAGACATTTGTATTAAAAATGACCAAAATAATCACAGATGAAGCAACGAATTGTTACATATGGTTCATAACATTCATTTTTTTCTATTAAATTTTCTTATATTTTCAAGTTGTTAATTACGATACTTATCTTCATAAAACTAATAAATAGTCTATCGTATTAGTTTTTAGCGTACTGGTAAAATCATATACATCAAAATGGTCCTCACGGACAAATTCCCATTTAGATTTTATATATAAGTTGGTTTTGCAACTATTTTCAATAGACTTTGCCTTTCAGCATTTTTGGGCATACAAAAAAATGTTTATTAATATAGTCACAATCAGTAACGTTATGAAAATACATGTTGCATTCTGGCACACAACAGCCTTATTTTGTACGTCCAGGTAATAATTGGAAATAATAACAAACACAAATAAGTCTTATGACACTTTCAAAATAATGTTTAAAATATCAACTGAACCATTAGGGGCGTTTGAACAAAATGTAATGTTATAATTGTTTCCAAAATGACAAGACTCTACAATTCGACTTCTGCGCTGCCCGATCCGCAGAGGTCCGATATATCTTTCTCTGTCACTCGTGTTGTCGTTTGGCGCATGCGTAGAGATGGCAAAATAAATTGAAACATCGATGTTTTGAAACATCGCCACCAAGTTTTCGATGTCGATGAAAACATCGACCAAAAACATCGATGTTTTCTCGATTTTTTTTTTATCATGTTATTAATTAATTTTCCTTACTTATATAATTTAAAACTATATTAATAATAATAATAATACTGTTTATTGACTCAATTCAGTTTTACAATTTTAAGTCAGTCATATACAATGATTATAAACATGTTACATAAAAAGTTATATATTAGTTACATAAATAATAAATTCGAGTTAAAGTAATATACCTATTTGAAGTTTAAAAATTCCTCACTATATCCTCACCAAACAAAAAATTAAATCACTATATACTTACATGTAAAATTGCTTTGTAAAATGTATTTAAAGCTAATAAAATAGATTTTGTTGTATATGATGTAGAAAGACTAAACTTATATTGCGTATGAGCCTAGTAGTAGAATTTACATCTAATATTTTTCGGGTAAGCCAAATAAAAATAATAATTTTGATAAGAGGTTTCCCGCCAATCTATTGCATTTTTGATGAATTGTAGCCTCAGCTTTTGATGGTGGCTACTGAGCCCAAGTATTGCAGGGCCAATATATATAATTTAGGGTAAACTAATTTGAGGTCCGACCATAATTCAAGAGGGCTGGTTTTGAAATTTGCTGCCACTGGGATGGAGAGATACATTGAAATTTCAGTATCTAGGTCCAAACTTTGATCCGTCATTTTTTTGTTCCACTTAAAGCGAGTGATTTATGGTGGGCCCATATAACTACACCCACCCTGGTCATTGTTCTAATCTGCAGATGAGGTTCCTGGGGAAGGCACGTTGGTTGGTATTGCAGCTACCAATTTTTTTAAATTTGGGTACGGGTTCGGGATGAAGCAATTGCATCAGAAAAATGTATGTTTTTAAACCTCGGATCAAGGAACATTGGTAGTATTAATAAATGGGCATGTTCAAGATCTTCGAATCTTGTCTCAAACTTGCTATGGATGTCCGGTATCGCCGATATCCGGTGTGGCGTTGTTGTTGTAGCGAACGGTTGGGTAGAGTCAAGTTTAAGTAACAGAGTAATAACTACTCAAGTCAAAAACTCAATCATTACGTGCATTAAACTAATTTGAACATTTTAAATCTTAATTTGAAAACATCGATATATTTATAATGTGGACCTCGATGTTAAAAAAACATCGGAAACAAAACCTCAATGTAAAAATATCGATGTTTTTACTGCATAATATCGATGTTTTAAAAACATCGATATTTCTGTGCCATCCCTACGCATGCGTATAAATAGAAAGATAAACTGCACGAGTCTGCAGGGTTGCCAGTATTCAAACATGCTAAGTAGCCATTTGTAAACCAGTGGTAGCCCAAAAGTAGCCGAATGTGAAATAGAAAGTCAAAAAAGGAGTAATAAAATAAATGGTACATAAAAATAATTTTATTTTTGTTACAAACAATAATAATAAAACAGATTTATAATAGTATAATAATTTAACAATTTTCTAATAATAAATATAATTAGTCCATTTCTTTACGCGGTGCGGACTATATTTTGAAATCTGGTGACTTTTAATGATGGAATGGGGCTTTTGACCATTTCGTTTTACATTGTAAATCAATATTTTATAACATTTGTAGGATAAGATAATTTATCATTTTAAAATGACAATTTCATTAGAGCTTGAAAATAAATCTATATTTTTCCCATATTTACCCCATTTACCCATTTTGTATATTATACATTATTAGCAGGACCGGCGGAGTGGGTGTGCGAGCGGTGGTGGCACAGGGTCTCGCTCGGCGAGGCCATGTGTCAATTTTGTAAATACCTAAAATTTTTTTATTTGAGAGGGGTCCCATTTGTTAATTTTGCACTGGGCCTCGCAAAACATAGCGGCGGCCCTGATTATTAGATTAATAAAGATTCATTCTGCTTTTCTGCACAAGTGTTTTTTATTCGCAGAAACGCACGTTTTGCCAAAAACTGATGTGCGATTTTGGAAATAATAAACAGTTAATCCCAAAAAGCTGCATCTTCATTCATCTGATAGTGTATAATATACAAAATGGGGTATTTATATCAGGCGTCAAGGATGAAATTTGTAGTTAATAATATTGCCAACTTTAACAGCTTATTATTTGACATTGGCTTAATATTTTACTGTTTTGTTATTTCTTTTTTTTTTTTGAAAATTACACATCTCGCCTGTTTAAGGAAATCATTGTATGCTATAAAAATATGAAAAACTTATTTAAAAAATTAATTTTGTTGAAAATGGAACGGTCAGAAATTCGCAGTATTATGAAGTATGAGTTCTTACGTGGAACTACGGCATCGTAGAACATTAATAGTGTATTTGGCTCTAGTGTTACTATACAGCAGACAATATCAAACTGGTTCGCCAAATTTCGTACAGTTAAAAATACCTGGCTCATCGATCACAGCAGAAATATACTGCAACCAACTGGACGAAATAATGCAAAAACTTAAAGAAAAACAGCCTAGATTAGTCAACAGATCGACTCCTATCTTATTGCATGATAACGCTAGACCACACACTGCATAAATGACTGTGGCAAAACTACAAGAACTGGAGTTGGAACTTCATGCTTCATCATCCTCTATACTCATTAGACCTAGCCCCGACTGACTACCACTTCTTCCGCAATTTGGACAACTTTTTAATAGGAAAACAGTTTAATTCCGGCAATGCTGTAAAACTGGCGTTCCAGGAATTCATTGACCCTCGTCCGCCAGGGTTTTATACCATCAGCCTGAACAATCCGCCGCTTAAATAGCCAAAGGGTATAGACAATATGGGTGCATACTTTGATGAATAAAATAATTCCTTATATTTGTAAGTTATCAACCAAAATACCAATCAGTGGCGGACTTAACGGGTGTCGGACCTGGCGCCTGTCAGGGGTCCAGGCCCGTGAAATACGCTACGCTCTTCACAATTTTCAAATTTTAAATAGATATTCTACGAGTATTCTATAATAATAGGGTCTATTGCTATTTTTCTTGGCTCGATGTTTACTGCTATAATGCCGGAAAATTTCCAATTTCACTCAAACCCAAATCAGTTCAGGAGCCCAAACAAGCCCAAACAAATTTTACAGGAGCCCAAACAATCGCCCGGCGACTTCCTTATATTTTAGGTCGCAAAACTGAAAAAAAATTAGCCCAAACGGCGATTTATCGAGTCTGTGTCAAATGTACTAAAACTGATAAGGAAAGTGTTCCCAACTTCGAAAAAATAAAAAAATATGTGAAAAGTAGAAGCCGTGTTTATTGGATAACATTTCTAAAATCCGTAAATTAATTTAACTTATTCATGTAATATTTAATTCATTTTGAAGTATTTTATAAACAATTTAATAAAGAACATTAATTAGAAAGTAAATTACATTAATACATATGGTTTATTCATATATGATATTAATTTAGACCTTATTATTAAAACTTAGAACTACTAGTAAATTTTGATACATATGTCATTTATTGTTTAACCTTTAATAAACATATGTACATATTTTAAATAATTAATGTAAGTAGATATTATAATGTTATAAATGACATTTAAACTATTTATTATTAAAAAATGTTGGTTTTGACTACTGAGGGAAACATTTTAAATATTTTTCTGTATTCCAGATTATTTTTGCGAAGTTTTTCATAACCGTTGCTTACAATGAATCTTGATATAAGATGGTCAAATGTAATAAAAAATGAGGAACAAAGAAACACTGTCCGATGTAACACTATAAGGCCTGGATATCAGAACGAGAAAATACGTGCTGGGCACAGTGAAAATGGTTTTCTTGCTGCGACTTACAATATTTGTAGTGCTACTGCGACCGGATTCAAATGGAAAGACATAAGAAAGTTGTAGTTAACTACATTAATTTTAATAATTAAATAATAAATGACAGTGCAATAAACTAGTGAAAAAGAGACAGGTCTGGTGATCCTGCTATCCGAACAGCATTCTTTTTATATATAAATATGCATACCTAAAGTGTATCTTGGCCAAATCACTAGGCGTTTACTTAAAACTCTACCGGTGGATATGGTACTTCGGCCAATCTTTACTATACCCCACTGAACATAACCTTATGTGCTGCCTCTATACAGAAGGCTTAAATAATCCTTAAAAAGGTTAGGTTAGGCTAGGCTTTAGCCAGAATACTAGTTATGTTAGAATAGTTTAGCTAGAATAAGGTTATATTGAGTGGGGTATAGTAAATCTTCCCCAGTAAATCTATCGGTCGGTAAACAGCTACATGCTTATACACGTTCACCGAACTTGTTTTCGAACGCAGTTGATGTTCCCGGTATCTGCCGGTAGAGTTTTCGTAAACGCTTTATTGCAATTCTAAGCTTACCTTAATTTGGCAGGTTAACGGCGTATTTTTATTTTAAATTATTAAATAAACATTGTCATGACATGCCGTCACAAAAATTCGCATACCAATGTGTTAAACTATATATATTGTAATAAATACTTAAATTTATGCAGTGACAATATTCAACCGGTACGAGCATATCAGTTCTTAAAATATTGAAATACTTTCATACTGGTTGTTAAAATGAATAGTAGGATAACAGGTGCAGAAAAAGATTTCACTTAGTTTCTACTTTTGGCAAATGACCACATCAACAATTTTTAAAAATCAACAAATTGTATGATAATTATTAAAATAATTAGGGCTACATCTACAGTTTTTTTTTTTTTTTTCTCGTCAGATTTATATATTTTGTGAAGATTAATGTAAGAAAAAGTTAATGTTTTTTTAGAATAATAAAGTGTATTGATTATTATTTATGAATGTTTTATTTCAAGGGAAGCGAAAATTAAGAGCGATGTTGGCCGTAGACCTAAATATTTTGAGAATATGAAAAATTCCAAATTTTAACATAGTTTTGAAAAGATTTGATTACTTATTGAATATTTCTAATCGTATCAAGAATTTTGTATTCTGTTTATTTAGGTAATTTCAATCAAATTTCTGATTGCGGTTATATGAGTAATGGTTTTCCACAAATAATTGATTACAAAAATAATCATTATTTAACAGTTATGGTTAAATATAATTTATATGGAGACTATAGTTGTCTCACTATCCTCTTTTTCAAGTCGCTGTATGTATGTTATTTTAAATATAATGGATTTACATATTTCCTAATTTCCTTTTTATAATTAATATCATTCAGGTACATCCAATCCGCAGTTGTACAGTTTCTAGTTCCAATATAAAACAAATTTAATCACTTAAAGGACTTTACCCGCGGACCAGAGTTTAAAAATCACTGATTACAAATATATTGCAAAAATGTATAAAAATAAATCAGTTAAAGAGTTAAATGTTCTAAATTTCCATGCATATCTTGTAGACCAGGTTATCGTAGGTAAAATTATATTCTACTGATATATCAGATTTAAAAATATCAGTTATTATGTAAGGCGTTTTTTTAATTAAATGTCTTTAATATTCGAGATATTTGTTTCGAATTATTATTGGCGTATTTATTCTTGGCCTCTAACACTTTTGAACTCCTTCAGTTTAATGTTTTTCTTAAACTATATTAATAATCTATATATTTGTTTTCTCTCCAATTCTAAGTATTATTCGCTTTACAATAATAGAAACGTATTTCATGGATCAATATGTTCTTACTTATATGTTCAATTAAAGTATTTAATTATAAAACAGATTTTAATTTGTAGTGCGCGCTATTTTGCGTGCATTACGACAATATTACAAAAAAAAAGTGGAAATACATTTCACTTTTATCTAGTGGTAACATTGTAGAGGCAAAATCTGTAGAACTAAAATTTATTATTTGAAGGCAATCGTTAAAAATATATTAGTACTACTGTAGGAAATATAATGATGTTATATGTGTTATAAGAGTACTATATTGGAATTTTATGGAACAAAACTTATGATAAAATCAATAATTTCGTCATTGTTATCGTGTAATAGGGATAACTTCTAGTAACTAGTAACTTCTCATTACAGTTGGCAAAATTTCAGTGTTCCCAACTTAATTTCTTTTTTTTTTTTCGGACCGGTGACCCAAGCCCGATTTATCGCCCAACCTGGCAACGCTGCGAGTCTGTGTGGGCTTGGGTCACCGATCCGAAAAAAAAAAAAAAAAATTACGTTGGGAACACTGAAATTTTGCCAACTGTAGTGAGAAGTTACTAGTTCCTAGAAGTTATCCCTATTACACGATAACAATTATGAAATTATTGATTTTATTATAATTTTCGTTCCATAAAATTACAATATAGTACTCTTATAACACATATAACATCATTCTATTTCCCACAGTAGTACTACTATATTTTTAACGATTGCCTTTAAATAATAAATTTTAGTTCTACAGATTTTGCCTCTACAATGTTACCACTAGATAAAAGTGAAATGTTTTTCCACTTTTTTTTTGTAATATTGTCGTAATGCACGCAAAATAGCGCGCACTACAAATTAAAATCTGTTCTTATTATACACTAATTTATAATTAAATACTTTAATTGAACATTTAAGTAATATTAATAATAATATTGATCTATGAAATACGTTTCTATTATTGTAAAGCGAGTAATACTTAGAATTTGAGAGAAAACAAATATATAGATTATTAATATAGTTTAAGAAAAACATTAAACTGAAGATCAAAAGTGTTAGAGGCCAAGAATAAATACGCCAATAATAATTCGAAATAAATATCTCGAATATTAAAGACATTTAATTAAAACGCCTTACATAATAACTGATATTTTTAAATCTGATATATCAGTAGAATATAATTTTACCTACGATAACCTGGTCTACGAGATATGCATGGAAATTTAGAACATTTAACTCTTTAATTGATTTATTTTTATACATTTTTGCAATGAATTTGTAATCAGTGATTCTTAAACTCTGGTCCGCGGGTAAAGGCCTTTAAGTGATTAAATTTGTTTTATATTGGAACTAGAAACTGTACAACTGCGGATTGGATGTACCTGAATGATATTAATTATAAAAAGGAAATTAGGAAATATGTAAATCCATTATATTTAAAATAATATACATACAGCGACTTGAAAAAGAGGATAGTGAGACAACTATAGTCTCCATACAAATTATATTTAACCAGAACTGTAAAATAATGATTATTTTTGTAATCAACTATTTGTGGAAAACCATTACTCATATAACCGCAATCAGAAATTTGATTGAAATTACCTAAATAAACAGAATAAAAAATTCTTGATTGGAAATATTCAAAAAGTAATCAAATCTTTACAAAACTATGTTAAAATTTGGAATTTTTCATATTCTCAAAATATTTAGGTCTACGACCAACATCGCTCTTAATTCTCGCTTCCCTCAAAATAAAACATTCATATAAATAATAATCAATACACTTTATTATTCTAAAAAACATAAACTTTTTCTTACATTAATCTTCACAAAATATTCATCATCATCAAGCCTTGTCCATCATCGGGTGATTTTGGACTGCCTCTAAAAAGAGCATAGGCTGTCAATAAAATTTCTCCATCTAACTCGTCTATCTGCCATAGGCTTCAAGTCGGTGATGTTGTTATAAAATATTACAATGTAAAAATATATTTAACATACAGGTTTATTATTTGAAAACATTTATCGTACGTATATGCAGGGCATATATTCAAAATAATAAACCAGTTAGATAAAAAAAATAAATAAAACACTAAAAAATCTGACGAGAAAAAAAAAAATTAACTGTAGTTGTAGCCCTAATTATTTTAATTATCATACAATTTGTTGATTTTTAAAAATTGTTGATGTGGTCATTTGCCAAAAGTAGAAACTAAATCTTTTTCTGTACCTGTTATCCCACTATTCATTTTAACAACCAGTATGGAAGTATTTCAATATTTTAAGAACTGATATGCTCGTACCGGTTGAATATCATCACTGCATATATTTAAGTATTTATTACAATATATATAGCTTAACACAATGGTATGCGAATTTTTGTGACGGAATGTCATGACAATGTTTATTTAATAATTTAAAATAAAAATACGCCGTTAACCTGCCAAAATTAAGGTAAGCTTAGAATTGCAATAAGGCGTTTACGAAAACTCTACCGGTAGATACCGGGAACATCAACTGTGTTCGAAAACAAGTTCGGTGAAGGTGTATAAGCATGTAGCTGTTTACCGACCGGTAGATTTCCTGGGAAAATTTACTATACCCCACTCAACATAACCTTATTCTAGCTAAACTATTCTAACATAACTGGTATTCTAGCTAAAGCCTAGCCTAACCTAACCTTTTTAAGGATTATTTAAGCCTTCTGTATAGAGGCAGCACATAAGGTTATGTTCAGTGGGGTATAGTAAAGATTGGCCAATGTACCATATCCACCGGTAGAATTTTCATAAACGCCTAGTGATTTGAGCTCCGTCAAGTTAGCAATTGATCGAGCCAGCAAGTAATCGGCACGGACAGGATATTACAGCGGACCAAATCAAGTAACGCTGTTGAATAAAATCGTTGTTTTTTATAGAATTAAACAAGTTGCAGTTCTGAACTTTTTTACCAACCATGAGGAATAGGTACAGGAATCGAATGATGGCTAAACGAAAATTTTCTCACGCGTCAGAGGCGCGCAATTAAATTTTTTCTCTCGAAACCACTCGCTATCAACATAAAACTAACAATATCGCTAAAATTAAACAAGTTCAAGTTCTGAACTTTTTACCAACCATGAGGAATAGGTACAGGAATCGAATGATGGCTAAACGAAAATTTTCTCACGCGTCAGAGGCGCGCAATTAATTTTTTTCTCTCGAAACCACTCGCTATCAACATAAAACTAACAATATCGCTAGAATTAAACAAGTTCAAGTTCTGAACTTTCTACCAACCATGAGGAATAGGAACAGGAATCGAATGATGGCTAAACGAAAATTTTCTTACGCGTCAGAGGCGCGCAATCAATTTTTTTCTCTCGAAACCACTCGCTATCAACATAAAACTAACAATATCGCTAGAATTAAACAAGTTGCAGTTCTGACCTTTTTACCATCCATGAGGAATAGGTACAGGAATTGAATGATGGCTAAACGAAAATTTTCTCACGCGTCAGAGACGCGCAATTAATTTTTTTCTCTCGAAACCACTCGCTATCAACATAAAACTAACAATATCGCTAGAATTAAACAAGTTCAAGTTCTGAACTTTTTACCAACCATGAGGAATAGGTACAGGAATCGAATGATGGCTAAACGAAAATTTTCTCACGCGTCAGAGGCGCGCAATTAATTTTTTCTCTCGAAACCACTCGTTATCAACATAAAACTAACAATATCGCTAGAATTAAACAAGTTCAAGTTCTGAACTTTTTACCAACCATGAGGAATAGGTACAGGAATCGAATGATGGCTAAACGAAAATTTTCTCACGCGTCAGAGGCGCGCAATTAATTTTTTTCTCTCGAAACCACTCGCTATCAACATAAAACTAACAATATCGCTAGAATTAAACAAGTTCAAGTTCTGAACTTTTTACCAACCATGAGGAATAGGTACAGGAATCGAATGATGGCTAAACGAAAATTTTCTCACGCGTCAGAGGCGCGCAATTAATTTTTTTTTCTTGAAACCACTCGTTATCAACATAAAACTAACAATATCGCTAGAATTAAACAAGTTCAAGTTCTGAACTTTTTACCAACCATGAGGAATAGGTACAGGAATCGAATGATGGCTAAACGAAAATTTTCTCACGCGTCAGAGGCGCGCAATTAATTTTTTTCTCTTGAAACCACTCGTTATCAACATAAAACTAACAATATCGCTAGAATTAAACAAGTTCAAGTTCTGAACTTTTTACCAACCATGAGGAATAGGTACAAGAATCGAATGATGGCTAAACGAAAATTTTCTCACGCGTCAGAGGCGCGCAATTAATTTTTTTCTCTCGAAACCACTCGTTATCAACATAAAACTAACAATATCGCTAGAATTAAACAAGTTCAAGTTCTGAACTTTTTACCAACCATGAGGAATAGGTACAGGAATCGAATGATGGCTAAACGAAAATTTTCTCACGCGTCAGAGGCGCGCAATTAATTTTTTTCTCTCGAAACCACTCGCTATCAACATAAAACTAACAATATCGCTAGAATTAAACAAGTTCAAGTTCTGAACTTTTTACCAACCATGAGCAATAGGTACAGGAATCGAATGATGGCTAAACATAAATTTTTACACGCGTCAGAGGCGCGCAATTAATTTTTTTCTCTCTAAACCACTCGCTATCAACATAAAACTAACAATATCGCTAGAATTAAACAAGTTCAAGTTCTGAACTTTTTACCAACCATGAGGAATAGGTACAGGAATCGAATGATGGCTAAACGAAAATTTTCTCACGCGTCAGAGGCGCGCAATTAATTTTTTTCTCTCGAAACCACTCGCTATCAACATAAAACTAACAATATCGCTAGAATTAAACAAGTTCAAGTTCTGAACTTTTTACCAACCATGAGGAATAGGTACAGGAATCGAATGATAGCTAAACGAAAATTTTCTCACGCGTCAGAGGCGCGCAATTAATTTTTTCTCTCGAAACCACTCGTTATCAACATAAAACTAACAATATCGCTAGAATTAAACAAGTTGAAGTTCTGAACTTTTTACCAACCATGAGGAATAGGTACAGGAATCGAATGATGGCTAAACGAAAATTTTCTCACGCGTCAGAGGCGCACAATTAATTTTTTTCTCTCGAAACCACTCGCTATCAACATAAAACTAACAATATCGCTAGAATTAAACAAGTTGCAGTTCTGAACTTTTTACCATCCATGAGGAATAGGTACAGGAATTGAATGATGGCTAAACAAAAATTTTCTCAATCGTCAGAGGCGCGCAATTAATGACGAAGCCAGTTCCACCGTTCTTTCGAAAATAGTACTTCTCCGTGCCGAGCCGTTGTTACTACATATCTACCATATTTAACCTGATTTAAACTAAACGATATAACTGACATTTACGTCCCTGTATTACCTGTTCCTGCTTATTTCATGTCATATTTGTAACATTTCACTTATTATTAGAATCAATATTATTAGTAAGTGAAATGTTACAAATACTACCTGACATGGAATAGGCACGGATAGATAGTACAGGCACGTAAATGTCAGTTAATCGTAAAATAGTACTCATCCGTGCCGAGCCGTTGTTACTACATATCTACCATATTTAACCTGATTTAAACTAAACGATATAACTGACATTTACGTCCCTGTATTACCTGTTCCTGCTTATTTCATGTCATATTTGTAACATTTCACTTATTATTAGAATCAGTATAATTAGTAAGTGAAATGTTACAAATACGACCCAACATGAAATAGGCACGGATAGGTACTACAGGCACATAAATGCCAGTTTGAACTAGCTTCGGTGACTGTCTTCAACGATAAAAACAGAGGTCACACGATCCGTTTCGGAAAGAACGTGGTTTTGAGGGAAACAAACTAATTGCGCGCCTCTGAATATCGGGAAATTTTTATTGGACTTTTGTTCGATTTCAATGCTATATCTACATATTTGGTAAAGAATTCAAGGCGACACACTTTATACGAGAGAAAAAACTTAATTGTGCGCCTCTGACGCATGAGAAAATTTTCGTTTAGCCATCATTCGATTCCTGTACCTATTTCTCATGGTTGGTAAAAAGTTCAGTACTTCAACTTGTTTAATTCTAGCGATATTGTTAGTTTTATGTTGATAGCGAGTGGTTTAGAGAGAAAAAAATTAATTGCGCGCCTCTGACGCGTGAGAAAATTTTCGTTTAGCCATAATTCGATTCCTGTACCTATTCCTCATGGTTGGTAAAAAGTTCAGAACTTGAACTTGTTTAATTCTAGCGATATTGTTAGTTTTATGTTGATAGCGAGTGGTTTCGAGAGAAAAAAATTAATTGCGCGCCTCTGACGCGTGTAAAAATTTATGTTTAGCCATCATTCGATTCCTGTACCTATTGCTCATGGTTGGTAAAAAGTTCAGAACTTGAACTTGTTTAATTCTAGCGATATTGTTAGTTTTATGTTGATAGCGAGTGGTTTCGAGAGAAAAAAATTAATTGCGCGCCTCTGACGCGTGAGAAAATTTTCGTTTAGCCATCATTCGATTCCTGTACCTATTCCTCATGGTTGGTAAAAAGTTCAGAACTTGAACTTGTTTAATTCTAGCGATATTGTTAGTTTTATGTTGATAGCGAGTGGTTTCGAGAGAAAAAAATTAATTGCGCGCCTCTGACGCGTGAGAAAATTTTCGTTTAGCCATCATTCGATTCCTGTACCTATTCCTCATGGTTGGTAAAAAGTTCAGAACTTGAACTTGTTTAATTCTAGCGATATTGTTAGTTTTATGTTGATAGCGAGTGGTTTCGAGAGAAAAAAATTAATTGCGCGCCTCTGACGCGTGAGAAAATTTTCGTTTAGCCATCATTCGATTCCTGTTCCTATTCCTCATGGTTGGTAGAAAGTTCAGAACTTGAACTTGTTTAATTCTAGCGATATTGTTAGTTTTATGTTGATAGCGAGTGGTTTCGAGAGAAAAAATTAATTGCGCGCCTCTGACGCGTGAGAAAATTTTCGTTTAGCTATCATTCGATTCCTGTACCTATTCCTCATGGTTGGTAAAAAGTTCAGAACTTGAACTTGTTTAATTCTAGCGATATTGTTAGTTTTATGTTGATAGCGAGTGGTTTCGAGAGAAAAAAATTAATTGCGCGCCTCTGACGCGTGAGAAAATTTTCGTTTAGCCATCATTCGATTCCTGTACCTATTCCTCATGGTTGGTAAAAAGTTCAGAACTTGAACTTGTTTAATTCTAGCGATATTGTTAGTTTTATGTTGATAGCGAGTGGTTTCGAGAGAAAAAAATTAATTGCGCGCCTCTGACGCGTGAGAAAATTTTCGTTTAGCCATCATTCGATTCCTGTACCTATTCCTCATGGTTGGTAAAAAGTTCAGAACTTGAACTTGTTTAATTCTAGCGATATTGTTAGTTTTATGTTGATAGCGAGTGGTTTCGAGAGAAAAAAATTAATTGCGCGCCTCTGACGCGTGAGAAAATTTTCGTTTAGCCATCATTCGATTCCTGTACCTATTCCTCATGGTTGGTAAAAAGTTCAGAACTGCAACTTGTTTAATTCTATAAAAAAACAACGATTTTATTCAACAGCGTTACTTGATTTGGTCCGCTGTAATATCCTGTCCGTGCCGATTACTTGCTGGCTCGATCAATTGCTAACTTCACACGCATAGTGATTTGGCCAAGATACACTTTAGGTATGCATATCTTTTTATTTAAAAAGAATGCTGTTTGGATAGCAGGATCACCAGACCTGTATCTTTTTCACTAGTTTATTGCACTTTCATTTATTATTTAATTATTAAAATTAACTTAGTTAACTACAACTTTCGTTATGTCTTTCCATTTGAATCCGGTCGCAGTAGCACTACAATTATTTTAAGTCGCAGCAAGAAAACCTTTTTCACTGTGCCCAGCACGTATTTTCTCGTTCTGATATTATAGTCCAGGCCTTATAGAGTTACATCGGACAGTGTTTCTTTGTTCCTCATTTTTTATCACATTTGACCATCTTATATCAAGATTCATTGTAGGCAACGGTTTTGAAAAACTTCGCAAAAATAATCTGGAATACAGAAAAATATTTAAAAAGTTTCCCTCAGTAGTCAAAACCAATATTTTTTAATAATAAATAGTTTAAATGTCATTTAAAACATTTCAATTTATTATAATATCTGCTTACATTAATTATTTAAAATATGTACATATGTTTATTTAAGGTTAAACAATAAATGACATATGTATCAAAATTTTACTAGAAGTTCTAAGTTTATAATAATAAGGTCTAAATTAATATTATATATAAACAAATCATATGTATTGATGTAATTTACTTTCTAATTAATGTTCTTTATTAAATTGTTTACAAAATACTTCAAAATGAATTAAATATTACATGAATAAGTTAAATTAATTTACGGATTTTAGAAATGTTATCCAATAAACACGGCTTTTATTTTTCACGTATTATTTTATTATTTCGAAGTTGGGAACACTTTCCTTATCATCTGTCGCACATTTGGCACAGACTCGATCTGGTTATTTTGGTTACTTTTATGGTGTTTTACTGACTTTAAATGTCAATTAAAAATATTCCTTACGCTGTAAAACCGACTTTAGGTTGATAAGGTTATGATCATTATAATTAAGATATCGTTTTTCAATATGACATACGTCAAATGGATCGACATTTTAAAAAAGTGACATTTTTTAATACCAACATGACATACAGCTTCATAGGTGCAAACTATTGAAAGCAAAATTCCCTCTTAGTTTGTTCTTACAAAAGTGAACCATGCTTTCACCGGGACTCGCAGGGCTGCCCCTAGCATTTGCGGGGCCTGGGGCAAAACTGGAATTGCGGGGCCCCAAAACTGGATTTGCGGGGCCCCATTTATATATATATGTATATATTGAACAACAATATTTTCTTAATAGTTAGTATTATAACTATTAACAAAGTACACATACTTATATTCAATGAAAATAAATTTTTGCCAACTATTTATAAAACTTTTAATGGAATAATATTTTTAATGTATTTTATTACTTGACGGTCAAAGCGCGGGGCCTGGGGCAGGTGCCCCACTTGTCCCCGCCTAGGGGCGGCCCTGGGGACTCGAATCCGAGACCTTTGTAATATACTGACTGCATGTTATAAACCTTCTCAGAACTCTTAGGTAAAAAGGTTAAAAAAAGGGTTAGTGAAGATTTGCTTATATTAAACATGTACAGCCACATACAGTGGCTGTCAGTATTTTTTATTTATTTTTAGGTGCCAGCCTAGGAAATAAAAAAGGGCTTGTAACTCTAAAAAATAAATTGTTTATCATGATATGAACTATTCTTAGGTCAAATATTTTACGTTCATTCGGGTCTATTCTGTATCTTTTGTGGTTAAAAATGATGGATAAAAAGTAGGGTGACCATTCGTCCCGCATTTTAACAGTTTGTCCCGCATTTTGTATTTGGGAGGTAAGGACCTTTTTTTTGCTCTTCACTTGGATTTGGGAGGTGAAGACTTTTTTTGCTCTTCACTTGGATTTGGGAGGTTAAGACCTTTTTTTTGCTCTTCACTTGGATTTTGGGAGATGAGGACCTTTTTTTTACTCTTTACTTGGATTTGGGAGGTGAGGACTTTTTTTTTTTGGCTCTTCACTTGGATTTGAGAGATGAGGACCTTTTTGTTTTGCTCCGTCCCGCATTGCCTTCTTAAAAAAATGGTCACCCTATTAAAAAGTAACATTTTAACTAGGCATTAAAATTTTAGAATTTTTATCAATATTGTTTCTGTTTTTTCTTTCTTCTATATTAAGATACTTTTATTTTCAGGTTATATTTACCTTATTTTTATTTTTAAACAAACAAAGAAATTAAAATT
Source organism: Liopterus haemorrhoidalis (assembly GCA_963971575.1). NCBI lineage: Eukaryota > Metazoa > Arthropoda > Insecta > Coleoptera > Dytiscidae > Liopterus > Liopterus haemorrhoidalis. The sequence goes on from OZ020620.1 coordinate 33,414,087, forward strand.
TATAAATGTATCACAGTTTTATAGTTTTAAATATTTACTTGCAATATATCGGGAAACGAGATATCTTTTGATTCTTCTCTGAATTTTAGAAAAATGAAAATATTTTAAAAAATTTCTTAAGGTAAATTAAAAGGGTCGCTCATATCACGCAGTTGCCTAGAGTTGCAGTAAGGGGACGGGGCGACGGCCCCTAGCGCACTAAGGAAAAGGGCGCTGACGACCTTGACTAAGGGGCGTCACATTGCGAAGGCGAGGACCTTTTTTTTCTCATCACTTGGATTTTAGGAGGTGAAGACATTTTTTTTTGCTCATCACTTGGATTTTAGGAGGTGAGGACCTTTTTTTTTGCTCATCGTTTGGATTTTGGGAGGTGAGGACCTTTTTTTTTGCTCATCATTTAGATTTTCGGAGGTGAGAACCTTATTTTTGCTTATCACTATTAATTTGCCAAGGGCGCCAAAACACGGTTTTGTCCCTAGCGCAAGTTTTCCTTACTGCGGCTCTGCAGTTGCCTTTGTTTAATTCGATCTGATCTAAACAACTTTTGTATATATTTTTTGTTCACCTATATTAATTTTTCATTTATTAACCTCTTTTTGTTCAATTTGTTTTATTAAAAATTGATTTAAAATAAACAGACTTGCCATGATTAATTCTAAAAATACATTTTTTCTGGCTATTTGACGTTTAGAGGTTAGAATTACAGCAGGTTAAAAGTTATTTTTTGTTCAAAAAAGTAATGACACCTGTTGCACAGTCACGTATATAAACAAAGTTAAAAAACTGTAAACTACTGTATAGCATTAATTCAACAACGTGGTGCAATTTATTTAAAAAAATTTGCTTATTTATAATCACGAGGTAGGACCAAATACATAACCAAAAAATTTGATATGTACTTCACCAAACAAATCCGAGGTATAAAAATAACAAACTTTAGTGCATTTATATACATAAATTTTCTTGCAGAAATTATGTATTGATCATTTCTCTTGAAGATGAGTAAAAATATTAATATTCATGATAATGAATTTCAAACATGTGTAATAACAAACATACAAGCCGATAAGTATTATGGATTTACAAAAAGAAAACTGCCGAAAAATTTAAAATATGGAATATCGGAATTAACGCTTAACATTATTGGTCGTGAAAATGAAGTAGCTGAGCTATATGAACTATTATCTAAACATAACCGAGTGGCAATAACTGGAATCGGAGGACTTGGAAAAACATCTCTAGCTCTACATTGCGCTGATTCTTGGATTCAGGAAAAGTCAATAGAACACGCAGCATTCATAAATGCTGAAAATGGGACAGTTTTGGAGCAGTCTTTTAAAGGTTTGGGTGCTGATCTACATATAGACAATATAGAAAATAAAACATTATTAAGCATTGTTAAGGAGATTTTCAATATATTATGTGACAGTAAATTTTTAATAATATATGATAATGTCGAATCGTACAGTACTATTAGAGACTTTTTGCCCTCATTCAGTAGTAATATTTTTGTGTTGCTTACATCACAACTCAAAGAATATAACAAACACTTTATTAATTACAAATTACATTTACTTGGACCAGAAAATTGTATAAATTTAGTATTGGATCGATTAAACGATGTAGTAAATGATATACAGAATCAAAAGAATGATATAAAATTGTTGATCGAGGTTTTGGGACGATTACCATTAGCTATAATTCAAGCTGTTGCATATATAGAGAATAAAATTGTATATAAAAGAACTAATTATACTATCAAAGCATATTTAGATGAGTATAAAAAAATTTTAATTGATCCAAAATTAAAAAAACCTTTTCCAGATTATTATGATGAAACTTATAAAAAAACAGTTTATACAGCGCTATTAATGAATATAAATCTAATCAACAAGGATGATTTTGGTGAAACTGCTACAAAAATACTTTATTGTATGGCTTACCTTAATCCAAATGAAATATTTACAAGTATTTTCGAATTTATGTTATTTCCCAATGTTGACGACGCAGTAAATTTACTTGAAAGATTTTCTATCGTTGATAAACAGCCATTCGCCTCAAATTGGTTGTCGATGCATCGTCTTATTCAAGAAGTAACCAAAGATATTATTCTTCGCTCTGATTTTGATATGCAGAAATACTTGAGTATATTACTTAAAATTTTAATCAAAGATGATTTAATTAATACGCACAGTGATTATTTATTACCTCATATCGATGAAAATTGTATAAATAAATGTTACGCTGTGGTATTTGGTAAAAACAAAAGTATAACATTATCAGATTCGCTGCGTATATTGCAAACTCAAACTTTAAATTACATAATTAATACAGATGATTGGACTGCAGGACACTTCGCTGCTTACATGAATAATGAATGCGTTATAAATACTTTGTATAATATGGGTATATTATTTAATTATAATTCTCAATGGACAATATTACATTCTCTTATTTTGTGCGAAAATTATTTTAAAACTCGTGTTTTACCTGGGTCAGATGAAAATGTAAAGCAATTTAAAGATATAATATTAGAAAGAAATATATTAAACGATCAACTGAGTAATGGTTACACAGCATTACATATTGCTACAATTTTTGGACGCACCCATTTCGTTAATGAATTATTAAATTGGGGATGCAATTTTCGTATTACTGACAATAATGGAAATACAGCTGCGCATCTTGCTGCTAAATATAATTTGAGAGGAATATTAAAAATATTAACAAAAGTTGGAGGATTTTATGAAAAAAATAAAGACGGAAATAATGTAGCAGAGGTTGCTGAGAAGGCTGGTACAATAATTTTCATTGTAGATTTACATCAAACTGAACATTGTCTTATTTTGCACGAGATGCACAATAGTGAATCATTTATTAAAAATAATTTAAAAATTACCAACGAAGAAATTAATTTAATCAGAAATACTTTTCAAAATACTGAAGTTTTAAAAATGGTTGTTGCATATATTAAAAAAACTGACGTTTCAGTCAAAGACTTTTTAAAATTAATTCTCACTCCATTAGATACAACGGTATTAGATTTAAACACCTGTTTAAAGATACCGGAAAATGTTAAACCAGGAGTAACAAAAATTATTAAATTAATTTATTTGATTCTTAATATTTTGAAAGAAAATACTTTAATATTTAATATATTAATGTATGCTTCATATTGTGATAACAAAATGTTAAATTACTCAATGTTATTAGATTATTTAAAGCATTCTAGTGAGGATGATATTTCCAAAGCTGTAACTGAACTTGATAATTGGGGTTTAATAGAACTCTTTCATTTTTGTGGTATAGGTCCCGAATTTAAAGTTTACAAAACAGTACGTTTTATTTGTACAAAATATATTGAGAAAAACGGGGATGTCTTGAATATTTGTAGAAAAATACTTGTTACTGATCCAAAAATAAATAAAGATTTAGCATTAACTTATTTGAATGTTCAAGATATATCAGAATATTACAAAAATAAATACGATAATTTAAATAAAATCCAAAAATTAGTTGATGATAAACTAGGTGATAGTCAAATAACAATTAGTTTACAGAACTGGTCTGTCTTGCATTTTGCAGCATTCGAAAACGACTATTCTATTTTTAAGAGACTGATAAATTTGGATGCCATTAAGCTAGTAAATAATATAGATATTAATATTCTTCATTTGAGTGTTTTAGCAGGTGACGTTGAATTTATAAGTAATGTGATAAACTCTGGAATAGAAGTAAATATAAGGACAAGTGGGGAAAAATTAACACCACTTCACTTAGTGGCATATAGAGATGTTGATATATATGCCACACATAATAATTATTCCCAAATTTTACAAGTACTAATAAACGCTAATGCTGATATAAATGCAAGAACTAAAAATGGCAGAACAGTTATACATCTAGCAATTACAAAGAATAAAATTACAGCAGTTGCAGACTTAGTTTACAAAGGCGCTAACATAAATTTAATGGATAACAACGGTAACACTCCAGCGCATCTTAGTTGTCATATATGTGACTATTTTATATTTGATACCTTATGTAATAGTCAACCGAATGGTTATAAAACAGATTTAAGTATTAAAAATGTAAATGGGGAAACCCCTGAGGATGTATATGTAAAAAGCCACGACAAAAATAAAATACTTGCCATTTTAAAAGAACATAGTATTATTGTTGATAATATTAACAGTTGGGGTATTTGTCATTATGCTGCTTTCGATAATTTGAAACATGTCTTTGAAAAAACTGTGAAAGATATAAATTTATCAATGGATGGTGTTGCACCAATTCATTTAGCGAGTATTGGTAGAGAATCAGTTAGTAAGGATGGCTATTTGTTTTCTTATACCAGTGTATTAAATGTTTTATTTCGTTTGGGAGCAAACCCAAATGTCGAAACAAAAGATAAAATAACACCTCTCCATGTTGCGGCAAATACAGAAAATAGTTCAAATGTTTCTATGTTATTAAAAAATGGGGCTCTCGTTAATGCGCAATCTAGTACAAAACAAACTCCTTTACATTTAGCTGTATTTAATAAAAGATATGATGCTGTAAATTTTTTGTTGGATAATGGAGCTGATGTTACTATTTTGGATAATGACAATAATACTGCAGAAAATATAGCTGTAATTAATAGTGATGAAAAAATGTTGAAAATATTTCATAAATATGAAAAAAAAATTAGGCTTAAGTAATTAATGCCTGCTATGGATAAAGTCATGACAAAAATTTCTCTTGGGGGGGGGTCTTTTTTTTCAATACATGCATTATTTTTATAAAATTAACCACATACTTTATATTATGAAGTATATTTATTGTTTTCAAAAGAAATTTACATTCTAGCTAACACAAAATGCTTTATAAAAATTATATAAACATTTTTACAACAAAATTATACAACTGAGAGCTTTATAATTCAGCAACAAGAATGTCTATCGAGCAGCAAAAAAACAATCAAACTTCCAAAACAGGCGCAGGTTTATAAAACCTTTTGGCTATGTTAATATTGCATACGCAAAATTTTAAAAACCATGTGGCACTCTTTGGAAATGTTCTGAAAATAGTTATAAAATAAACAATAAAACATTTATAAAACTTTTTGATTATTTATATAGCAGCAATTTTTTATCTGTTATATTTATAGATTTGCTCTTTTGTAGCTGCATGTTAAAACAATTTTGCAACTGCGATAAATATAGACGAAAAATCTTGTTGAAGTATAATATCACTATGACAATGAAACATATATGCATTTTTATACTTATCCTATTGCTACTTCTGAACTAAAATTTTCTTGCGAATGCCAATTTACTGTGAAAATATAAGGTAAAACATTTAAAAATTACAACCAGCCAAAGAAATATTATTTTTTGCTAATTAACTCAATTAAAAATGCTATACAAAAAGAAAAAAATATATTATATAAGCTGTTCACTTTTGTAAGAACACACTAGATCTGGGTATTTTGGTTACTTTTATGGTGTGTTACTGACTTTAAATGTCAATTTTTAAAAAAGTGACATTTTTTAATACCAACTTGACATACAGCTTCAAAGGTGCAAACTATTGAAAACAAAATTCCCTCTTAGTTTGTTCTTACAAAAGTGAACCGGCTATAAATATTATTTCAATACATTGGAAAAGTTTGTATTCAAATGTAAAGTATTAAAAAATAAATAAAATAAAAGAAAAATAAAAAAGAAATATATTTTTTTTTCTAATTAAAATATACATTCAGTCAAAATGGAGATCACTTTGTATTCACATTGTTCATAAAAATATGGCTGTTTTGATTATAAAACCTTAAGAAACCTTATAAAGCTACTAAAAAAATTTTTAGACATCAGAAGAACCAAATTGTTATTTAAATGGTTTATATATAAGCTGTTCACTTTTGTAAGAACACACTAGATCTGGTTATTTTGGTTACTTTTATGGTGTGATACTGACTTTAAATGTCAATTAAAAATATTTTTACGCTGTAAAACCGACTTTAGGTTGATAAGGTTATGATCATAATAATTAAGATATCATTTTTCAATATGACATATGTCAAATGGATCAACATTTTAAAAAAGTGACATTTTTTAATACCAACATGACACTGTATGTCAAAGGTGCAAACTATTGAAAACAAAATTCCCTCTTAGTTTGTTCTTACAAAAGTGAACCGGCTATATTATATAATCTTTACTATAGCCGGTTCACTTTTGTAAGAACAAACTAAGAGGGAATTTTGTTTTCAATAGTTTGCACCTTTGAAGCTGTATGTCAAGTTGGTATTAAAAAATGTCACTTTTTTAAAATGTTGATCCATTTGACATATGTCATATTGAAAAATGATATCTTAATTATAATGATCATAACCTTATCAACCTTAAGTCGGTTTTACAGCGTAAGGAATATTTTTAATTGACATTTAAAGTCAGTAACACACCATAAAAGTAACCAAAATACCCAGATCTAGTGTGTTCTTACAAAAGTGAACAGCTTATATATAATATGTATACAATGATTTTATTTTATAATTGTGCAATTTATTGCTTACAGTGTTATATGAATTTTAATAAAAGTAGCATCCAAGCTATAAGTTGATATAAGGTAGTTGATCGTAACATTTATAAAACATTTTTCAATTATTATTATGTTAAGTTAATAAATAGTCGCATTATTGCGCCGATGTATTTGCTTGCCTTCTAAATAAAGCATTTATTAGACCTTAACATGTTTAATAAATGCTTTATTTGACATTGACATGTTATTTTTTAGTAATCATGAATAAGTGACAAATAAATTTGCTTGCTGATTTTGGCTTTGTTTTATCATTTCTTAAAGTTTTAGATTTACTTTTCTTCATACAGTATTCTAATAAATTGCAAAAACCACATACTTATGGTCTATTTCAAAGTAGAAAATAGAACCGAGTACGATTTACACTGATCAAATACAGTATAGCGGGAAATTTAAAATAAGTTACAACTAGGGCATGGGCGTAGCAACTGGGTTAGAAAGTGTTTTTTTTTTTTTTTAATATAAAAAAGGTTAATAAGATATTGAAATAAACAATGCAGATAATACACTTACGTTATTTATACGACATAAATTCAGTTTAATGGGAAATTTGAAAAAGTTAAAAAAATATTAATTTTAAAAATTATGTACTATATATAAAAAGAGAGATTTGGTTAAAAGAGTTTAAACAAAGCAATAAAACAAACAATATATCTTCAGAGCTAAAGTTTCTTATTAAAATAATTATTGTAAATAAAAATTAAAAATATATGTACAGTCTGTTTCAAACGCTTAGGTGGAACTAAATGGGAATTTCGTTCTTTTAGGTTGTCACGAGAAGGGACCTTGCTTGGGTTATTTCATTTTTCACGTTGCAATGTCAAAATTTAAAATTACAACAATGAAACCATGGAAACGAATTACCTATGTCAAAATTAAATTATTTTTTTAATATATTTTAATGACAAAAAAATTAATAAATGGGATATTTGTATTAAGAATGACACAAAAAATCAAAATATAAAGAAAATGACAATTTAAAATGATATTAACCTTAACAAAAAATGTGTATTGTAAGTATGATTTACAAAGCTTAAACAAAACGGTCGAAAAGCACGATTTAAACGATGAAAGTAACTAGATTGCAAAATTTAGTTCCGCTTAACCGTTTGGAACAGACTGTATATATGTAGGTCTAAAAATCATATCAATAACTTCTTCTTTGGGCACAATCAGCTGGGCTGTCTTTTGGCCTCACATTAGTCCTCTTTCTTGATCTGTTAATTGTCAACTGTCAAAAAATATTTATATGTCAGATAACTTAAAAAATATATAACTGCGTAAAAACAAATTACACGGAGAATTTTCTCCATAAAATCTACGCCAAGAATGTAAATAAAAGTCTAAATATGTAAATAATAACAAAATATATGAGAAAAATTAAATACAAAAATACAGTCTGTTTCAAACGCTTAGGCGGAACTAAATGGGAATTTCGTTCTTTTAGGTTGTCACGACATGGGACAATGCTTGGGTTATTTCATTTTTCACGTTGCAATGTCAAAATTTAAAATTACAACAATGAAACCATGGAAACGAATCACCTATGTCAAAATTAAATTATTTTTTTAATATATTTAATGACAAAAAAATTAATAAATGGGAAATTTGTATTAAGAATGACACAAAAAATCAAAATATAAAGAAAATGACAATTTAAAATGATATTAACCTTAACAAAAAATGTGTATTGTAAGTATGATTTACAAAGCTTAAACAAAACGGTCGAAAAGCACGATTTAAACGATGAAAGTAACTAGATTGCAAAATTTAGTTCCGCTTAACCGTTTGGAACAGACTGTAATATAAATAATATACAGTCTGTTCCAAACGGTTAAGCGGAACTAGATTTTGCAATCTAGTTACATTCATCGTTTAAATCGTGCTTTTCGACCGTGTTGTTTAAGCTTTGTAAATCATACTTACAATAAACTTTTTTTTGTTAAGGTTAATATCATTTTAAAATGTCATTTTCTTTATATTTTGATTTTTTCTGTCTTTCTTAATACAAATTTCCCATCTATTTATTTATTTTTTTATTAAAATAAGTAAAAAAATAATTTAATGTCATTCGTTTCCATGGTTTCATTGTTGGAATTTTAAATTTTGACATTCCAACGTAAAAAATGAAATTACCCAAGCAAGGTCCCTTCTCGTGACAACCTAAAAGAACGAAATTCCCATTTAGTTCCGCCTAACCGTTTGAAACAGACTGTATATTTCCAATGTACGACACTGAACATCTGTCAACTTGGACTAAAAGCAATATTTTTATAGTGTAATAGGGATGACGATCTAAACCAATCCGTAGCAAGGACAAACAGCTCCTATCTTCTTACACACATTTTTCTACTTTGAAATAGACCATAGTCTGAATATTATTTTATAATTATTCTCTTTCAAGAAATATAAAATATTTATAAGACATTCTTATATTGTATTTATTGCAGTTTTTATAACATCAAAATATCAGATAAAAGTTATAAACTGGCATTATAATTGTTTTCAAATTGATTATATAATAACTATAAATGAAACTAAATTTCTTATTTAGGCTTTATTACTAGTGTTATAAACCTTTTTTCATAGCAACTGTGGCCGTTAATCAGGAAATATGTTTTATTTGTTACGAACTTATTTGGCATCCTAAAATAAAATTATATTATTATTATTATAAATAACCCATGCTTTCACCGAGACTCGAATCCGAGACCTTTGTAATATACTGACTGCATGTTATAAACCTTCTCAGAACTCTTAGGTAAAAAGGTTAAAAAAAGGGTTAGTGAAGATTTGCTTATATTAAACATGTACAGCCACATACAGTGGCTGTCAGTATTTTTTATTTATTTTTAGGTGCCAGCCTAGGAAATAAAAAAGGGCTTGTAACTCTAAAAAATAAATTGTTTATCATGATATGAACTATTCTTAGGTCAAATATTTTACGTTCATTCGGGTCTATTCTGTATCTTTTGTGGTTAAAAATGATGGATAAAAAGTAGGGTGACCATTCGTCCCGCATTTTAACAGTTTGTCCCGCACTTTGGATTTGGGAGGTGAGGACCTTTTTTTTTGCTCTTCACTTGGATTTGGGAGGTGAAGACTTTTTTTTTGCTCTTTACTTGGATTTGGGAGGTGAAGACTTTTTTTTTTTGCTCTTCACTTGGATTTTGGGAGATGAGGACCTTTTTTTTACTCTTCACTTGGATTTGGGAGGTGAGGACCTTTTTTTTTGCTCTTCACTTGGATTTGAGAGATGAGGACCTTTTTGTTTTGCTCCGTCCCGCATTGTCTTCTTAAGAAAATGGTCACCCTATTAAAAAGTAACATTTTAAGTAGGCATTAAAATTTTAGAATTTTTATCAATATTGTTTCTGTTTTTTCTTTCTTCTATATTAAGATACTTTTATTTTCAGGTTATATTTACCTTATTTTTATTTTTAAACAAAGAAATTAAAATTTATAAATGTATCACAGTTTTATAGTTTTAAATATTTACTTGCAATATATCGGGAAACGAGATATCTTTTGATTCTTCTCGATTTATAAAAAAAACAACATTTGTAAAATGAGATATTTCGTAGAAATTTTAGAAAAATGAAAATAATTTAAAATATTTCTTAAGGTAAATTAAAAGGGTCGCTCATATCACGCAGTTGCCTAGAGCCGCAGTAAGGGGAGGGGGCGACGGCCCCTAGCGCACTAAGCAAAAGGGCGCTGACGAGCTTGACTAAGGGGCGTTACATTGCGAACGCGAGGATCTTTTTTTTTCTCATCACTTGGATTTTAGGAGGTGAAACCTTTTTTTTTTGCTCATCATTTGGATTTTGGGAGGTGAGGACCTTTTTTTTTGCTCATCATTTAGATTTTGGGAGGTGAGAACCTTATTTTTGCTTATCACTTACATTTATTTGCCAAGGGCGCCAAAACACGGTTTTGCCCCTAGCGCAAGTTTTCCTTACTGCGGCTCTGCAGTTGCCTTTGTTTAATTCGAACTGATCTAAAAAACTTTTGTATATATTTTTTGTTCACCTATATTAATTTTTCACTTATTAACCTCTTTTTGTTCAATTTGTTTTATTAATAATTGATTTAAAATAAACAGACTTGCCATGATTAATTCTAAAAATGCATTTTTTCTGGCTATTTGACGTTTAGAGGTTAGAATTACAGCAGGTTAAAAGTTATTTTTTGTTCAAAAAAGTAATGACACCTGTTGCACAGTCACGTATATAAACAAAGTTAAAAAACTGTAAACTACTGTATAGCATTAATTCAACAACGTGGTGCAATTTATTTAAAAAAATTTGCTTATTTATAATCACGAGATAAGACCAAATACATAACCAAAAAATTTGATATGTACTTCACCAAACAAATCCGAGGTATAAAAATAACAAACTTTAGTGCATTTATATACATAAATTTTCTTACAGAAATTATGTATTGATCATTTCTCTTGAAGATGAGTAAAAATATTAATATTCATGATAATGAATTTCAAACATGTGTAATAACAAACATACAAGCCGATAAGTATTATGGATTTACAAAAAGAAAACTGCCGAAAAATTTAAAATATGGAATATCGGAATTAACGCTTAACATTATTGGTCGTGAAAATGAAGTAGCTGAGCTATATGAACTATTATCTAAACATAACCGAGTGGCAATAACTGGAATCGGAGGACTTGGAAAAACATCTCTAGCTCTACATTGCGCTGATTCTTGGATTCAGGAAAAGTCAATAGAACACGTAGCATTCATAAATGCTGAAAATGGGACAGTTTTGGAGCAGTCTTTTAAAGGTTTGGGTGCTGATCTACATATAGACAATATACAAAATAAAACATTATTAAGCATTGTTAAGGAGATTTTCAATATATTATGTGACAGTAAATTTTTAATAATATATGATAATGTCGAATCGTACAGTACTATTAGGGACTTTTTGCCCTCATTCAGTAGTAATATTTTTGTGTTGCTTACGTCACAACTCAAAGAATATAACAAACACTTTATTAATTACAAATTACATTTACTTGGACCAGAAAATTGTATAAATTTAGTATTGGATCGATTAAAAGATGTAGTAAATGATATACAGAATCAACAGAATGATATAAAATTGTTGATCGAGGTTTTGGGACGATTCCCATTAGCTATAATTCAAGCTGTTGCATATATAGAGAATAAAATTGTATATAAAAGAACTAATTATACTATCAAAGCATATTTAAATGAGTATAAAAAAATTTTAATTGATCCAAAATTAAAAAAACCTTTTCCAGATTATTACGATGAAACTTATAAAAAAACAGTTTATACAGCGCTATTAATGAATATAAATCTAATCAACAATGATGATTTTGGTGAAACTGCTACAAAAATACTTTATTGTATGGCTTACCTTAATCCAAATAATATATTTACAAGTATTTTCGAATTTATTCCCAATGTTGACGATGCAGTAAATTTACTTGAAAGATTTTCTATCGTTGATAAACATCCATTCGCCTCAAATTGGTTGTCGATGCATCGTCTTATTCAAGAAGTAACCAAAGATATTATTCTTCGTTCTGATTTTGATATGCAGAAATACTTGAGTATATTACTTAAAATTTTAATCAAAGATGATTTAATTAATACGCACAGTGATTATTTATTACCTCATATCGATGAAAATTGTATAAATAAATGTTACGCTGAGGTATTTAGTAAAAACAAAAGTTTAAGATTATCAGATTCGCTGCGTATATTGCAAACTCAAACTTTAAATTATATAATTAATACAGATGATTGGACTGCAGGACACTTCGCTGCTTACATGAATAATGAATGCGTTATAAATACTTTGTATAATATGGGTATATTATTTAATTATAATTCTCAATGGACAATATTACATTCTCTTATTTTGTCCGAAAATTATTTTAAAACTCGTGTTTTACCTGGGTCAGATGAAAATGTAAAGCAATTTAAAGATATAATATTAGAAAAAAATATATTAAACGATCAACTGAGTAATGGTTACACAGCGTTACATATTGCTACAATTTTTGGACACACCAGTTTCGTTAATGTCTTATTAAACTGGGGATGCAATTTCCGTATTACTGACAATAATGGAAATACAGCTGCGCATCTTGCTGCTAAACATAATTTTGGAGGAATATTAAAAATATTAACAAAAGCTGGAGGATTTTATGAAAAAAATAAAGACGGAAATAATGTAGCAGAGGTTGCTGAGGAGGCTGGTACAATAATTTTCATTGTACATTTACATCAAACACAACATTGTCTTATTTTGCACGAGATGCACAATAGTGAATCATTTATTAAAAATAATTTAAAGGTTACCAACGAAGAAATAAATTTAATCAGAAATACTTTTCAAAATACTCAAGTTTTAAAAATGGTTGTTGCATATATTAAAAAAAATGACGTTTCAGTCAAAGACTTTTTAATATTAATTCTCACTCCATTAGATACAACGGTATTAGATTTAAACACCTGTTTAAAGATACCGGAAAATGTTAAACCAGAAGTAACAAAAATTATTAAATTAATTTATTTGATTCTTGATATTTTGAAAGAAAATACTTTAATATTTAATATATTAATGTATGCTTCATATTGTGATAACAAAATGTTAAATTACTCAATGTTATTAGATTATTTAAAGCATTCTAGAGAAGATGATATTTCCAAAGCTGTAACTGAACTTGATAATTGGGGCTTAATAGAACTCAATACTTTTTGGGGTATACGTCCTGAATTTAAAGTTTACAAAACAGTACGTTTTATTTGTACAAAATATATTGAGAAAAACGGGGATGTCTTGAATATTTGTAGAAAAATACTTGATACTGATCCAAAAATAAATAAATATTTAGCATTAACTTATTTGAATGTTCAAGATATATCAGAATATTACAAAAATAAATACGATAATTTAAATAAAATCCAAAAATTAGTTGATGATAAACTGGGTGATAATCAAATAACAATTAGTTTACAGAACTGGTCTGTCTTGCATTTTGCAGCATTCGAAAACGACTATTCTATTTTTAAGAGACTGATAAATTTGGATGCCATTAAGCTAGTAAGTAATATAGATATTAATATTCTTCATTTGAGTGTTTTAGCAGGTGACGTTGAATTTATAAGTAATGTGATAAACTCTGGAATAGAAGTAAATATAAGGACAAGTGGAGAAAATTTAACACCACTTCACTTAGTGGCATATAGAGATGTTGATATATATGCCACACAGAATAATTATTCTCAAATTTTACAAGTATTAATAAACGCTAATGCTGATATAAATGCAAGAACTAAAAATGGTAGAACAGCTTTACATCTAGCAGTTACAAAAAATAAAATTACAGCAGTTGCAGAATTAGTTCGCATAGGCGCTAACATAAGTTTAATGGATAACAACGGTAACACTCCAGCGCATATTAGTTGTCATATATGTGACTATTTTATATTTGATACCTTATATTCTGTTGGTTATAAAACAGATTTAAGTATTAAAAATGTAAATGAGGAAACGCCTGAGGATGTATATGTAAAAAGCCACGACAAAGATAAAATACTTGACATTTTAAAAGAACATAGTATTATTGTTGATAATATTAACAGTTGGGGTATTTGTCATTATGCTGCTTTCGATAATTTGAAACATGTCTTTGAAAGAACTGTGAAAGATATAAATTTATCAATGGATGGTGTTGCACCAATTCATTTAGCGAGTATTGGTAGAAAAACAGTTAGTAAGGATGGCTATTTTTATTCTTATACCGGTGTATTAAATGTTTTATTTCGTTTGGGAGCAAACCCAAATGTCGAAACAAAAGATAAAATAACACCTCTCCATGTTGCATCAAGTGCAGAAGATAGTTCAAATGTATATATGTTATTAAAAAATGGTGCTCTCGTTAATGCGCAATCTAGTAAAAAACAAACTCCTTTACATTTAGCTGTATTTAATAAGAGATATGATGCTGTAACGTGTTTGTTGGATAATGGAGCTGATGTTACTATTTTGGATAATGACAATAATACAGCAGAAAATATAGCTGTAATTAACAGTGATGAAAAAATGTTGAAAATGTTTCATAAATATGAAAAAAAATCGAAATAGGCTTAAGTAATTAATGCCTGCTACGGATAAAGTCATGACAAGAACAACTAAACGCAAAGGCGTAGCCAGGAATTTCTCTTGGGGGCGGGACCTTTTTTTCAATACATATATTATTTTTATAAAATTAACCACATACTTTATATTATGAAGTATATTTATTGTTTTCAAAAGAAATTTACATATGTAACTATAATCACAATAAGAACCAAAATTTATTTCAACTACTATCTCCTTCCGCACAACGTTAAAATATGAACTTTGTTTTTTTCACGTAACACAAATTCAATTAATTGAAATAATAATGATAACCATGAATATAATCATATTAATTTATGAATGAATTTTCGTTTACTTAATACGAGAGCTATTAAAAAAAAAAAATCAAGGTCCGTTGAGTTAACCGAAACAAATAAGGGTAATAAGAAGTTTTAACATACACAAGAGTTCCTCAAAGATCTAAATTATTTCTCAACGTAGTCGCCACCAACATTAAGGCATTTGTCGTAACGGGGAACCAGTTTTTGTATACTCTCCTTATAGCATGTTGCCGCCTGCAGGGCCGGCGCTAGGCATGTGCTGTAGAGATGGGTCGTTCATGAACGAACCGGCTCACTGATCCGGCTCAGTACACTGACCGAAGTGACACGTTTCACCAAATTGAAATGAGCCGGTGCACGGCTCACTGTATAGTTTCAAGGATACGATTGCTCGGGCGATTGTGAGCAGTGACCGGAGTGATCCGGATCTAGATCGATGTGATGTTGAACTTCGCGAGAACTCGGCTTGTAATGTATTATCATAAAGTGTATTTTGTCATCAATTTGTAGGGCAGTTTATTTGAAACTAATAGGCTTAGTCTGTATTTTCTTACAACCATACTATATAAAAATATTAAAAATATTGCCCAAATCCCAGATGTCCGATTTATAAGGGCAATAAACATCGCCATAAACTTAACACATCTGGTTTAAAATACAGTAGCTACATAAAGTGAATTGTTTGTTTCAAAAATGTTAGATAAGAACCGGGGCTAAGCGACGTTCTACCTACGAGCGACCTGTGTCTCGGAAACATGTTTACTTAACCTGATCACTGAAACGGATCAATGAACCGGCTCAACAAACTGAACGACCTCCACTGATCCGGTTCCGTAAACTGAGCCGAAATTCCCATCTCTAATGTGCAGTGGCACATGGCCTCGCGCATTTTGCGAACTTTTTGAACCGCGCGTACTTGCGTACACCAAACTCCCATCTAAATTGTATATGTAGTTTTTGAGCGCGCTGAAATTAAAAAGAAGAAAACGGGTGGGGTGCTTTGCATCAGCTGTGAAGCGCTGTATTCCCCGAATACGAGAAAAAATCACACAGCCGAAAGTTGTTATTGATAGATGCCACAGAAAAAAAAATAGTGTAACATTCACTAAATTAAGGTGACCATATTTTTTAGTTCAAAATTCGGGACGGGAGCTTATAGAGGGGGTGGGAGTAATTATTCAAATATAATTGTTTAATTAATTTTTTAAAATATTAAATAAAAATTTCCAATCACGGATAATTAGCTTATATTATTAAAAGGAACATTATTAAAATCACAGTACTTTTTAAATGAATTCAAAATTTATTCATTAAAATTACTCAGTAGAAAACTTTTTATAATTTTCCGAACTATGGATCTTTGAGTTCTTTTTTGCTTTGCAGCATTTTATAAAAATCCGCACAGTTTTCTCCATAATTTACTTTAATTAGTAATATTACTTTTATTGTGTCTACATCAAGTTTAGTCTTGTCACTTATCCAAAAGCTGTTCAACAAGGAAAATACCATTTCGGTAGATTTTTTTTTAGTTCAAGTTTTGTATAAATAATTTTAGTTGAAATATATTGTAGCTAACCGGTTACGTTACTTTACAACGTACCATTTATTGTCCACTAGGTAGCGAGCCTGTGGTATTATATTATGTCTAATCTCAAACTGAAATGAGATATCTGATTAAAGGAGATCGGGTAGTAGGTGTGAGTGTTATCCAGGGTTCATCATTACGATATGTGAATTAAATGATATGTATTGTTGTACTTACCAACCGACTGAACAGGCATCATGTATTTAAGTTTGGATCTAAGCTGTTCACTAAAGTTCTTAAAGGTGAAGGGTTTACACTCGTTAACACGATTTAAAATTAATGAATTAAATTTATAAACAGTAATATTTACAAAGAAGTTAAATGATTAAAATGTATTCAAAGATTAAACAAACAGAATCAAGTTGTCCACCAGAATGCCGAACCAGTCTCTCTACGAATGCCACTACTTAGTTCTTACTACTAGCAAGACCGAATACTATCTGCCCTCCTCTTCAGAGAGTCGTGTGTTTCAGGGCGTTTCGACGAAAAAGGGAAAAAGGTTGTTCAAGGAACTGTCAAAGTTATTAAATAATAACTTTGAACAAATGGCTCCTTGCACAATAAACTTTAAAAAAATATTTTAAAGTGGATAAACATAAAATTTCTAAAATTTTATTATCTATTTGAATTCTCAAAAAAAATATACCCTTTTAAAAATCCCAAGAAATGCCTTTCAAAGGAATTTTCCCGACGGGTGTTTGTGAAAGTTTCTGATGGACTACTCGATTCGTTACAATATTTAAAATAAATATTGAAAATAAGAAAATAAACCTTTTCTAAAATTCGGGACAAAAACCCCGAATTCGAGACAAATATTGCTTCTAAAAAAATTCAGGACGCAAGTTGGAAATTCGGGACTGTCCCGGCAAATTAGGAACGTATGGTCACCTTAACTAAATGTATCCCTCATTAAAATATATACATTTGAAACATTATAGGAGTATCTTATAATAATAATAGATTTTATTCCTGCCTTGCGGCTTCGAATAGATTACATAGTTACCATAATTACCCATTAGAATTATTTAATTAATATAAATATCAAATACATATTATCATTTCCTATAAAATATAAAAAGTAAATAAAAATCAGAATGTAAATAAATCATTTGTTTTTTTTTTTTTTTTCTTCAGGTCCTTTGTTTATTGTTTGTTAGCTCTTTCCTTCGTTTTATAACCTTTTTCATCCACTCTACTCCTCCTCCTTCGTCATCCAATAGCTGTTCTCTGTTTCTCGTTTCCACTTTCATCTCCTTGCATTTTCTTATATGTTCTATATTTTCTTGTTCTTCTCCGCACATCCTACACAATTTCCTTGTCTCTTCCCACCAGAAATTATTAGCGTTCTCCTCGTTTTCGCAGCGAAATCTTGCAATTATTTTTTTATGCTTCCCGTCTGTCCTTAAGTATCTTGGTTGTCCAAGAGTTTTCTATTTTGAATCTAAGAGAATCTAACAAGATTCTATTTTGTTGTTCTTGTTTTTGTATGTCTATGTCAGTTACTAAAGTTATGACGTCTTCGCCTTGTTGCTCCTTTCTTGCTTTTTCCTGCAGGCTATATCCATTTCTTTCAAAGTAGTTTTTCCTTTCCTTCCACCAGTCAGTCTCCAGTTTCTTGTCTCTTTCTGTTATGCATTTTCTAAGAATTTCGTTACTGCTGATTCTGCTTCTTTGTTCAAATTGTATTGCCCTGTTTCCAGTGTCGATTCTTGGCTTGTCTCTTTCGGTTTCTGCCAGTATTATGTACGATGGGGTTTGTGTGTCTAGTCCGAGTGACCACCGTTAGTGCCTCTCTTGAATTTGCTCTATTTGTTTGTATTCTTTCCAACTCCATATTTCTACCCCATACAGTAGTACACTCTTTATTAGTTTGTCAAAAATGAACATTCTTCTTTTGAAATTGTTTTTAAATTTTCTCTCACCTATGCTCCAAATTAGTCCCATCACACTTCTTGCCTTTTTGACTCTGTCACTGATGTGTCACACATATCCCAAGTATTTTACCTCTTTTACCTGTCCGAGCTCCGTGCCTTTCCATGCCCAGTTTTCTTTCTTTTCTCTTCCTCCACTTTTCCGGAATTCAATTATCTTAGTTTTTTCAGTACTCAGTGTCATGTTCTTCTTATCTATATATCTTTCGAATCTCCTGATCATTTCTTTCAATTCTGGGACACTTTTTGCTACTATCACAATATCATCCGCTATGCCAGTGACCAGATTTTTTCCCCTCCTATTATCATTCCCCCTGATTGCCATTTTGCTAGTATTTCTTCCAGGTCGGCCAGGTAGATTGCAAACAGGATTGGACTGAGCGGACATCCCTGTCTTAATCCTCGTTCCGTCCAAAATTTTTCGCTCGTCTCCTCTCCTATCTTTACTCTGTTGGAAGTTTCTGTGTAGATTTCTTCGATTTTTTTTATCAGGTGGGAGTCCACTCCTCTCTTTTTCATCACTTCCATAGCTGTTCTCTATCCACCATATCGAATGCTGATTTCAAATCCGCGAACATTGCGTATAATTTTCCGCCTTCTTTCTTATTTAATGAATAAAACTTCCATAGATCGTCTGCAAAAGCTTCAGAATCGTGGCATGAGGGTTATTTTGAAAGTGTCGAGGTATACACTTATTAAAAGTATGTGTAATATGTTAAATTGGCTTTCTGTAGAAGACAAATTATTTTATGGAGCAATGTTGTTTATCTACAAACTTTTAACAGGTGTATTGCCAGAATATTTGCAAAAAAATATAATTTTCAATAAAGATGTGCACAACTACCCAACCCGAAGTGCTAACGACCTGAGGGTGTTAAAAAATAAAAGAAGTTCAAATGATAACCAGATTTTTTGTAAAGGTTTTAAACAATTTAATACTTTACCATCTAGCTTAAAATTTGAAAGTAAAAATTTAAAGCAATTTAAGAGGGATTTATTTTCATTTTTAATAAATAAGTGTTAATGTATAGACTAAATTTCTAATTGTATTATAATATATATTGTAAACTATATGTATGTTAGGCTCTGCCTATTTTGAATAAATATTATTATTATTATTATTTCTATATCGATCAGGGTTTTCAGGGTGTAGATGTTGTTTATGGTGCTTCGCCCTTTACGAAAGCCTGCCTGATTGTCTGGCAGTAGACCTTTACACTCAATATCTTCCGTAAGTCTTTCTTCTAAAATTGAGGCATATAATTTGTACAGAGTGTTCATTAAGGTAATTCCTCTGTAATTATTTAGGTCGTTTTTGTTACCTTTTTTAAAAATTGGGCAAATTGTTCCTTGTCTCCAGCTCTCCGGAAACCCCTCTCCTTTCCATATTTTTCCAAAGATTTATTTTATTTCCTTTTTTACGTTTTCTGCGCTATTCTTCTATACCTCGTTTCTTCTCCCGGACTTTTCTTGTTCTTCAGTTTTTTTATGTGTCTGTCAATTTCATTCTCTGTAATTTCTTCTATATTTTCATTACTGTATTCTATTTGACTATTGATATTGTGGTTTCTTTGTTCCATTCCTCCATACAGTTTTTTAAAATGCTCTCTCCAGGTCTCGATTTTTATATTACTTGGTAATTCGGATTTTAATGGAGCGTTCGAATAGACTTTTATCTAGGACAGCAGAAGCCGAAAAGCTCAAAGTAAGCTTAAACAAGTTTGTGTAAAAATATTTGTGCGGTGTAGGAAGTAATTCAGTAGTTATACCTTTATCTTGTTGTTATATTTTGTAAAGTGTATACATTCTTTATATATATAAAAAAAAAAATTTACACGAACTGCTTTAAGCTTACTATGAGTCTTTCGGCGTCTGTTGTCCTAGATATTTACTAACTAAACCTAACCTAATTACCTTGTTTTTAGGTGCACAGTACTTTATTTTCCCCCCATATTAGCCTAATTAAAATTGTGTATCATTGTGCATACGTTTATAACATGGTGGTGCAGAGGGCCAGATCATTGTCCACCTGAATTAAAAAAATTTAAAATTTCGATACAATGCATAATAAATAACTGCAACAGAAAAAAGTGAAAATAAATAATATTTAATTAAATTTAACACGTTCGCGGACAGTACGGCTATAGCCGTCGAATATTTTTCCTAGCTCAGGTCAGGACGGTCTAAACCATCCTATTTTTTTATTCAAATATACAAATGACGGCTGTGGCAGGTTTTAATTCCATTTAAGTATATGAAAACTAGTATAAACTGTCCTATCAGGAACATACCAAACACAGTAAATGTCCTATTATAAACAAAAATCTAAAAAAGTGACATTTTGGGTACATCTCATTGTACAAAACTGTCCGCGAACGTGTTAAACTACATCTATATATTAAAACTCTAATCACAGTAGAAATTAAAGGAATATTACTTATTTCTATATTTCTTAAAAATAAACTCATTTAATAAATTGATATTAAATTTAAATTATTAAAATTGATATATTACATTTTACTATTGCCAACACTGCACGCATGCGCAGTAAGGTGGGTTTGCTAAAGTAGAATAGTACCGGAGTGACACGCTCGGATACGCAGTCTGGTGGTCAAATATTGTACTACGCGACTGTAGTACTGTTTGAAATTATTACATATGTCTAGTGTTGATTTTTTCTTAGAACGTCGATAGATACATTTTCATAAAATAAAAATGTACTGTGCTTAAATTAACCTGTTCCCTGTTAGCATATTCACAGCTGAATACTAGACAATTCAGCCATATTGCCTTGTATTACAGCGTCGCCAACGGTAATGTCACTTCTCAATTGGGGAAGTATTTTAAGATCTCAGCGCTATTGCGGCATACTTGGAACCTTCAAAATAGACATTCGTTACATATAAACAACGTGAATTTTAATGTTTACTGGTGGTTTTTGTAATTTTGCTACAATATTAATACTTGTTTTTATGCAATTATATTTTTATGCAAACATTTTTTATAAAAAAAAGCGCGATAGAATGTCTATTTCTGTAGTTGCTAAAATCCCACCAGATGTCATATCGCTTAGCAATTTTTCCCTATGACTATATTTTACTCGAATGATTACAATTCTCGTCTACAGTTCGGGTGATAAACTTCATCTCCGTGAAATATAGCCTGCATTATATGTTTGTTAAATAAAATACTAGGGAAATTTGTATTGACCGGTCCACTCGAATTTCATTCATTATATATGTCTCGGCTTCTTCAGTCCTGAACTTTTACTTACTAAACTTAATCTAACTACCTAGTTTTTAGGTGCACACTACTTTTTCCCCCCCCGTATTAGCCCAATTAAAATTGTGCATTTGTTTATAATATAAATTCACTTTTTCAATGTTAACATAAACGGACCGGAGAGGAACATTCACCCAAATACTATTGTTATCTTTTACGTTATATTTTTCCAATTTTTAATAATTATATTGTATACAATACTTATATGGTTTCAGTATCAACACTAATTTTGTATTTGCCTAGTTTCTAAATTAGAAAAAAAAAAAAAAAAACGTGTAAGTAAAATAATATGTTGTTTTATTTCTCCTAAATTAAAAACTGTGAAGAATCAATCAATTCTGATTCTCGTAAGTTTTGGTCTTTCATAAATTCAAAAAAATCTAATGGGTCATATCCAAATATTATGTCACTTAATAACGATAGTTTCTGATATAGCCAACGCTTTTGCAAATTTCTTTGAGAGTACATTTAGCCCTTCTAACTCTTCCATGTCAAATGATGACGTACTACCGAATTCTAATTCTAATAGCCCAATTTATCTTTGCTACATCTCGCGTGAGGACTTTGAACGTGCAATTAAAAAGACAATAAAAAACAATCTAACGTTTGGCCCTGACTTAATTCCTAATTTTTTAATTAAAGACTGCGCGAAACCACTAACAGAGGCACTTTTCCATATTTTCAATCTATCAATTAAAACCAACACATTCCCCACGGCATGGAAATGGGTCGTCTTACCCCAATTTACAAGTCGGGAGATAAATCCTCCATAAATAATTATAGACCTGTGGCTATTTTATCTAATTTCAGTAAGATATTTGAGAATATTATATATCGTACAATATATTTTGGGGTACAAGGATCGCTTTCATTTTCACAACACGGTTTCATGCAGCGTAGGTCTACTACATCTAACTTATGTTATTACACACATTTCATCTAATCTATTTTGGACAAAAAAGGCCAAGTAGACGTCATCTATACAGACTTTAGGAAAGCGTTCGATACTATCGATCACTCTATCGTACTTAACAAACTTCGCACTGTTCTTTCCCCTTCGTTGCTGTCAATAGTCTCTTCCTATCTATCACTTCGATATCTCTATGTAAGCTTTCGCGGTCTCAATACTTCTCCTTTTCATGTAACTTCCGGGATACCACAGGGCTAAAACCTAGGACCACTACTTTTTTTTGTTATTTATTAATGATATCAGTGAACTATTTGCTAGTGACCACCTACTTTTTGCTGACGACTTAAAAATTTTCAGATCAATTAAGTCCAGCCAGGATTGCGAACTTCTTCAATCGGACTTAAATATTCTCAGTAACTGGTGTATGACTAATAAACTTAATTTAAATTTAAATAAATGTAAAATTCTATCCTTTACTCGGAAACTCAATCCTACTTATTTTGTTTACTCCATTTCAAACCAAAATCTATCGCGTTGTAGTACGATTCGGGACCTCGGTGTTACTTTTGACCAAAAATTAACATTCAACTTACACTTGAATAGTATCTGTTCTTCAGCACTAAAAATGCTCGGTTTTATAATTCGCAATACTCACACTTTCACTAACTTAAATGCCATTTTCATATTGTACTACGCATTTGTACGATCTAAACTAGAGTATTGCTCTATTATTTGGAACCCTCTCTATGATTGTCACATTAAAGCAATAGAAAGAGTACAACGTCGTTTTCTTAAATATATTTATTATAAAGTTATGGGATATTATCCACCTAGGGAACTATCATACGAAACGCTCCTGAGCATATTTTCAACCTACTCCCTAACTAGTCGTCGTAAAACTTACTCAATGAATTATCTTAGTAAAATTTTGTGCAATTTAATTGATGATCCAGTGTCCCTTCGCCATTTACACTTCCATGTTCCTTTTAGGTCCACTAGAAATCATTCACTGTTCTACATTCCTCATTGTCATACAAACATACATTTAAAATCGCCTTTAAACCGCATGTGCTCATATTATGAAGTTGAAAGTACTGCTATTGAATTTATATAACAAATAATAACATTGTTATAATTGTACTAATTGTTTATTTTGTTTTGAAATCTTGAATTTTTGTGTATTGTAAATTTTTGTATATTGTTATTCTTTAAAATTGTTATTTCATTAGTTATTGTAATTAATTATTATTATTTAATATTGTCATTGTAATTATTTTCGTTATATTGGTAATATATTTATATGTATATTTTTGTACCTGCCCGTTGTGGGTTAACTGTTGGGCAGTTGTAATAATAAATAAATAAATAAATAAATAAAATGTACTCAAATTTACAGAAATAGGTAAAATTATATAAAACATCAAAGTAAATTACTATTTTAGTCTTACTAATATAATGTTTTATTGTTATATTCATAATAACAATAAACTATTTTTAGTAAGACCAAAAAAAGTTTTGTTTGGTGTTTTCTAGCATTCATTTATAAGCCGTTTTCGCAAACCTCAATCCGATCGCGTATCCGATAAATAAATGACGTCACGAAATTTAATCGGATAGAATTAATCAGATAAAGTCAGTTTGCGAACGAATATTAATCGCTTGATCCAAATAACTTCTTACGGACTTTTGCGGACAGGATTGTTTAGAGTTTAGTGTTCTATTGTCTAGATAGCAGCACTTACGACTTTATTTCTTTATTTAAACTTGACGATTTTTAAGATCTTAACGAATAACGATAAATAACATTTTCATGTTTTCCACTGTAATTCTTTTCTTTTTATCTTTGCGGTTTAAAAATAGCATTACCATATTATTTTCGTCAGTATCATCATAACCATCATCATCGAAAAAAAAAGAGCGTGTCCAATAGTTATAATCGGCAAAATTTTTGAGATTAAAGTCAAAAACCCAAAATGACATACACATCAAATAATTTTTTAGGTTATTTAATCTGAAATGAATCCTACTATTTTGTAGGATTGAAATATTGCTATCCGATCGCGTTTATCAGATAGTTATTGTAGGTTTGCGAACGTAGATAGTTTTGTATCTAATCAAAGAAAAAGTTTGCGAATAGGTTCGTAGCTATCAGATTAAATCAATGACGTCATATATGTATCGGATAGGGTTTGCGAAAACGCCTATTTTACCCCTTGGCAATTTAAATAGCCCGACATTCATCAGTTAACTCGACCCCTCGTACCACGGTGTCTCTGTAGTCGCCGTGTTGCCATATTTTATACAGGATTGCGAACTCTATTCTTTCCTACTCTATGATGCGGCGATGACTCCCATTTCTAGTCAACCGATTTTTACCAAAAATCAACAAACAAAAGGCACACGGAATTTTTTCATACTTATATGTAACGTTTCCATGGTCATGATAAATAATATCTCTCTGTTAGAAAATATTAGGCCAAGTTATTTCTACTCTGTTGCTAGAATGTATTTTATACAAGTACTTTATGATGTCGGTCGATCCTGTGGTCGCGACAGCTGATTTGTTTTTCATATTTTTATTTTAAATAATGGGTACAATTTGCAACAAAGAGTTGTATTTAGAACAACAAGAGTAGTATGTCAATTTAAAATTATTTACTTATCAATTTTTAGTGTTTTGTGCTTTTTTTTACTACCGATTTTTATTATTTTAAGCTGGGTTGTTAAATGTTCTACTGGGATTCGTTATAAAACTTCAAATGTCCTACTTCGATAGGGTTCGTCCCTCATTTGGATTTGGGAAGTGAGGACCTTTTTTTTTGGTCTTCACTTGGATTTGGGAGGTGAAGACCTTTTTTTTTTGCTCGTCACTTGGATTTGGGAGATGAGGACCTTTTTTTTGCTCTTCACTTGGATTTGGGAGATGAGGACTTTTTTTTGCTCCGTCCCGCATTGTCTTCTTAACCTTCATCCGGGCGCGCGGACGGTAGTTTACCGTCACATTCATGAAAACGCGCGTAACGAGCTCCCATGGATGTGTAGGGGAGTGGGAGGGACTTGTATTCCCTAGTTACTATGCCTAACACTAGATGTCAGAATCATTCTTCCTACTTTCCACAGTTTTTCGTATCAGTGATAGGTAAACATTGGATAGTGATTGCTGACGGTAGATTACCGCTGCGCGCACTGATACGTAATGTTTTTCCTTTTGTCATCGGAGCAAAATGTAAGTACCGATTTAATATTTTTCATAGGTATATTGAATTTATTTACCCTAATCTAAGTTTCCACTGTTCTGCATCTTATCAGCTTCTTATCACTACATATCTAACTGAACCTTATCAATCTCAAGGCCCATAAAGCAGCATGAGAATAAGACAAAAAAAAAAAAAAACGTTTCATGTATTTATTTTATTGTATATTAGGTATTATTTTTCCTCTTTTTTCGATGCTTACTGTATTGTTCTCATTTCACAGGGCACGTTTATTATTTACTGATAAAAATTTGCCTCGTGCTTTCAATGATTTGGAGGCAGAATCGGATGAAGAACGGGATGTTCAACAGGAAGAACAATGTGACAATCCAGACGATATCGTTTTTGAACCACAAGCTATCCAAGAAGATGAACACTACAGTCACTCCGAGGAAGAATTAGATCCTGCAATTGATGAAGAAGACCAGGAGATGGAAGGTTTGGAGTTTTACATTGGCAAGGATGGAGAAACGATTTCACAAACATCAAAAACCAAATCAAAAAACATTTTAAAAACTCTTCCTGGCCCCAAGGGACAAGCTAAGAACTGTAAAACAAAGCTCGAATGTTTTCTTCAAATCTTTTCTTTAGAAATTATAGATGACATTGTTAAAAACACTAATATTTATATTGATCAAAGAAAGGCTGAAAGAGATCCGTCGCCTGGCACTCCAGTTCGAGATAGGGATTAGAAACCCACCTCAAGATCGGAAATAAAAGCTGTCTTCGGTGCATTGTTCCTTATTGTTGCGACTCGTGAACAGCGATCTGCAACTGACAAATTAGCTCCGATTCGAAATTTTTATTTGTCCATTATAGATAATTTTCAAAGAGCATATAATGTTGGTGAATGTGTGACCATCGACGAAATGCTAGTGGCTTTTCGTGGCCGTTGTAATTTTATTCAATACATGGCCCAAAAGCCGGCCAAGTATGGCCTGAAACTTTATTCCTTGTGTGATTCACAAACATATTAAACATACAACATGATTATTTATTGTACAAAAACCTGGGCCCTATGTCACCTCCAACAAGCCTTTAGACATTGTCATAAATTTGTGTGATCCACTGAAAAAAACAAAACGAAACGTGACCACCGATAATTGGTTCAGCAGTTATCCGTTGGCTGAATATCTATTATCCGTTGGCTTGACTTTCCTGGGAACCTTGAGAAAGAATAAGGCCGAAATCCCAATTCAATTTGTGACAGAAAATAAAAGCCTTGTCCCAGGTAGTCATTTATTTGGATGCAATGACTCCTCAACTTTGGTCTCATTTGTTACAAAAAAGCAAAAATTTGTTCTAGTCTTGTCAACATGTCACGACGGAAACCAAGTGGATGGTGAAACTGGTAAACCAGTCCAAATAATGGATTATAACGCCACAAAAGGTGGTGTCGATACAGTTGACCTTTTGTGTTTGAGGATTTCAAGAAGAACCAAAAGGTGGCCAATGACAATTTTCTTTAGATACCTGGACATTGTTGGGATAAACTCTTTGAGAATTTACCAAATGAATAATCCCTTGGAGACCTTTGGGAGAAGGATATATATTTCTGTTCTGGCTATGGCACTAATGGAAGAAAACTTGAGGGAACGATAGAAAATTCGTTCGCTTCCCAAAGAGTGTTTTTCTTAGAACGTACCGAGAAGATGAAATCAGAACAAATCAAAATGAGGTGAATCCAAACAAACGTCGCTTTTGCTATATTTGTGGTTCTAGAAAAAATAAAATAACTCGACTATCATGCAAATCTTGTAATAAAAGCGTTTGTCAAAAACATTCTGCACCTACATGTTACAACTGTAATGATATGTTTGATTCAAACGAAGATGAAGATTGATTTATATACACTATCGAATTTTATACGGTGGAATAAGTTTTGTTTTGTGTGGAAAATGATAGTTTTTTGTTTAGGTTTTATAAAATTGTAGTACAGTTTGTTTTAATAAATTTTTCTATCGTTTACGCATGCTACATGTTTTTTTTTTATCAAATTGATTCCAATTTTGAAAATTTTGACTGAAGCGATGGGCAAAAAATCTTGAATACAGGGAGACGATAAACTACCGTCGCGCGCCCCTTTGTGTTACAGAAGGGGACGCGCCCGGACGAAGGTTAAGAAAATGGTCACCCTATACTTCGACTAAGTCAATATCTGGTCACCGATCACCCTAGCCTAACAGACAATCCTGCAATTGACATCATTTCCTAATATACAATATACATTTCAAAGGAAAATTGTTAAAAAAAAAACATAAAATATGTCTGAGCATAATTATTTTAAGTATAAAATACAGTTGGTTTGGATAACATGGATACCACAGGACCGACCGCCATCTCAAAGTACTTGTATTAAATACATTCTAGCAGCAGAGTAGAAATAACTTGACCCAATATTTTCTAACTGATATTATTTATCATGACCATGGAAACGTTACATATAAGTATGAAAAAGTAAATACTCCCTAGAAATTTTTTTCGTTTTATTAAAAAATGTCTCAAATAAAAGTTGTTAGTAATTGCTTTTTATAGTAACTTGTGTTAAATAAATTTTTTCGAAATATTTCTCTGTGGTGAAATATTAGCAAAAATCTTAAAATCGACACGAGTAAACTCCCATTTTTAGTCAACCGATTTTTACCAAAAGTTGATCAACTCGTGCCATTGATGTCAAAAGCTTAAATATGAAGTTTCATAAAAATCCTTTTAGCCGAATTTGCTGTGCACGTGTACACAGACAGACAGACTGATTCATGAATGTTCGAAATATGATTTAATTTTCCTCTTATTTTATCTTAGGTTCGCTATCATGTATGTGTAAAGTCTCATTTCAGTCAGATGTGTACGTACAAATACCCAGAGCCGCAGTAAGGGGGAGCGGAGGGGGCGACGGAAAAGCACGAAGGAAAAGGGCGCCGACGAGCTTGACTAAGGGGCGCCACATTGCGAAGGTGAGATTTTTTTTTTGCTCTTCACTTGGATTTTAGTAGGTGAGGACCTTTTTTTACTGACCGCCAACATATATAAGGGAGGTATTGTGATTATACCGATTTTGACATTTCGAGATTTCGATGGATCTCCACGAATTGAGGTCCCTACATAATATTTTGACTATTTTTGGCATGATGCCTGTCGGTCTGTCTGTCCGTCTGTCTGTCTGTCCGTCTGTCTGTGTACACGTGCAGAGCAAATTCGGCTGAAAGGAGTTTTATGAAACTTCATATTTAAGATTCTGCCATCAATGGCACGAGTTGATCAACTTTTGGTAAAAATTGGTTGACTAAAAATGGGAGTTTACTCGTGTCGATTTTAAGATTTTTGTGAATATTTCACAACACAAAAATATTTCGAAAAAAATTATTGAACAAAAGTTGCTATAAAAGCAATAACTAATAACTTTTATTTGAGACGTTTTTTGATAAAACGAAAAATTTCGAATAATTTCTGTAAAATTTTTCGAAATTTTTTCCAAGTCTCAATTTTTTCAAATTTATATGTAACGTTTCCATGGTCACGAAAATTAATGAGAAGATAGAAAATAGGTTTTTTGGCTTCCCTGGACCATGAAACGTGGTCATCAGTCAAAATCTCGACATCGAAAATTTTCGCGATTACAATACTTGCCCCTTATATATTAAGGTCGGGCAAGTAAAAAGGAAGAACATAATATCAGTTGCAAGACACATAAACAAAAAATGTAAACAAAATAAAAGACTCACATGCGTATATTCATGCAGGTACCAATACAATATACTGTGAAATCTGTGTTTTTTTTTATATCTGCATATATACCTATCTAACTCGATATCCATGCATATGTGTATATACAGATACACACATGCATAGATAAACATGTAATGATGTCCATGCATAATATACATACATATACATATATACATACATACATACATATATACATATTGTTTAGCTATAGATAACCTTTAGCTCGGCTTGTGATAAGTGCTTACAATATCTTTTTACCCAAGTTTTGAAATTAGAAGTATATTCATTACTTATAAGGGGATTGTTTGATTGTTCAAAGCTGTTATGTATTTTAGGTGCAAAATAAGTAAAACAGCGTTGTCCAACTTTCTTTGTTGTTTCTTTATATTTAGCTTGGTGATTGTTACGAGTGTCATAACAGTGGGTAGATAGTGTTATTTCTTGTTTATTTTTATTTAAATATTTTAATATCGCAAAGGTATATAGTTGGTATAAGTTCATGACTTTAGATTCATTAAAAAGTTTGTCTGTTGAGTACTGTGCAGGTTTTCTCTCTATTATTTTCAAAATAAGTTTCAGACTTATAACAATTTTATTGAGGTATATATTAGCTGCGCCACCCCAAGCTAATAACCCGTACGACAATATTGACTGTACAAGAGCGTAGTAGAAATTATATAAAGTTTTGATTGGCATGATATCTCTTAATTTTTTAAATATATAAAAAGTTTTACGTATTCTAGAAGTTAAATTATTTGTGTGTTCGTTCCATCGGAGATATTTGTGTATAGTTATACCTAAGTATTTTGCTCTATCAGTTTTCTTAATTATTACAGAGGCCATTAGGCCAAGTTATTTCTACTCTGCTGCTAGAATGTATTTTATACAAGTACTTTATGATGGCGGTCGGTCCTGTGGTGGCCATAGCTGATTTTTTTTGCTTATCACTTGGATTTTAGGAGGTGAGGACTTTTTTTTGCTCATTATTTAGATTTTGGAAGGTGAGAACCTTGTTTTTGCTTATCACTTACATTTATTTGCCAAGGGCGCCAAAACAGTTTTGCCCCTAGCGCAAGTTTTCCTTACTGCGGCTCTGCAAATACCGCATAGTTGGACTTCGTATCACCATTTCAAAAGATAATAATCAGTTGCAGATAATATCACAGAACGATTCTAAAACTGTTACAAATGTGGGCCTCACTGGGCAACAGTTGGAACCTAGGATGATTAAGTAAAGGATGCGCTATTCGCATGCTAACAGCATTGACGATTGTGTGGAAAGGAGTGTTGAGAGAGAAGGCAATATATGTCAGTACTGTGTATCGCTGTAACTACGTAATGCGCGTGTGCTCAATTTGAATTTGAAGCGAGCGTATTTTTAAATGAAAATATTTATGGAATTTCCTACAAATTATTCTATAATCTCGTTATTTCACAGCACACACACGGTGTAAATTTTTCTGCGAATATTTTTCGTAACATATTTTGTACAAAATATAATATCGTGTCAAACGGCGCTAAAACTATAGTAAATGTGTATTTAAAATTTCTCCAATCATTTTATAATAATATTATTTGGCATTAAAACAATCTTTAAATATATATGTTCGTTTATAAGTTGGGTTTTTTATTCAAGGTTAACTTAATTGCCAGAAACCAGTTGTGGTACTAGGACATGGATAATTTTCTATTATCTATAAGTGACGTTAGGGATTTGCTGCTATCAAGGACCGTAGTGTTGTCTGCAAAGAGGATGGTGTTTAACTCAATGTTAACGAAGGGTAGATCATTGATGTATAGTAGGAATAGAACAGGGCCCAGAACTGACCCTTGTGGGACTCCGTGTTTTACATACAATGTCTGGGAGGTCTCGTGTCCTGCGTATGACAGGTAGGCGGGCCAGATCGTTTCCCGCAGGTCTTAGTTTGGCCACTCAGGTTTTGGTGTCCACTGGTAGACGCAGCTAGTAGTGTCATGGCTATATCGGTGGGGGGAGGTGGTGACAACTGATTAGTCGTCTTCAAGTTGTTCGGGAACGTGGGCGATTGTTGTGTTCAGCGTTCAGTACAGCCGAGAAGAGCGAGATGGCGAGCAGCAAATACTTGAGTGCTCCCCCGGACCCGCGATACGCGCCCACCGGCAAGTCCATGGGAGTCCTTTTCCTCGACAAGATCAAGCAGCACGCCAACAGAATCGCACAAGTAAGTCCGTCCGCTCTACATACATATTATAAGATGAGGAAGTAATGGGATTCGGATTGGTCAGAAATTAAAATTAAAACAATATTTTAACTTCGCTAACGTTTCGATTTAATATGAAATCTTCATCCGAGCTAGAATGAAAATATAGCTATAATTTAAGATGATACAATTTGTTTTACAATATAAAGTATAAGAAATTAATTTTACAAAATTTGATCAATATCTAACTACAACTAAATGTGAAAAATATGGTAATATTAAAAGATGAAAATAAATAAATAAAATAATAATACAATAAATCACAAATTAAGATTTTTACATAAAGTCTGTTCCAAACGGTTAGGCGGAACTAAATGGGATATTCGTTCTTTTAGGTTGTCACGAGAAGGGACCTTGCTTGGGTTATTTCATTTTTCATGTTGGAATGTCAAAATTTAAAATTCCAACAATGAAACCATGGAAACGAATGACATGTCAAAATTAAATTATTTTTTTTACATATTTTAATGACAAAAAAAAAAAAAAAAATGGGAAATTTGTATTAAGAATGACACAAAAAATCAAAATATAAAGAAAATGACATTTTAAAATGATATTAACCTTAACCAAAAAAATGTTTACTGTAAGTATGATTTACAAAGCTTAAACAAAAACGGTCGAAAAGCACGATTTAAACGATGAAAGTAACTAGATTGCAAAATCTAGTTCCGCCTAAACGTTTGGAACAGACTTTACCTAGGTTAATAAGTCACAAAATAAAATAAATTTATTTTATTTGTGACTTATATTTCTATATTCATACCGATTTTAACATTTCGAGATTTCGATGGATCTTCACGAATTGAGGTCCCTACATAACGTTTTGACTATTTTTAGCATGATGTGTGTCGGTCTGTCCGTCTGTGTACATGTGCAGAGCAAATTCGGCTAAAAAGATTTTTATGAAATCTCATATTTAAGCTTTTGACATCAATGGCACGAGTTGATCAACTTTTGGTAAAAATCGGTTGACTAAAAATGGAAGTTTACTCGTGGCGATTTTAAGATTTTTGAGAATATTTAGCAACAGAAAAATATTTCAAAAAAATTTATTTAACAAAAGTTGCTATAAATGCAATAACTAATAACTTTTATTTGAAACGTTTTTCTATGGTCTATTTCAAAGTAGAAAAAAGTAGATAGCGCTGCGAACTGAGTACGATTTACACTGATCAAATCAATATAGCGGGAAATTTAAAATAAGTTACAACTAGGGCATGGGCGTAGCAACTGGGTAAGCAAGTGATTTTTTTTTAAATATAAAAATGGTTAATAAGATATTGAAATAAACAAGGAAGATAATACACATAAAATCTACGCCAAGAATATAAATAAAAGTCTAAATATGTAAATAATAACAAAATATATGAGAAAAATTAAATAATATAAATAATATATATCCCCAATGTACGACACTGAACATCTGTCAACTTGGACAGAAAACAATATTTTTACAGTGTAATAGGGATGACGATCTAAACCAATCCGAAGCAAGGACAAACAGCTCCTATCTTCTTACACACATTTTTCTACTTTGAAATAGACCATAAGTATCTATTTTTTCATACTTATATGTAACGTTTCCATGGTCATGATAAATAATATCTCTGTTAGAAAATATTAGGCCAAGTTATTTCTACTCTGCTGCTAGAATGTATTTTATACAAGTACTTTATGATGGCGGTCTCAGAAGTCGGTCTATGAAGGAAATCTCAACAGTGTCAAAGAATGGCATTATTCTGAGTCATTTATTAAACGGCGGTAAAAAAAACTATAGTATGCAGCACGTAAAGGTCATTCACTTACTTGCTGCATAAATATTTAGTTTGATAAAAAAAAAACTCAATAACCACTTACCTATATACAAATGTATATGGCTATCTAATGTTTATCTCGCGTGTATCTTTCACACGCTTCTTTTTGAGCTCTTGATAAATTTGTCTGATAAGTTATTAATAAGTACTGGGAATATCCGAGATATTTCAGGAAGATCTTGCATGATAAGTCCGATAACATACATTCAAACTTTTTTGGACATTTTTAAAATAAGATAATATTTTTAGATAAAAAGGAAATATTTACTGACGTATGTATTGATGATTGTGACGTCATTTAAATATTATCAATAAATCAAATACTTATGAATTGCTTGTACATTGTTTGAGAATAATTAGAAACAAAGATTAAAAGAAAGCAAAAGCTGAATCAATACAACATTATCTTCTGTTTAAGATGGAATGTCTTGGAAATCATTGCTAAGAATGTACTTAAACAACTTACACATTGTGTGTGTATGTGTATGTGTGAAAATAGCGACATACCTGTTGCGATGCTGTTGCTCAAGTTGCGAAGGTGAAGCTAGTAACATCCCTTTAGATTTACTAGTATTAAGTTTTAATTTGTTTTTATTCATCCATATTTGTACCAGATTAAGATCACTATTTAATAACTGTGGTAAATTAGATATTTCGGAATTAACCAAATATATTAATGTGTCATCAGCGAAAATATGAATTTTACAATTTTTGAGAATATTCGGAAGAACGTTAATGTACAGTAAGAAAAGGAGTGGGCCTAATACACTTCCTAGAGGTACGCCCATATCAATAGGCAAAGATTTTGAAGTTAATTCATCCTAACACACTAGTATCTACCACTAAGATAGCTTCGAAACCATTGCAGAGCAGTGCCTTTGGCTCCGTAATTTTCAAGCTTTTTAATAAGTATCTTTCTGTCCAACGTCTCAAAAGCTCTCTTAAGATCTAAGAATACAGCACAGATAAATTAGTTATCATCAAGCATCAATTTCCATTCATTAAGCAAACAATTAAACAGAGCCGCAGTAAGGGGGGCCGAGGGGGCGACGGCCCCTAGCGCACTAAAGAAAAGGGCGCCGACGAGCTTGACTAAGGAGCGCCACATTTCGAAGGTGAGGACCTTTTTTTTTGCTCATCACTTGGATTTTGGGAGGTGAGGACCTTTTTTTTTGCTCATCACTTGGATTTTGGGAAGTGAGGACCACCTTTTTTTGCCAGCGGCGCCAAAACACAGTTTTGCCCCTAGCGCAAGTTTTCCTTACTGCGGCTCTGCAATTAAAGGCCGTTTCACATGAATGGTTTGCACGAAAACCAGATTGAACATTTTCAAAAATGTCATTACAATTTCCAAGATCTTTTCAGTCATTGGCAGCATATTTATCGGTTTGAAATCTTCTGTATTTTTTTTAACCTTTAATTTTAGGTATCGGAATGGTAATAATTGATAATTTCAGTTCTTCTGGACAGACCCCAGAAGTTAATGACATATTTATATATTCCAATAAAGGATGACCGATTAAATGGAAGTACTCAATAGCTGTTGGATGTTTCTGATGATTTCAGATCGACTCGGTAACTGGAGAGTCGCAAACGTACGGAGACCTTTTGGAACGAAGTGTGCGCGTGGCTCAGCACATGGTGTCGCGGGGCGTGACCCGCGAGGATATCATCACCGGCTGCTCGGGCAACATCCTGGACGCCTGCCTCCCCCTGCTCGCCTCCCTGTACCTGGGCGTGCGTTACAGCTCGCTAGATCCCTCTCTCTCGCTCGAGGACTCCGGTCACCTGCTGGGCCTGGTGAGGCCTCGGTACGTGTTCTGCAGCCCGGAGGCCCTCGCTCTCGTGGAGGAGGGGCTCGAGCGGGCCGGGGTAGACAACTGCGAGATCGTCGTGTACGGCGAATGGCAGCCTGACGGGCGACACAGTCACACACCCTTCTCGGAGTTTCTTCTTCCCACAGGAACTGAAGAAAGCTTCGAGGCGAGGCAGGACGTGGACCCGGACGACACGGCGATAATATTCTTCTCCAGCGGCACCACTGGCCTGCCCAAGGGTATCTGTTGTACGCATGCCGGACTCCTCTCAAAGGCCCCCACAGAAACAGTCCAAAATGGAAAAATGTAAGACTCACTAGTACCTAGCTCTACCATTATATTCCGGATTCCGGATCAATTATGGATAAAAGGTTTACTTATTATTCTGACTACACCACTGGTTTTTAGGGTTTTGTAGGTATGACCAAAAAACCCTTATACCGTCTGTCTGTCTGTCTGTTCGGTAAAAATTGTAGCCAAACGGCTAAACCTAGAAAGTTGAAATTTGGCATGCTTATACAACTCTTTGACCCGCACATAGGAAAAATACTAAAACATCTAAAAAACATATCCTAAAAATATAAATAAATATATGCTCACCGAAAAAAAAAATATTTTTTTACAATTCTGTGTAGGGTATCAAATGAAAGCCCTTGGTACGTGGATTAACGATCAAAATTTTATTTTTGCAAAATAAATTATTTTGACGCGATTTTTGCTAAAATTGTGCAAAAAAAAAATTTGTCCCACACCCTGTAGCCCAGATGGTTTAAAATAAAAATCTGAAAAAATTCTAAGTAATGTACATTGGTGTGAACCGGAATAGTACAACAGGAATTTTTGATCAGATTATGTTTTCGGAAAATAAAGCATTTTTTGTGGTTTTTGGTTCACAAAGTACAATCGTTATACCAATGTAAGACACTCACATGCAAGGCGTGCGATGGCTCAATGGGTTAGAGCACTGGTGGAACGAAACGCTGGAACGAAGGGTTTCGAGTTCGAGTACGGAGTGAATTTTATTTTTTCTGTTTTTTTTTGCATTTTTATTATTTTGAAATTATTTTGTCAAAATTCTAGTTATATTTTGACTAAGTTTATATTTCTTCTAGTTTATATTTTATATATTTTCGGAAAATAACGCATTTTTTGTGTTTTTAACTAAAATATGTAAAATATTTAATCCGCTATTTAATACAGTAAACGAGTGAACGTCCGTAGTCCAGTGCTAACGTTCTAGCTTCGGAAGTTGCAAACCACTGTTCGTTCCCGTCAATTTTTATTTTTTGTTTTTTTTTTTTGCATTTTTATTTTGTTATATTTTGGCAAATGTTGCATTTAATTTTTAAAAGCGTAAATTTAATAACCAGTGGGAAGTGTTGAAATTATAATTTAATTCTATGTTTGTACGTATACGAAATCAGAGGGGCGGAGTTTACGACCAAAGGAAGCCGTAGGCGCAAATTTCAAAATATTAATGAACCTTATTATATAAAACAAATACTGCAAATATTTAGAAACCCAAATATTGGTATTAGGCATCCGAATTAAAATTAATAAAAAAATATTTTAACATAAAATTTGTTTTGGCATCCCAATTAATCATCATTCACTTACTAAATACCTGCGAAACCCTGAAATGTTTGAAAATTCACACTTTTTTTTCCACCGGAGATGAAGAAAATTTATAAATTTACTGGACTTTTATTATTTAATATACTACAAAAGACCTAGAACAAGGGTTGGCAACCTGCGGCTTTTAGAAAATTTTGTGGCTCTTTGAAAATTGGCTGGTTTTTATTTTAATATAATCTGTTTTTTAATTTTCAACTTTTTGCCTGTACTATACAGGTTTTGTATTTTTCAGAATGTTTTACGGTGCAATTCACGCCCGGTAATTCCCTTACTGCATATTCCCTTTTAGAAGAAGTTATTTGTTTCGAAAAAAAGTTATCTGTATTTGTGAATGATTTACGTGCAAAAACATTTTTACATTTTATTAATTTACAAAAACATGTTATTAATGCATTTTTTTTTGCACAAACTATTGTTAACATGCAAGGAGCTTTTCGATATAGATTTAAAGAGTTTAGAAAATATAAAGCTACACTAGCTTTTTTGACAAAACCAATTGAAGTGGATATGTAGCAATTACATTTATCACCTTTAATTAGTGGATTTGAAATCCAAAGGTTTATGGAATTATATATTCTTAAAACTTAATTCTGAACTGGAAAATTTAGAAAGAAAAAAGTGAATTTTATCTTCCCAGCATAAGTGGACCGAAATTCGCAATCTTCAAAATGTAGATAAAGTTCTTTTCGAAGCTTGGAACCGTCTTCCAGAATCGTTCAATCTTTTAAAAAATTATGCTTTTGGGCTACTGACAATTTTTGGATCCACATATTACTGTAAGCAAATCTTTTCACATGAAAATATGAAATTAATAAAGAGTCAGTTAAGAAGTAATCTTACTTATCTGAAACTTGAGTGCTGTCTTAAGTTTACTTAAAGATTACTGAATATTCACCAAATATTAAAGTCTTATAAAACACTATACAGGAGCAATCGTCCCATTAAAAAAATTATTATATTGTAATATACTGGCAACTACAATAGGTATCACAAACTAAATGTATAAGTAAATATTAATTTATTGTAATACTTGATTATTTTAAAACAAATAAACAATTTTTACGTTTTTTTTCTTAAATATAGCATATATTTTTTAGCGGCTCTTCCATGTTATTGTGTTTTTTTTTTCAATATAGATTTGGCTCTTTGTCACTGAAAGGTTGCCGACCCCTGAACTAGAACGCTGTTATTTTCTACCCAAGCCATGTAATTAAGGTCGTACCGACCAATTTAGAATATTTTGATATTTTTGCCACCCCCCCCCCGCCCCAAAGCTGAAATCCTGGCTGCGTCCCTGAAGCCAATTATTATACTTGTAAAAGGAAAACACCTAATATTACAAATTACGAGAAATACATGAGGTTAAAATAGTGATAAATGAAATTAAAATAGTGAAAAGTATAATAAACGGTATATTAAAATGCAGTCAGTATAATAAACAAACCAGTGAAACATAACAACATACAGACCAATTTTGTAACTCAGTTACTATGATAATAGTAACTAAATATGTCACTATGAGCAAGGTCAGTTACTATCATAAATGAAAGTCATTATACTTTTTATAATATTTTATCTTGTAGTAACGTTATTACACAGTAATTTTTTACAGAATTGATCTGAATGTCTCATTTAATAACCTTTTATCCATATACAGTTGTGGCGAACTAATTAAGAACGATCTTGTGATATGCATGTATTCATATATTTTGATTGGTTAAAAGGGCGCCGTACATATTTTTTTCCATCTGACTTCAATCGATTAACCGCTCCAAAGGATATGCTTCCATTGGGAAATAGTCCAATCTTTATGTTCCTTGGGAAAAGCTAGCCTGTCCTTCCTGTTTTTTTATGAAAGTAGAGGCTTCTTTCTTACAGCTCTTCCAAATAGTTGGTTCTCATTCAATCTTTCTCTGATAGAACGAGCTGATAGTGCATTAGGTTCTTCAGTAAATATCTCCTTTTGGATTTCTTTGGAGCTAAGAAAGGGATTAGTTTTTGCTAATCGAACTATTCGTCGATCCAGTTTCTGAAGTTTTTCGAGGTCGTCGACGTCTAGCTACATTTTCTGTGGTGTGATGTTTATTAAAATGTTGCAACGCGTTATAAACCATAGTTTTAGAACATTTTAATTTATTTGCAATTACTCCATAAGACATATTTTCATTTAAATGCAGTTTTACTATGGCATCCCTCATGCCTCGTGCGCAACTTTTTTTTTCTACCCATAATAAAAAAAAAAAAAACTTATCCTACAACACAAAAAACGAAATTGATTTTACCACTACAACCCTTGTATTAATAATTCTTACCAGTGTTTTATCTGTTGACACAGCTCAGACTTCACAAAATAATGTTTTGCAATGTCGTTCCTAATTCCAATAATTCGTTCCTAATCGCCAATTGAAACGGGCACATGTACGCTTGAACTGAACTAAACAAATTTTACGACCGAAGATTTTTGGATAATGCAATATTTACTTTGGGGTATAGTATAAGGCATATAAAAATTAGTACATATTTGGCGATTTATTGACTATAGTTAAAACTAGAGAACATTGTCTGTAATTTTACCTGCCGTTCTTAATTAGTTCGCCACAACTGTTAAGCGTGTTCTACATTATACTTTATTCATCAATTTTCTAAACTTTTTTCTTTGAACTAGAAGTTGTCAAAGTTTTAATACAATTTATTTTTCAATTTTTTGGTAGAGAATGAAATTCTTACACGTGTTTCAGTTCATTTAAAGTACCAACATAAAAATATTATTCATATCTTGTCAAGTGTTTATAACCTAGCTATTAGATTTGTAAAATTACTGATTCACACACAAAACACAATTTATATATTCGCTTATTTAAACCAATGATCAACAAAACACTATTAAACACGTGGTAATACAAAATATTTAAAAGCGTAATTTTAATGTTGGTACAATTGTTAAAACTGTCTACTGCGCATGCACCGAGTTCCAAGTTGGATGTGGTTTCAAGAATAGTTGGATCAAATCTAGTTTTGAATAAAGTTGACCTTGACTACTTACCCTGTTCTACACTGTACAATTTCACTGATTTATTTCTAGTACAAGTTCTAGTCAAAGAAATAAGTATGAAAATTTGATGAGAATTGTATAATGTAGAACACGCTTAAGTGAGTTTCACAAAGTTCTATTAATGAAATCGCCGACAATTTAATTTATTATAATAACTGTTTTAGTGACGGGGTCGACCTTAATAATTTCTTGTATTTCACGACATTTTACTGGATCTCTGCCGTGTCGGTGTTGGTGATCGCAATTATAAACGGATCCACGCGCGTCCTGTGCTCAGCCTTCGAGGAAGAGCTCGCGCTCAAGATCATCGAGAAGCATAAGGTTAGTTAGTTAGTTAAAAATTTTGGCGCACAGCAACAAAGGCTATTTGCGCCTAACGCAGCCCATCTAAATGACTAGACTATGTATTAAAAACAATAAATTAGACAATAAATAAATAAATAAAATCATTAAAAATACGCATACTCAATGAAAGAAATCTTGCACTGACAAACACAAAGTGTCATGTTCAATAAATAATATAAAAAGTTCAAATTTTCGAACAGACTCAGGGTGATGGTTAGAGGGTGTAAAGGGGCCAATTACCATCGAATATCACAGTTTAGAAATAGAACACATTAAAATAAGGTGCAAGACTTCACACATAAAACAGTAAGTTCGATTCTCTCAGGAAGAGTATCAGCCTGTCCATGAGTACTCTGTCGTCACCTAAAGCAACTGACAGGTCATAGCACAGGCCTAGTAGTCTAGTGCCTACGCACCATATTTTACGTTGATACTGCACTTGATGATAATGGAATGCCATTTGGCACACGTGTTCCTTATAAAAATTAAATCATTTTGACCTGCAGCACCTATTTGTGAATCGAGGCAAATTCAAGATGGCGGCGAAACTAGCGCGTCAATTACGATAACGATAACTGATTTTTATGATACAGCAAAATAGCTAAATACATATTTGTACAATGGACTTATAGCTACAATTTGCCGCGTCGTACGCGAATTTCCGTCACTTAGTTTAGAAGATACCGTCCATAATTCATTCTCAGACGCAAAAAAGTGATTTCCGAAATGGCTAATGAATTTCGTATGATATGGCTCGTTTTCTATTAATTTAAAGCCGTAGATTACGAATCTGTTATCAAAATGGCGAAATTTTTAAATTTGGATAGATTTTTTTCCCAAATTCGAGACATGATGATATTCTCTATCACTGCAAATCTGCGTATATTAATATTTTGTTTCAATTCTTCCTAAATCTGTAGGGCATATTCTTGGTTACAAGAATATGTGCGGAATTTTTCTATGCGGGGCGCCAAAATTAAGGTAGCGGCCGAAATGTGTAAAGTCTCAACTTCGTATTATTTTGACACTCTTTATATCGTTTTCGACCAAATCGGACCTGTAAATTACAAAAATGAAATAAAAAATGGCATATGACTTGTTATTATTCGGATTTTGCCCGAAATGAAATAAAAAAAATTACATATCCGGCCGGAACGGCTGTAAATTATGACATTTAAGTAAGATACTCCATTCATATACGGAATGCATCAATTTGCTTAGGTTTGTTTGCGGCATCTGGTCTCAAATGAAGCCGCTTTCGAAATAACGCTCGAAAATCGAATTTTGCTATTTACATAAAATTTGTTGAGTTGTCTACCAATTTCGGGTAAATTGAAGTCGTAGATTTTGAAAATGAAGTTAATTTAAAGATTTGCTACACATAAGATTTTATTTTGCCCGAAAAAAATAATTACATGTATTCTTTACATAGCAGTGAGATTAATTACACATTAATTACACAATTAATTACATTTTCAGTGATAGAGAATATCATCATGTCTCGAATTTGGGAAAAAAATCTATCCAAATTTAAAATTTTCGCCATTTTGATAACAGATTCGTAATCTACGGCTTTAAATTAATAGAAAACGAGCCATATCATACGAAATTCGTTAGCCATTTCGGAAATCACTTTTTTGCGTCTGAGAATGAATTATGGACGGTATCTTCTAAACTAAGTGACGGAAATTCGCGTACGACGCGGCAAATTGTAGCTAAAAGTCCATTGTACAAATATTTATTTAGCTATTTTGCTGTATCATAAAAATCAGTTATCGTTATCGTAATTGGCGCGCTAGTTTCGCCGCCATCTTGAATTTGCCTCGTTTCACAAATAGGTGCTGCGGGTCAAAATGATTTAATTTTTATAAGGAACACGTGTGCCAAATGGCATTCCATTATCATCAAGTGCAGTATCTTTCGACGTAGGCATCAGACTATAGCCTCTCCCTGACATCCTCGAACTGTACACATTCAGTTAAAATGTGCAACACAGACAAATCTGTGTTACACGTCTCACAGATAGGGGACTCTTCACCTCGAAGGAGGTGTCCATGGGTCCACCAACGGCCTCCGTATCGGCACGTGGCCTATATGGAGGCGTGTGATGGCGGTTTCCTCCCTGCGGTTAATCCTGCAGGAAGAATCCCATGGTTTAACGTCTCCCTTAATCTGTCGTAACTTCACGTTCTGTGTGCGGCTCCAGTCATGTTGCCACATGTCTAAAACCAAATGTTTCAGATGACTCTTTGCGTCATTTGGAATAATGAAACTCACATCAATCATAGGTCTGTGAGAAGCACAAGGTATAGCCAAAAGTTGTACAACTTCCAAATTATTATTAAACGGAGGGCTATCACCTTTCCAAAAGACCTATATCACACTTGAAATGTTTCTTTTGCTTTTATAAGATTACTATAAAAAAACCGAAGGTTAAGAAGTAAAATCCGAGATCAGAAATAAACAATAAAAACCTGAGTCTCCGGGATAAAACAAGAGAGGTGGCTGCCCTACACGATCACAAACTAAATATGATTTCATTAAGACCAATTCTGTAACTCAGTTACTATGATCATAGTAACTAAATATGTCACTATGAGCAAGGTCAGTTAC
The DNA here is from genome assembly GCA_963971575.1 of Liopterus haemorrhoidalis. Taxonomy (NCBI): domain Eukaryota; kingdom Metazoa; phylum Arthropoda; class Insecta; order Coleoptera; family Dytiscidae; genus Liopterus; species Liopterus haemorrhoidalis. Next base: position 33,457,336 of record OZ020620.1, read on the forward strand.
TATCATGAATGAAAGTCATTATACTTTTTATAATATTTTATCTTATAGTAACGTTAATACACAGAAATTTTTTACAGAATTGATCTGAATATCTGTTTTACAAACGAAATCTAGCCAGTGGCGCACACAAGGGGGGGGGGGGGTTCCAAGGGGTCCGGACCCCCCCCGTACCGTGAGAACTGAGGACCTTTTTTTTTGCTCTTCACTTAAAATTTAGAAGGGAGGACCTTTTTTTTGCTCTTCACTTGAAGTTTAGAATTGAAGACCATTTTTTTTTGCTCTTGACTTAAAATTCAGAAAGGCCTTTTTTTGCTTTTCACTTAAAATTTAGAAGGGAGGACCTTTTTTTGCTCTTCACTTGAAATTTAGAAGTGAAGACCTTTTTTTGCTCTCGACTTAAAATTCAGAAAGGAAGACCTTTTTTTTGCTTTTCACTTAAAATTTAGAAGACAGGACCTTTTTTTATCTTTACTTGAAATTTAGAACTGAAGACCTTTTTTTTGCTCCCAACCTAAAATTCAGAAAGGAAGACCTTTCTTTTGCTCTTCACTTAAAATTTAGAAGGGAGGACCTTTTTTTTGCTCTTCACTTAAAATTCAGAAAGGAAGACTTTTCTTTTGCTCTTCACTTAAAATTTAGAAGGGAGGACCTTTTTTTTTGCTCTTCACTTGAAATTTAGAAGTTAAGACCTTTTTTTTGCTCTTAAAATTCAGAAAGGAGGAACTTTTTTTTGCTCTTCACTTAAAATTTAGAAGGGAGGACCTTTTTTTGTTCTTCACTTGAAATTTGGAACTGAAGACCTTTTTTTTGCTCCCGACTTAAAATTCAGAAAGGAAGACCTTTCTTTTGCTCTTCACTTAAAATTTAGAAGGGAGGACCTTTTTTTTGTTCTTCACTTGAAATTTAGAACTGAAGACCTTTTTTTTTGCTCCCGACTTAAAATTCAGAAAGGAAGACCTTTCTTTTGCTCTTCACTTAAAATTTAGAAGGGAGGACCTTTTTTTTGTTCTTCACTTGAAATTTAGAACTGAAGACCTTTTTTTTGCTCCCGACTTAAAATTCAGAAAGGAAGACCTTTCTTTTGCTCTTCACTTAAAATTTAGAAGGGAGGACCTTTTTTTTGTTCTTCACTTGAAATTTAGAACTGAAGACCTTTTTTTTGCTCCCGACTTAAAATTCAGAAAGGAAGACCTTTCTTTTGCTCTTCACTTAAAATTTAGAAGGGAGGACCTTTTTTTTGTTCTTCACTTGAAATTTAGAACTGAAGACCTTTTTTTTTGCTCCCGACTTAAAATTCAGAAAGGAAGACCTTTCTTATGCTCTTCACTTAAAATTTAGAAGGGAGGACCTTTTTTTTGTTCTTCACTTGAAATTTAGAACTGAAGACCTTTTTTTTTGCTCCCGACTTAAAATTCAGAAAGGAAGACCTTTCTTTTGCTCTTCACTTAAAATTTAGAAGGGAGGACCTTTTTTTTGCTCTTCATTTGAAATTTAGAAGTGAAGACCTTTTTTTGCTCTTAAAATTCAGAAAGGAGGAACTTTTTTTGCTCTTCACTTAAAATTCAGAAAGGAAGACCTTTCTTTTACTCTTCACTTAAAATTTAGAAGGGAGGACCTTTTTTTTGCTCTTCACTTAAAATTCAGAAAGGAAGACCTTTCTATTGCTCTTCACTTAAAATTTAGAAGGGAGGACCTTTTTTTTGCTCTTCATTTGAAATTTAGAAGTGAAGACCTTTTTTTGCTCTTAAAATTCAGAAAGGAGGAACTTTTTTTGCTCTTCACTTAAAATTCAGAAAGGAAGACCTTTCTTTTACTCTTCACTTAAAATTTAGAAGGGAGGACCTTTTTTTTGCTCTTCATTTGAAATTTAGAAGTGAAGACCTTTTTTTGCTCTTAAAATTCAGAAAGGAGGAACTTTTTTTGCTCTTCACTTAAAATTCAGAAAGGAAGACCTTTCTTTTACTCTTCACTTAAAATTTAGAAGGGAGGACCTTTTTTTTGCTCTTCACTTAAAATTCAGAAAGGAAGACCTTTCTATTGCTCTTCACTTAAAATTTAGAAGGGAGGACCTTTTTTTTGCTCTTCACTTGAAATTTAGAACTGAAGACCTTTTTTTTGCTCTTAAAATTCAGAAAGGAGGAACTTTTTTTGCTCTTCACTTAAAATTCAGAAAGGAAGACTTTTTTTGCTCTTCATTTAAAATTTAGAAGGAAGAATGTTTTTTTTTTTTGGTCTTCACTTGACATTGAAATTTTGCCCTGTGTTTATAATAAGTTTTAAATGTATAATATTTTTTTATAAAAATTATGTATAATTGGACCCCGCCCAAGCCAAAAATCTGTGTGCGCCACTCTAGCTGTAGGAAATATAACGAAGTGCTTTGATCACGCGACTCTTGTATGGGCGGGCTCGACTAATTGGCTTGTTCCAGGTGTCATTCATGTTTCTAACGCCGTTCCAAGTGTACAGCTTCGTGTGCTGCGATAGGTTCAAGGAGCACGACACTAGGAGCCTGGCGTGCCTTATAGTCGGGGGCTCGGTGCTGGCGGATCACCAGCTGGGGGCGCTCCGGCGCTGCCTGCCCAAGGTGATCGTGCTCAACGGCTACGGCCTCACAGAGACGCAGGGCGTCTGCACATTCTTCAACCCCGCCACCCACTACAAGCACATGATCGACAAGCTCGGCTCCGTCGGCAAGATATTCCAAGGCTACACCTTCAAGGTCAGTGCATCCAAATTACACACTCATAAAAAACGCCCAATCCTAAAACCCACTTTTTTACTCTGGGCAGCAATGAGAATGTAATAAACATCTATAAAAGTTGATTCACGGTAAGTTCATCGAAAATCAATTCATCGAATAGATCGCTTCGCTCGGCTTCTTCTAACAAAACCCTTACTAACCTAAAATAGTGCTTTGTCCTTAAACTAGAAAATGGGTAACTCGCTTCGCTCGGTTTTAGACTTTTACTAACTAAACCTAACCTAATTACCTTGTTTTTAGATGCATAGTACTTTATTGTCCCCCACATTAGCCCAATTAAAATGCGTATCATTGTGTATGAATTTATAAACATTATTTGCGTGCAATTGCCCATAACCTGTCTTATTAAACCTTAAAAATAAAAAAATTATTTGTTTTATTATATAAGTATTTTTATTATATTTCTTTATTTATATTCAAACACTATGTCACTTTATTTACCTTTTTTTAAACCATATAAAAAAATTTATGCAAGTATTTCTTAGTCTTTTATTGACCACTGCTTTTTTGACTTTCCGATCCCCTCAGCATTCCTCTCAAATATTTACAAAATATTTTTTTTCGATGAATTGATTTTCGATGAACTCGTCGGTTACCATAAAAGTTTGATGCAAATACTATTTAAAATATTACTCTTCGTAAACATAAGAAAATTAAATCATTTTAATGGTAAATATGGGCTGGAAAAGGGAAGATATAGGAGATAAAGCAAATATAAAACAAGCAAAGATACCGCATTTACTTTGTTGCGGCAGAAATCAATATGTTTGCGACATAGAATACAGTAATACCCCGTTACTCGACTGCCTCTTACCTCGACGTAAATGTCGAGAGTGAGAGTCGACGGAAGCATAGTTATCCGACACGTGATCGAGTACCGATCACGTGATACATATTTTGGTAAACAAAGCAAAATGAACGCATGGCCAGCAGTTCGCGCCTAGATATCTTGACGACAACAACTCAGATTTAGTGCAGCTATGAACTTTTTGTTTTTGGCTAAAATAAGTGATTTATATTTATAATTATGGGTCCAAAGGATAGAAATGCAAGCATAGCTAAAAGGAAAACATATACATATATGTATTTCCTTATATGTATATGTATATATGTACACATGATTCCCTTTACATCTTATGGAGAAATTCGACTCGCCACTCGACGTAATCGCTACCCGATGCTTTTTCAGAACGAATTAACGTCGAGTGGCGGGGTATTACTGTATAAAAGAAACCAGAAATATTAATAACAGTGAAATAATGTCATTTCCCTCACAATCAAAACAGAAATCCGAGAAAGACCACCTATATACGTAATATTTTAAAGTAATACGAAGAAATGTAAATAATCAAGTTGGTTCTTTTAATAAATAGTAGTAGTATTTATAAAAGACTGTCATAAAATATAATATTTCACTACACAGAAAAATGAACATTTACTTGATATACTAAGTTGAACAATATTGAGAGCCTCGACCTCAATATTGATAATAATTTTCAAAATGATAAGTCGGTTAACCGACGGAGAAGAAAAAATAAATAAAACTGATTCAGGGATTCGGGGGAGAAATGTATCTGCCGTCTAGTTAACTAGTTTTGCAACCCTACTGACTCATTACTGATTCGACAGGTGGTTGATCCAGAAACAGAGCAAGTCCTGGGAGCAAACGAACAAGGAGAAATACGGGTGAAAGGTAAATCTCTGCTGAAGGAATATTATAAAAATCCCGAGGCGACAGCGGCCGCATTCGACAGCGAGGGCTTCCTACGCACAGGGGATATTGGTTATTACGACGAGGACGAGTGTTTTTACATTGTGGACAGAATAAAAGAGATGTTCAAATTCCAGTCCTGGCATGTAAGTTCATTAAGGGCCGGTTTAACAATTCATGGTTATCTGCGGCTGTTGGTTAGCTCAAATCAATGGCTAACGACATATTTGCAATATAGTAATTACCATAAGTTTCCACGGTAACCACTAGCCATAGACTTAACAGCCGATTGTAAAACTATAGTCGGATTGCTGATAAGTGACTGTTCGTTGCTACAAGTATCGATATTCAATATTATATGCTTTCTCTGTCTATATCATTATAATTATTTGCACACCCATAGTAACGTATAGTGACGCAAGTTGACAACTAACCTTCAAAATTATTTGAATAAAAAACAAAGCATTAGAAAGAAACAGCATAATTCGTAGATATCTTTACTAATTAGAGCGCGAAAATAAATTTACAGCAGTACTCAAACAAACAAAATTATTAATTTTAAGATAATAATTATAAATAAGGAAAAAATTATACTCATACGTAAATTTTGGATTATAATTTGTTGTTTATTCCAGCAGATTTAAAATTAAAGTTTGTGTATTTAATAATTGGCCGCAAGCCATATTTTAATTAATATTTATTACCAGACACTGACAGTTAAGATAAAAAACAAAAAACATTTTTAAAATCGCTGAAAATGGTAACTAGATTATTATATGAGTGCACTACTTGATACATACATGTAACAGTCACCTATCAGCAATCCGACTATAGCCGTAATGCCCGGTTTTACAATCGAGTGTTAAGGTTTTGGCCAGTGGTTACCGTGGAAACATATGGTAATTATTATATTGCAAATATGTCGTTAGCCATTCATTTGAGAACAACCAACAGGTAACCATGGATTGTAATACCGGCCCTATAGGCGAGGAAACGAAGCAGTGAACTTCCGATTTTTGGCGCAGTAAGATGGATTTACATGCGGTTTGGTGCATTCGATTCGTTAGAGCCTCAGGAAATTTTGTGAACCAACGCGATCAATGCAAAATGAAAAACTGCATTTGTGCATAAGAAAAATGCATTGGAAAAGTACATTTTCCAGAGTTGCAAAATCAAAAATTTATAACTCGGTATAAATTCACTAAAATAAGTCAAATTTTGATACTCGGGGGTTTTTGGGGTCGCTGAACACGAATATCGGGACGAGAGAAGTGTCCGAGGTACCTGGTGCCCAGGGTGGACACTACGTACATCGTCTCCTAGAGTTTTATGCAAATTTGATACAAAAGCAGTTGAATCACGTTACTCGGGGGTTTTGAGGGTCGCTGAATTCGAATATCGCAATAGCGAACGATTTTTACCAAAAGTTGATCAACTCGTGCCATTGATGTCAAAAGCTTAAATATGCAGTTTCATAAAAATCCTTTAGGCCGAATTTGCTCTGCACATGTACACAGACGGACGGACGGGCGGACAGACAGACGGACAGACATCATGCTAAAAATAGTCAAAACGTTATGTAAGGACCTCAATTCGTGGAGATCCATCTAAATCTCGAAATATCAAAATCGGTATGATCACAATACCTCCCTTATATATGTTGGCGGTCGGTAAAAAGGAAGTTGCACGCAGAAAAAAAAAAAAAAAAAAAAAGTACTTTGTATTGTATATAATCTTTCATCGTCATTTGCTTTTTGGCTTTTTTATTGCCGTAAGAAATCAATATTTCTTCGGTGTTACAAATTACATTTTTTTCGGCATCTTACAGTAATTCAAACGATTAATGCGGTAAAATGATGCATAGATAAACGACCGATGCGATCTATTTTTGCGTGTCTTGTATGAAATTAATTCGGAACCGCAAGAAATAACGACACATACGGGAAAACTATTATTCAAGGAACGATAGATAGAGGTTTCACTGTATGTTAAATAATAAAAGTCGGGTAAAGTTATAAATTTTCTTCACCTCCGGTGAAGAAAACTTCTAACAACCTAAATTATATTTTATATAAGGTAAACTATCCTGGGGGAGGGGGGGGGGGCATAGAGGGCATTTGCCCCCCCCTGGCGAATTGTACATAATACAGCCTAGGGATAGTCTGTCAATATCATATTCACACTGATATTTCTACATCATTTATTATTGACTGTTGAAGAATCCTTAATTCTAAATGATGAGGCTTTCAGCTAGATCATGATATTGATATAATTGAATTGATTGCACAGATAATACCGGCGGAGCTGGAGAGCGTGCTGATGGAGCACCCCGAGGTGCAGACAGCGGCCGTGATCGGGCTGCCACACCCCAGGGACGGCGACCGGCCCCTCGCGGTCGTCATACCGCGCCCGGGCGCCCAGTGCACCGAGCAGCAGATCCTCGCCTGGTTCAACGGCCGCGTGTCCGACCGCAAGCAGCTGCGCGCGGGTGTCAGGTTCGTGCCCAGCCTGCCGTACACGCCCTCCGGCAAACTGCAAAGGCGAACCCTCCGCCAGATGATGATACAACAAACCATCACCACCACATAGCACAAAGCAAATCATTTATAAAACAATACACACCACATATCAAATAAAGTGATATTTATTTTACAAGCAGCTGAATTTACATTTAAAAACATTAATCCTAGTACATGTCTGTGTTTTCGTCATACATATTTATCGTTCCCAGTGAAAACGCCCATTACACGTAAACTTTAATTGTTTACGTTTACGTGTAAACTTATGTAAACAATTGGTAAACTTGTCAACAATGTAAACTTTGTAAACTGTCAAATAATGAGGAGTTTTAGTTATGTAATACGAATAATAGAGAGTTAATGAACAAGTATATTCAGTTCAAAACAATAAATTTATTAAAAAAATGGTGGGAAGAAACCGTAGGAATAGTTCTGAAGAACTAGGTTTTGTTTAAAGAAAATGAAAGAAAATATAGGGCGTTTTGCAAAATTTGCAATTAATCTTTTCGTTATTAAAAACTATAGGCTGATTTTCTTAAAGGTGAAATTTAATATATTTTGTTATTAAAAAAATTAGACTGAATTTTTTAAAGAAAAAAGTTTTTTATTTTTCATATTCATATTTACTATTTTGTATGTAACACCTGTATAATGATGCAAATTCGATTTTTATTAATATGTATATTGGCTTGTCCTAATTTTATATACTTACTTTTTCATTTAAAATCGTTTCATTAAAATTTTATTATTTATAAAAATGTATTGAAAATGAGGTTCTGTAATTCAAAACAAGTGCGCATTTCTAAATCATTGTTTACATTGTTTACGTGGTTTACGTTGTTTGCATTGTTTACAAGAGTTTTTGTGTTTACATTAATTGTTTACGCGTCAACAATGAGGTAACTTACATCATGTAACTTACGCGCCCATCACTGATCGTTCCGTACGAGCGAGCCTACCGGGAACTGCTTGAGCTGGAGCGGGAGTGTTTGCGGCGCCTGACGGGCGAGCGGGAATGAGAGCGCGGCCTCCGCCGTGGCGGCGGGCTGCGGCGTCTCGGCGGCGGCGGCGACCTGCGCCTGAAGCGCGGCGGCGTTCGCCTGTACGGAGGCGGACGACGCATGCTCATGACGGGCTGCAGAGGCGAGCGCCTCACTGGGGGCGGCCGCGGTTTGGGAATCAACACAGGTGCCGCTGTAATCTCCTGACCGTCTATCTGACCTGCAAACATACGTACATGTATCAAGGATATATAGCTAAATTCAATGTAAATGAAGGCACTTCTCGAGACATATATATTAATATGTCAATACTAATATATAAAAAAACACACACACACACACACTTGGTAATATTATTTCTTAATAAATTAGGCTGTCGGTTATGTGTACTAATTGAAACCAGAGATGTTCATAAAATAAAATTGTTAAAATAATGGAAAGTTTATTTTAAAGTGCTAAATAAACGTCATTTCAAGTATATAGTACATACATTAAAGTATTGGGTTATTTATTTTTGCACTTTCTTGGCAGGCAAACTTATACTAGTGCCTTTTCCCTGAATTTTCACAGTACCAAGTCAATATTAAAAATATATCTTTTGCAGCAATGAATATCCGAATTAAACGCTTGTATGGCCTCTGATGAACTAATTTAACTGTGTGCTCATTATTGTTTCCACAGTCGTCTCTTATTTTCATTACACAGATCTATAAAACCTCATGTTAAATTTTGACTGTGTGCTAAGGTGGATGGCTCATTTAACATTTAACGGAGTATTCATATAACTGAGCGCCTACTACATATAGTTTTTTGACTTTCTAGATCATCATTACAAGAAAGAACTATTCATCTATTCATTCTTTTGATGATGGAAAAACATGCTAATATATATGTCATATGTTTATATATGTCATATGTTTAATAAAATATTGTTGTGGTACATTACCAAGTGTGTGTGTGTGTGTGTATGTACAAACACAGTTGAAAATATGATTTAATTGCAACATACCTCCATCCATGTGTTTCATAGCGTTTTCCGCTTCGTCGGGTGTAGCAAACTCCACATAAGCAAACCCCCTGCCGATGTGTGGATGGAGACGGTCAAAACTGAACTCTACATTCTTGACGTTGCCATACGTGGAGAAGATCTCGAGGATGTGCTCCTTGTTGACGGTGCGCGTGAGACGACCGATGTGTATTTTGGTGGGGCGCGGTGTGGGCGAGCGCTTCCTCCTCTTGCGCCTGTCCGGCGAACGCGAGCGGCCCTTGCTCTTGTCCTGGCTCGGAACACTGGCTGGTTTTCTTCCCTTACCATCCAACTCCTTGCCGTCACCTAGAGCCGCGGCTCCCTCCCCGCGGCCTCCTCCCCTGACTCTATCACCGTCTTTCGTCTCGCGCTCCCTTTCCCTTTCCTTCTTCTCCTTGTCCTTCAACAGAGACTTGCTGCGGGTGCGAGACCTCCTCTTAGGTCTGGTGCGCTCTCCGCTGGTTGTACTACTAGAACTGCTCCCTGAACTGGAGCTGCTCCTCGAGCTGCTACCAGAGCTAGAACTGCTCGAGCTGTGTGATGAACTATCGCTCGAGCTACTGCTCTCAGAAGAGCTACGACTGCTGTCACTGCTACTTGAACCAGAGTCTGCTTTTTTTTTCTTATCTCTTCCGCGCTCTTTCTTCTTATCTTTATCTGCATCTGGCAAAATTTTCATTTTTGCCCTGAAAATTGACGTGATTTCTTAAAATCCCTATCTTAACTACCGGTAAGGTTATGTTTGTACATATGTTGTATGTATTTGTATATCATACTTTAAATAAGTTATACCAAACTACTTACATTTTTCCTTAATTTAAAGTTGTTGTAACAAAGTCAGTCAGTAAAATTTATCGTTGCTTGTCAATTTTATATAATATTTCAGAAAAACGCTTTGCATCCACACAGGTTAAGACTAGAAGCTTGAAGTTATTTTCATAAACAATGGCTACTCGATTTTATGGAAACGTTTTTAGATAAAATAAAAATAATATTTACTCATCCATTATCACGTATTAGAGATAAATTACACTTTCCAACTCAAATGAGATCAAAAACATTAAAAATTACGGCAATTTATACGTTCACTTTTGCTAAACGTGATGATTTTGCGTCCCTCATCCCCCCACCCCTCCCCCGTAACTTTAACATTGCATCAGATTCTGACAGTTCTTTTAAGTAGTGCATTTAGGTGGAGAATTTTGTGATCTCTTATCTTATTTTGCAGTAAAAAATGTCGATAGGGGACATACAATTAAGTAGGTATTAATAGAAACCACTAATTAATTCGTTGGCTTGACAATTTTAGACTTAAATTAGAATTAAGGCACGTGGCCCTTCATAATTTTTAGCCGGGTTTTCAATATTGACAGACAGTTGCATCAGACCATATGTTGTTTAATATTTTATTTACCCTGATAAAATTGTTTTAAGTATTCTATCATTTAAGCATGATATAGATTGCCCTTTAAGTCAGTGTTGTGTTAATTTTGTGCAGGTGAAATATATACGTCCGACAAGTCGGGCAGCGATGAAAACGGTGATGGAACAGAATCAAAACCCTTTAAAACAATCCTGCAGGCGATGCGACACGCCAAAAAAGAACCATTCCCTGTTATATATGTAGATTCCAAAGATGAGAACAAGAAATACGAACCAGCTGCCAAATCACAGTTGAAGAAAATCCAGAAGATATGGCAGAGGGAGAGTTATAAATCGCAGGAAAAATCAAAAAGGGAAGAAGAAGACGCCGAGAAACGTTTGAAGAATATGGAGGAGGCAAAGAAAGTAGTGATATCAGAAGACACGAGTTTGCCAACTGCAAAGTTAATAAAGATACGCGAGGGTGAGAAGCACCGCAATGGTCGTGTGTGCATGTTCGGATGGGTGCATAGGTTGCGTAGACAGGGTAAGGCTCTCATGTTCATCACACTGAGAGATGGCAGTGGTTTCCTGCAGTGTGTGCTGAACGACACGCTGTGCCAGACGTACAATGCTCTCGTTCTTAGCACTGAATCCAGTGTGAAGCTGTACGGTAGTCTGGTGGCGGTGCCGGAAGGTAAGAGCGCTCCGGGTGGTCACGAGCTGCAGGTGGACTACTGGGAGTTGATCGGGCTAGCCCCGCCTGGGGGCGCAGACTCCATTCTGAATGAGGAAGCGAACCCAGACGTGCAGTCCCAGCAGCGACACATCATGATCCGCGGCGAGAACACCTCCAAGGTGCTCATCATGAGGTCAGCGCTGCTGCAGGCGTTCAGAGCCCACTACGCAGACAGAGGATATAACGAGATCACTCCGCCGTCTATCGTGCAGACCCAGGTCGAGGGAGGATCCACCCTTTTCAAGCTCGACTACTTCGGGTCAGTTATTTTTATTTATTTATTTATTATTACCTTTATTAAATAAGTAAAGCACATTACAAAACACAAGTTTACATTTTATATAGGTACTTAGGATCTATACAGTATGTACTTAGACAAGTCTGTATGTGGTATCCTGTTATACAATTTAAACTTGTCAGTTCGTTATAAATATAATGTCGAAATTTTTCTGTATTAAGAAAGGTTAGTTAACATATACTATAAATCACAATACAATTACAATAATGTAGATTAGTTTTACTTAGGAAATGTTCTTGAAAAGAAACAAAAAAATAGTTCTAATCAACGAGCTAAATACTAAGTATATCCAGTAAACACATTTATGAACTCGAAAATATGTAATTTAATTCATCAAAGTCGATATCATTTAAAAATTGTTTCGCTCTTAATTTATAATTATTTCTTTGAAGGGTCAAATCGTTAACATCTAGATATTTTTTAAATTTATTATGAATTTTCGGGGCATAATAGAGAAAATACTTTTGTCCAATACTTTTGCTGACTTTATTCACAATTGCGCGTTCTTTATGTCTAGTACTGTAACTATGGTTAGTAAAATTAAGTTCGTTTGAATTTTTGTATGTATACTTTAATATTGCATATGAATATAATTAAAAAGGTGTGATATGTTTGCTTCTTGGAATAAGCCACTAGAAGGATAATAGATACTTTATGAAGCATTATTTTAATAATTCTTTTCTGCAGTGTACTGACTTTGTTTATGTATATCTTAGCAGCTCCTCCCCATCCAATTAAGCCAGAAGTAATTGAAGATTGTACAAGACCATTATAAAATAATTTGAATTTGCCGTATGAGATAATGTTGGTTAGCTTTTTAATAAAATAAATAAACTGTCTTAGTTTAGAACACAAATTTATAATATTAATGAGTTATATTTCGTTCGTAGCCACTATGGTTGTAGAACCTCGTTCATTGTACCGGCTGTTAGTTCTGGCATATTTCTAAATATACATATGTATTTATACAAGCAGGCTTAGCCCAGGCCACAGCCATGACCTGCAGCCCGTACTTTGACCATGTCTGCTCTAAACAAAAGTAACAGTTCAATACAGCGATTTAAACAGAAAAAGATCTGCACTACAAAATATTAGTGTAGAAATAATATAATAGTATATTATGTAACAAGGTTGGAATGAGAAAATTCGATGCGAATGGAACATTCCGAGCGCGAGCTGCAGGCGAGCGTGAGGAACCACGAGCAACGAATTTTCTCATTCCAACCGAGTCACAGACCCTAATTTCTCCACGACCACCAAAAAGAAAAATAAATTAACAAATAATTATTATAACTAACATTTTATCTTAACAAATAATTTATATTTCATAACAAATTAATTAATTAATTAAACTATTTTTTTAATTTATTATTTGTTTAATTTTAATTTAATTTGCCGCACATCGGCCAGTCTTTTAGGTTAGGAAGTTATGTTGCATTTATTTAATGTAAACGTTGCATATATCTTAATGTAACCCTACAAAAACAAAAGACAACAAGCATGGAATAGTTATTCCATAACAAGTGATGGAATCAAATACATGCAAAATGCATAAGAAGATAGGTGCTTTAGAATAACATTCCAACTCTTGTGTTAGAATATTAACTTTCTGTAGTCAAAATTGGTTTAAGAATTGTGTAATTCTATAGTGGTCCTGGAGAAAATTAATTCGTTTATAAATTTGTTAAAAGATCTTTAATATATGATAACATTACGTGTTTCTCCACGCTAAAGCCTCTACTAGAGTCGGGTACCAGAGCCAATAGATTTTTAAAGTGTGTGTGTATTTTCAGAGAGGAAGCCTACCTTACGCAGAGTTCGCAGCTGTACCTGGAGACGTGTTGTCCTTCCATGGGCGACGTGTACTGCATAGCGCAGAGCTTCAGGGCGGAGCAGAGCCGCACGAGGAGGCACCTCGCCGAGTACAGTCACGTAGAGGCGGAGTGTCCTTTCATCACCTTCGCCGAGCTGCTGGAGCGGCTCGAGGACCTCGTGTGCGACGTGGTGGAGCGCGTCCTCGCCTCCCCCCTCGGGCATGTGGTGCGCGAGCTGAACCCCAAGTTCGAGGTGCCGGCGCGACCCTTCCTCCGCATGGACTACTCGGAGGCCATCGATTATCTCCGGCGGAACGACATCACCAAGGAGGACGGCACGTTCTACGAGTTCGGGGAGGACATCCCGGAGATGCCCGAGAGGAAGATGACCGACCAAATCAACAGGCCGATTATGCTGTGCAGGTTCCCGGCGGAGATTAAATCCTTCTACATGTCGCGCTGCCCGGAGGACAGACGACTGACCGAGAGCGTGGATGTGCTGTTACCCGGAGTTGGAGAGATCGTTGGTGGTTCCATGAGGATATGGGATTTGGAAGAACTTCTTGAAGGGTAATTACTCTAAACTACTTCATTTTTCAAACAAGTTTGCTAGCTATGACCAAGAAACCCATATACCACTGGTTCTCAGATTCAAACCACCCCACACTCATTTTTCCATATTCAAGTCTTCATAACTTTTTTAATATTGGGTTTAGACCCATAATGCCCTCATGGTTTATTAAACAAAAATACATTTTCTATACGGACACTAAAAAAATGGTAACCAGACAACTGGGGCCGTAAGACAATTGAGGCGTTTGACAACTGGGGCATAATTATAAAAGCTAGAGTTTTTTTTTTTTTGTTTAAAATAAAAAATAATTATTTTACAAGTTGGCATAAATTAAATTGCGTGTTCTTTTGAACAAAAAATAATATATTTTAATGATTTGATTAACTACATTTTGGTGGGAATTAGAATAAATAAAAAAATTGTATTTTAGGGGTTGGCTTAAATAAATTTTCGTATTCATTTGATTAAAAATGATTAAAAATGTATTTTAAGGGTTAGATTAAGTAAAATTTAGTGCTCTTTTGACTACATTAATAAAAAATGTATTTTAAGGGTTGGCTTAAGTACATTTAAGTGTTCTTTTGAATAAATAAAAATGTATTTAATTTTAGAAGTAAATAGTTTGTAACTAAATTTAATTAATATGCGTCAACTACGAGAAAATCAGTTATTTTTTGTTTGACTATTTGATTTTCCTAGTTTTTTTTATGTATGATAATATTTTTTTGTACATAGGTATTTTATATATCTCGTTTATATAAAACGGGCAAAATTTTGTAGATAAACATAATAAAAATTAAAAATTGATAATACCTTAAAAATTAAAAATTGATAATACCTATCATGTCTCTAATGTGACTAAATTGTCAAATACATAATCGTCATAATATTTGCTGTTTTGTGATTCTTGTCGATCGTAAAATTTTATTAGAATATTATCTCTGAATGCATGTGTACATAAACATTTTCTATTGGTTCAGAATTTAATGAGTGCGGGGAATATATAGTCAAAAGAGCACAAAATTTTACTTAATCCAACCCTTAAAATACAATTTCTTTTTAATCAAATGAACAAGAAAATTTCCTTAAGCCAACCCTTAAAATACATTTTATTTATTTATTCTAATTCCCACCAAAATGCACTTCAAATCAAACCATTAAAATATTATTATTTTTTTTTCAAAAGAACACGCAATTTAATTTATCAAAACTTGTAAAAATAATTATTTTTTATTTTAAACAAAAGAAGACTCTAACTCTTATAATTCTGGCCCCAGTTGTCAAAAGCCCCAATTGTGTACGGCCCGAAATGTCCATCGCCCCAGTTGTTAATGGCCCCAGTTATGCCAAGCCCCAATTGTGAACGACCTGAATTGTCTTACGGCCCCAGTTGTCATGGAACCAAAAAAATACAGGGTTCAAATTTGATTTTTTTTTTCTTTATAATTTTTTTTATGTTCAATTGCTTTTCCAAATTAATACTCTTATTTTCGGAGTAAACTAATTGATCTTTCCTAACTTAACCTCTTTCATATCTCTTATAATAAAGAAGTTAGCAATGCTGCAACAATTCCCAAAACAACCTGTATATTTATATTTAATTTCAAGTAGGTATCGAATGAAATTTTTAATGTGCAGATTAAGGAACTAAATGCAATTTAAAAAAATCTTTTTTGAAGCGATTTTTGCTAAAAATGTGTCCCCCACCTTATTTCTTAGAGGGGCAGATTTAAAAATCTGTAGCGCTCATTAATGTCGACCGGAATAGTTCATAAGTAGGGTGACCATTTTCTTAAGAAGGCAATGCGAGACGGAGCAAAAAAGGTCGTCACATCCCAAATATAAAGTGAAGAGCAAAAAAAAAAGTCCTCATTTCTTCAAATACACGTTCCAATGCGGGACACCCAATCAAAATGCGGGACAGTCCCGCAAGAAGCGGGACGAATGGTCACCCTATTCATAAGGAATTTTTGATCAATTATATTTTCTAAAAATATATGTATTTTTGAAAAAATATATTTAACGTTATTTTAAAATGTATAGGGTGTTACAAATTCTTAGTACATAAATTAACAAGCAAGAAATGATTTTTAAAATATTGTTCATTTTGACATAATGACAACAAAAAAACATCCCAGACATTCAACAGGGAGAATCCTGCTGACCGCAATATCTTAAATAATTTCTAAAATTTTAAATGTGTGAAAATTCACAGTTCATATAAATTTTTTTTTGTGTTAGGTACAAGCGTGAAGGTATCGACCCAAAGCCCTACTACTGGTACACGGACCAGAGGAAATATGGGACCTGCCCACATGGCGGTTACGGACTGGGTCTGGAACGCTTCGTCTGCTGGCTCCTCGACAGGTACCATATCCGAGAGACCTGTCTATATCCTCGCTTTCTGGACCACTGCACTCCGTAATACTCCAATATATTTTAAATGTATTTATGCTCCGATGCATTTATAGATAATAAAATGTTAAGCTTTACAATAATTTATTGTTAACAAATCAATTTGGTGAAAAATATTGGCAAGTTGTATTCTTTGTTAAAGACATTGTATTCAGCGTAAGCCGCCATTGATACTCTGTAATCAGCAGCGCCACGATTATGATTAAATGGACAAACTAGTAGTATTCTTTACGCAGAAAACGATGTTGTAAACATCGCGCAATAGGGGATAGGCATGATTTAATTTTTTATTATTATATTCCTCTTGTTGCATATAAACATAAAAAACAGTTTTGCATTTTTTTTTTTATTTGAAGGCTAAAAAAAAATAATAAATGTATGTAGCGTGCGAAATCCACGTGTGACGTCATACCCTACTTAAGTGTACTGCGTACAGCGTACTGCCTACACAGTCTGTCGTGAACTTATTTGCTTGTATACCTTTTATAGATTGTGTAAAGTTATAGTGATTTTAATTAAAATAAAGTTTAATTCTATAAAAACAATTTATACATGTTTACCGAATTAAATTTTATATTAAAATATATAACCTATATTACAGTATTTCAATTATGCCTCTAACGTTTTGTAACTTCATGTAAACAATCTAGTAAAATTCTTACATCTAAATTACATAAATATTTACATTTTACAAAGTTGCAGCGTTTATTGTTTACATAAAGGTATAGAATACATAAATGGTTTACTTACAAGTCTGTTTTGACACCACGTATTTCTTCAGCACTGTAGCATTCATTATTTTTAATATATATTCCATGAGCATAAAAGCATCAATGTTGGGTAAATTATCACTCTGAGCTAGGGTGACCATTTTCTTAAAAAGGCAATGCAGGACGGAGCAAAAAAAAGGTCCTCATCTCCCAAATCCAAGTGAAGAGCAAAAAAAGGTCCTCATCTCCCAAAATCCAAGTGAAGAGCAAAGAAAAAAGCTCTTCACCTCCCAAATCCAAAATGCGGGACAAATAGTTAAAATGTGGGACTTTTGCGGGACGCATCTTAATGCGGGACGAATGCACACCCTACTCTGAGCCCAAACAAAATCTTTATCTGCCATTTTAATAATAAATACGTGAAAAATTGTTTAAAAACAAATAAAAAACTCTCGAACAATACAATATACACACGTAAAGATTATGTTATAGTCTGGGCTGTCTGCTGGGGTTTGACGTCATGCTCAGTCGTATTTACTCGGCAACCATCGCGCTCTGTTCATTTTAATTAAAAAATTTGGCTGTAATATTAATTAAAATGTGATTTTTGTTTTGTTAGGCGACATAACTAACATTAACATATAAAAAAAAAGTAGTTTTAAGGAAATATAAATTTTATGCGTATCCCCTATTGTAAATTACCAATGTGACATTTTAAAATCCCAATGTAAACGAGAGGTTCAACTTTTAATTTAATTTTATTAATATTTACCAAACATTCAATACCATCAAGTAAAATCATATGCTTGTAGATATAAATATATTAGTATATGGCGGTGGGTTCAAGTTAACTTTTATATAATTCAGGAAAAAAATTCGGATCCAAATAATTATATTTTTTGGAATCGGCAGCAAACATATCAGAGACATAATCTTCGTCAAAGTCTTTGACTCGACTATCATCGCTGTTATATCCGGTGTTATTCCAGTTATCAGAACAAGAGTCACTATCGCTAGTCGTGTCCTCAGATTTGATAGTGGCATTGGCGGAATGTGACACGTTACTGATACCAGAACAGCCGGGTTCGGGTTCCGCTTCCACGACCGCGGGCCAACGTTCGATCTCTGCCTTGTGTATCGCGACCAGCTCGTGCGTTAAGGGGTGCGGTTTGGACGAGTTCAGTTGTGATATTAGGCAGTCCGTACACAGGTCCACGGACTGCCTGCATGTCGCGCAATGCCATCTGCAGCCCTTGATTGGTTCTTCTCTGCAGACATCGCACTACCAAAAATAACAACAACTTAAAAATAATTTTTACACAAAAATTATTTTTACCTCATAACCCACATGGAGAGCGGATGGTAGGTCATTTGATTTGATTTTTTCAATTTTAATCCTTCTCAAGAGGTCAATCTTTAGCGATATTTCTTCTTTTTTCTACAACAAAAGATACAAATTGATAATAATAGATTGTATGATAAATATCGAAAGAGCGCCAAATCAGTAAAGTGATTCTATTGAAAACGTGTAGAGTACATTCAAGTTAACTTCATGCCAGGCCTATGTTACCGACTGAGCTGCGCAGAAACCAAATTTCGTCACCAACAGATAGCTTGACGCATTTCAGTGGCGTCACTTACTTTGATTTGTGTTTAACTAAGCGTATTGTGCCATGTTGTTTGTTTATTTCCATTATTATTATTTATTTCTCGTACGTTTCAAGGTATACCGTGTACTAACATGAGTAAAAATGTATTTGAAATACATGATATTGTGTGTTTGGTTTCCACAACAATTGTTTAAAACCCTAATGTACGTCAATGTGATCAGCTGTTTTCTCGCGCAGGATTGATGACGTATTTTATGATGCCCTGGCATGAAGTTAACTTGAACGTACTCTATTTGTCGTCGTGTTAAAATATGCCTCTGCTTATATATATGTGATGAGGAAGAGACATATGCACTTTATGAATTCGAAATGTGGTATTAGTGAAGAATGTTTAGACTATCATGGACAGAAAGGAGAATTATGTTTCAATTATCAAAATTAAACAACTCCTAAAGCTATTGAGAACTGACACGCTCGGATACGCAGTCTGGTGGTCAAATATTGTACTAGGCGCCTGTAGTACTGTTTGAAGTTATTACATATGTTTTAGTGTTAATTGTTTGTTAGAATGTCGATAGAAGTTGTGAAAAACTGTAAAAGTAGAACAAATTGTAGTGTTTTTGGCTGTCATTCAAGACAGGACAAAGATAGGCATCTTAGTTTTTTTTCTTTTCTTAAGAAAAATGGAGGGAAAGTTAATATTAAGTTCAGATTGGAAAAGATTTAGTTATGGACAAGAGGAAGGCATGGGAATATATTTTGAGTTAAAAACTAACTGATACTATGCGAGTTTGCTCATTATATTTGTCGCAGAAAAACTAAACTGTACTAATATATTAATAATAATAGCTAATAATAATAGTCGCTTCTGTCCAACTAAAACTAATTTTATTTCATGAGGCAATGAACATAATAAACTTGTTTACAAACATAATCCATATATTGTAAATTCAGATGACCGACACTCCGATGTACTAAAGTCACTGGATTATACAAAGTAGCGCAAGCCTTTGAAGAAGCCGACAGACCCCAGGGTTTGATTGGCAACATTGCTTCCCCTATTAAGCAAACTAAAGCAGCAATTTTTACGTTCTTAAGTTTGCGTCTGCGCTGTCACATCTCTCTTTCTCGCTCTAATTTAATAACCTCCTTTGTCAGCGGTTTGAATATTTAAGGTTAAGTTTTATTTAAATTTATATATTAAATCCATTTTATTTAATAAAAATAAAAAAAATAATTGAAATTGTACCACAATTTTGTTATAGTGCATCTTTGATTTAAAAAATCGTGATTATAATGTTTAAAAGAAAAATTTTGGTAGTACTAGTTTCTTATTTTTTTACTGTTGGAAACACTGAAAATCATTTGTGTTGGCGACATTTTTAGCCCCAGTATGGCCGCCGTTGCGCTACTTTGTATAATCTAGTGACTTTACGATGTACCACATAAAATGAAATACCCGGCATTTAACATATTCTCAACTACAAATTACACTTAAATAAATCTACTGAATTAAACATTTAATACTATAATTTGATGCCCACCTTCTGTTATACACCTCAATACATGTGTAGCGCGTAAAAATTATAAAATTTCGCAAATATTTACTCGCATTTTCATAAAATAAAAATGTACTGTGCTTAAATTAACCTGTTCGCTGTTAGCATATTGACGGCTGAATACTAGACACGACAGCCATATTGCCATGGAGTACAGCGCCGTCAACGGTAATGTCAGTTCTCAATTGGCAATAGGTAGTCATGTACGACGAAGAAGTGACAACCTGGAAAGATTAATTCTGCAAGGCACATTTGATGGAAGGTCTCGCGGTCGGTATCCAACCTAGTGGACAGATTTGATTCAAGTGCCTGGTAGCTCTATTACAGAAGAGAGATTTACTGCGCATGTCTGACTTGAAATTTTTTAAATATTTATTGTCATCGCAAACGCTCAATTTGTCTGGCTGCAAGATTGTAAACAGGATGTAGTAAATTTAAGTGAGAGCACTCAGTTTATTAACAAATTTAACGAAATAAACAACGCATATGTGTCCGACTAGGAGTTCTTTCTCTCATCTACAAATATATTTGACTTGCTACTATTTCATCAGGTTACTATTTTCAACAGGTTACTATTTCATCCACAAACGAAGCTAATAAAGAAAATCGATACGCATAGGTGCCGACTACCGATTCTTGTAGCTACAAGAGGGTGTGTACAGGGAAATCGGCGAAACAGGGCAGTTGCGTCACTTGAAACGTAACAAAAAAATGTGACGTCAGGTTTAGAACGTTTACATTCATCTATTTAACGAATGCAATATTTGTACGCTGTCACTTGAATCGAAATGAAATAAAAATATAAGAATAAGAACAGGATAGAAACAAATAAACTATTCTGATAGGCTAAGTAGTCCTAAAAAGGGCTGATGTGATCCAAAAATATGATCAAAGAAAATAAAATAAAAATAAGTTGAATATAACCTAAAAACTATGCAGTACACACAAAATCAAATAAGAAAATATATAACTAAACACAAAACTGCTAAATAAACAACAAACTAAATAAAAAAGGTTTTTATAAATTACTATAAGTTAGATATTTGAACACAAGTCAGTATCAAAACACAACAGACTTATAAATGACAAATGTAAACATCGTTTTATTCAGGGATACCAATACAAATGTCCCTATATTATATAAACACACTTAAAATTTGTAAATATTCAAAATGACTATCAAACACAACTAAATGTGACTTCAAAAGTGATGTTTTAGTAAAATATTTAAGTTATGACGCAAAATGACGAACTGCACTGTTTCAGCGACTGAGCTATATAAAACTTACGGAGATTTTTGTAAATATGATGTTACTGCTGGAAGAATCCGAGTGTTCCTGCGGTTGTGAGTGGCCAGGAATGATCGTCAAAGTGTCGTCATCATCCTCGGTCATGTAGACTGGCACGTCCGTCTCGGGGAAGAAGGTACTGGGCTTGTACAGCAGATGATTGTGCCTCTGGTGTTTGTGAGATTTCTGTAAACTCCAAATATCAAACGAACATCCCAGATAATATACTTCAAACACCTACTCTTTTGTCTATAGTTTTTGGAATTCTCCCAGGGACGGGCAGACCAGCTCTGTGAAGTTTTAAGAAGTACTTCTGAACACGGCTCGTAACTTGTTTCACCGTCCGATTCCCTGAAAACAATCCATAGATCACACTGAAACCAACGTTACACAGTCATGCGCTTACCGAGTTCATTGGCGATCTTTTTAAATCTCCTCATCTCGACCGCCTCCGGGGGATATTTGACCAATAGTTCTTCCAGTTTCTTCTGTTCCTCGCTGCTCCACGCCAGATTATGTGTGGTGGGATTTATCAAGTGTTTAGGTTTTTTCGGAGAAGGTAAAGCCTTGTACTTTGACCCACCCTCCGCGATTAACTTGAGGGCTTCTTCAGGAACTGGCGTGTTGTATTTCGACCAGTTGATGTAAGGAATTTCAGGGATGATTTGTCTGAAAGGAATCTCCAAGTCTTCCCCATTTCTCAATTTTTCCACAAATTCACCGGGATTATTTATAGCCTTCGCTTGAAGTTGTATTAGTTTTTCGATGTCCTAAATTGATAAAATGTTTAACAACAGGAGATAGAGATATAAGAGTGAGCGTTTTACTTGTATAGCGCGCATTTTCTGCGACTCGAGAATAACGATAGTCTTCAGGAGTTCACAGTAGTCCTTGTTTCCTTTCAGGGCGACATGATCAGATTCAAAGAAGAACACGTCATCTTCATCAAATTCTTTCTTGATATTCACATGGCCTGGCTCCTGTTTAATGTTGCTATTACCGCCTTCCCCTTCCATTGGCAATATTTAGTTTTTACCTCGTTTATATACACTGTTAAATATCAAATTATCATTGTCTTTGATATTTTAATTATATAAACACAAAAATATATGTATACTGATATAGGCAGGGTTGCCAAGTTGGGCGATTAATCGCAATTTGGGCGATGTAAATTTGTAATTTGCGACTGATATTTCACATTTTGCGATTAACGCAATTTGGGCGATATGTATTTTTTCCTTTAGCGACATGGGCGATTCTACGAAATACCAACTACAAATTCATATTTCTTGCATATATATTAATATATTTTTACGCAAAATGGTTAGTAGTGTCATCTAGGTCTTCATTGAGAATTAAGGGAATTCTGGGCAATTCTATAATTTAACTGTTGAGTACTACAGAAACAAATAAATAAAAATTGTAAAATGAAGTTGATGACTTATAAATATTTTTTTAAACATTTGTGTGCTGAATTCATAAGATGTAATGTGTTTTCTTGTTTATGCCTCTGTTATGCTATGTGATTTCTATAGTTTAATATACGATTTGGTCTCGGGTTCGAATCCCGTTCAGGCATGGACATTTTCTCAAATAAAAATTGTTCTGGCTAGTTGCCATAGCAGCAAACGCCATTAAATAAAAAATAAAATAAAAATACGATTTCCATAGTTTCAATTTAAAGTCTATTCCAAACGTTTAGGCGGAACTAGATTTTCAAATTTAGTAACTTTTGTAGATTGATTGAAGCTTTTGCTAATTTTATTCAGGAAAAGCCAACTTCAATATATAAAAAAATAGCTAATGACAACTTACAAAAGTGAAAATTTCAGTTATTTCCGCCTAATCGTTTGGAATACACTGTATTAGCAAATGTTGGCGATTTTGGGCGACTTTGGCGCCATCTTTTGGCGATTTCAGATACCGAATACTTGGCAACCCTGGATATAGGCAACACTCTCCACTTCGATGAATTCCTTACTACGCCACTGTACAATTCCAAATTATTGCCCGATCTATTGTAAAAAGTGCCGAGGGAATTATAAATAAGATTTTAAATGATTTCTTTAACAATAAGTTTAATAATTCTACATCAAAATACGTATTAATTATGTAAGTATTATATAAATTACTGCATGATAAAATGTTAATATCGTATTTTTCATTTTAAATAAAACTATAAACATGTATTTGAATAAACTAGTATATGTGTATTAAAACTGTACCCTATTCAAAGCATTAATATATTTAAACATGATCTTTTTGACATTAGTACACATGCGTTTGACATTTACATAACCTCACTTACATTTTTTAAATGGTCGTATATTTTTTATTATAATATTAAAAAATGAATAAAAGATTAACAACTTACATGTTCTTTCTATATTATGTGTTTTAGTTCATTTTTTTTCACTACAAAATAAAAAACAAGGATATTTGTACCGACTGTTAACACCACAAAACATCTAGACATAGGCGGCGCATTTAAAATCTCATGAATGGGAATCTAAAAATGCGTTTCCTGGCGAGAATATTTCAAACCAAACCAAATATCCAGGCAAGATACGCGTTATGTACAAAAGCAGAAAATGAACCAAAGAATGTAGAAAAGAAGAAAGAATCTCCATTAAAAGCAATGTTAGAAGATGCGGCGAGTTTTGAAGATGCTAAACCGATGCGCGCGGAACAGACCTGGGCGACTCTGCCCTATCCTCGCGGGGTTAAAATTAGAAAACAAGGAGCTTACAGCTACCCAAAGACAGACCCAAGGGACAAGACTGTCATAATGTTTCCAGGGCAAGGACATCAGTTTGTCGGAATGGCCAAGGACCTCATGAAGTTCCCGATGGCTCGGGATTTATTCGAATTAGCGAACTACGTTTTAGGGTAAACTACCACGACATTCAAACCACCAGTTCTTATTGTAAAAAGAGTTGTTTTACAGATATGACTTATTGAAGATATGTCTCAAGGGTCCTCAGTCCAAACTGAACCAGACGATTCACTGTCAGCCGGCCACTCTGGTGACCTCGCTGTCCGCCCTGGAGAGGTTAAAAGAGGAGAGACCGAATGCGATAGACAACTGTGTCGCCACGGCAGGATTCAGTCTCGGAGAAATAACAGCTCTCGTTTTTGCCGGAGCGATACCATTCGAAAGAGGTATGTATTGCAATAAAAATACTAATGCCTTCCAAGACACACTTTGATATGCCCCCTCACAATGGGTGGGAGAGACTTAATACAGATATAATACCACATCAGAGACCCACTGAACCATGGTATCGAGCACACCGGCTGGGAGGCACTGCTATAGACCAGGGCTTCTTAAAGTGGTGGGCCGCGGCCCCCTAGGGGGCCGTAACCACCCCACAAGGGGGCCGCGAAGAGCCGCGAATATAACACCTGTTAATTTTTTATTATTTAAAAAGGATAAGTAGCTTTAACTTTCATACTACATAAATATTATTCTTCATTGTAAATAGATTATTGAATGACAGCGTAAAAAAAATATATGAAAAAGGGTAGGTCAAAAAGTCTTTACAAACAATATAAAAACACATTATTTTGGATTGATTCCTTTTTATTTGTCAACTTAGACTCCTTTTAGCTTCGCCCAGCGTTTCTCCAACTTTTTCAAGCCATCCAAAAACTAAGATTCCGGAAGGCGGTAAAATAGGCATCTTTTTATGATGTCTCTTCGTTCAACGTGAATATTTTTCCGGCGATCCATTTCTTCATGTTTGAAAACAGGAAAAAGACGATGGGGGCCATTTCTGGTGAATACGGAACAATTCAAAGCGTAATTCATGCATTTTCACCATCAACCACACGATTGCGGTTATTCTCCACTGTGGGTAAACGCGGCACCCATCTTGACGATATCTTTTTCAAACCGAATTTTTCGTGCAAAATTGAAACTACTGAGCCATGTGATATGCTTCTGGCCTCAACCAGGGGCGCACACAAGGGGGGGGGGTCCAAGGGGTCCGGACCCCCCCCCCGTACTGTGAGAAGTGAGGTATTTTTTTGCCCTTCACTTAAAATTTAGAAGGGAGGAACTTTTTTTTTTGCTCTTCACTTAAAATTTAGAAGGGAGGACCTTTTTATTTTGCTCTTCACTTGAAATTGATATTTTGCCCTGTGTTTATAAAAATTATGTATAATTGGACCCCCCCCAAGCCAAAAATCTGTGTGCGCCCCTGGCCTCAACTAGTTCGCGCACTTTGACTCGTCGATCACTCAAGACGATATCGTGGATTTTATCAATCATTTCTGGCGTAGTCACCTCAAGAGGAAGTCGCGAACGATGATCATCACTTGTAGATGTACGACCATGTTTAAACTCATTCACTCAATTGTAATCAGTTTTAAACGCTGGTGCAGATGTGCCATGAACTTCATCCAACTCTGCTCTTATTTCCTTCGGTGTTTTGCCTTTCAAATGAAAGTGTTTAATCAATGCACGAAATACTTTTTTTCCCCACTGTTCTAAAATAGCAAAAGTTGTTTGTTTCAATCGATTGTAAAAATGAAACCACGCAAAGAATATGGCTATAAATTTGAGAGCAGTCTATTGACATGTGGTACTTTTCAGAAACAAACTTGTTTCCGATACTACTAGCGCGTTCTCTTGGATTTTGAACTTATTGACCTACCGTCGTATATTTGAAACAAAAAATATTTTTTTTTAAACCAACATGGGTTCAAAAAAAAAAAAAAAATTGGTAGGCCGTGGGCTATCGATTTGTGGTGCTGGGGAGCCGCGATATCAAAAAGTTTAAGAAGCACTGCTATAGACCAACGTATCTTAAACCACGAATCCTGGGCCACGTTAATAGTTTAGCCACGGGTTTATTTTAAAATGTGTATATGTATATATACAGTGAATTTATTTTTTAATGCAACATGTACTATGTCATTACCATGGATACAGTATTTGACAGCAATATAAATCTTGTCCATTTTCATTTGCAACATAGAAAAAACCATATTTACTAGCAAAAACAAAATATTTTATTGAAAATACAAATAAAAAAAAATAATAATAATAATTAAATAACTAATAAAAACTCATAATAAATGTTCAAAAGTTTCTCCGTTTACTTGCATACAAAATGTTAAGCGATCATAAAAATGATTCAGCAATTGCTCTTGAGGTATATTGTTGGATGTTTGAACAATTTTGTCTTGCAGTTCAGCAACATCCCTAAGTTCTGCATTATATACTTTGGCCTTTAAATATCCCCAATAAAAAAAATCATTGGGTGCCAAAATCCGGAGATCTCGCTGGCCAATTCATCCCCCTCTTCCAATCCAGCTATTTGGGAAAGTTCTATGTAAATATTCTTTAACTATTCTAGAATAATGGACTTGTGCGCCATCATGTTGAAACCATACATGTCCATTAGTATTCAGGTTTCGCAACGCAGGTAATATTTGGTTTTGCAAAAGAGCTAGATATTTTGGGGCATTTAAGTTACCCTCAATAAAAAAAGGCCCCATAATATTAGTTCCTATTATCCCTGCCCAAACATTTAATTTTTGCGGCCTTTAAGTTCGGGAGGAATGAAACAAAGGTAAATTTTCTCGACTCCAGTACCTAAAATTTTGTCTGTGCACTTCACCATTTAGAGTAAACGTTGCTTCTTCAGTAAATAAAATTCTTTGAAGTATTGTTGGGTCGGAATTATTTTTTTCAAACATTTCAAAACAAAAATCCATACGTACTGCTGCGTCTCTTTCTAGCAATTCTTGATGATTTTGAAATTTGTATGATCGAAACTTTTCTTTTTTTAAGAAGTTAAAAACAGATCCTATACTGACACCAACGGTTTGTGCAATTCCAAAAGTATTTTGATTGTTTTCTTCCACTTGTAATAATATTTCCAACTGCTTCTCTTCTGTAAGCACGTGGGATGTTGTTCTTTTTTTATTTTTATTATGTTTTGACTTAAGACATTCTTCGCGATGAAATTTATTAACTAGTCTTGAAATTGTAGAGGGATTTGGTATTGACCGATCTGGATAAGTTGCACTAAATACAGCAGAAACTTCTCTTAAACTCATTTGGGAGTTATACCAAGTTAACATCATTATTTTTTCTTTATCTGTATACATGTTGATTATTTTTTAAATCAGCAATGAGCAAAAGTATACACACTAATTGTCTATGTTGCAAATGAAAATGAACACGATTTATATTGCTGTCAAAAACTGTATCCATGGTAGACATAGTACATGTTGCGTTAAAAAATAAATACACTGTATGTATGTATGTATATCCCGTGGCGGTCGTGTTAACAACAGCTGGTGAAATATTTGAGTGGGTCGCGAGGTAAAAAGTTAGAAAGAATAGAAACAGTGCAACAGAGTGCCATGTTTGTTGCAGCATTGAGACTGGTCAAGATCCGGGCGGAGGCGATGCAGCTGGCCAGCGAGGCGTACGAGGGTGCAATGGTCCGGGTGATGTACGGGCCAGATAGTAAATTAGGGCTCGCCTGCGTCAAGGCCAAGGAATGGTGCGTAGAGAAAGGCGTACAAATGCCGGAATGCCGAGTCGCAGCCTACCTTTACCCGCACTGCAAAGTAGTCGCCGGCAACAGAGAAGCAATAGAGTTTTTAGAAAAAAATGCTTCAGAATACAAACTACGAAAACTTCAAAGGCTTCAAGTATCCGGAGCGTTCCATAGTGACCTGATGCTGCCAGCGGTGGAGCCTTTCAGAAGAGCCCTGTGGAAATCAAACATTATGGACCCCGTTATCAATGTACATTCTAATGTGGACGGAAAACGATACAGAAATGCCGAACATATCAAAAAACAACTACCAAAGCAGGTGAGTTAATTACGCGATATAGTTCGATCTTTGTTAGATATTTAAATCAGTTTCGTTTGGGTACATGTTTAGATATCATGCGTTTAAGAGCGATGCCTGTATCACAGAAAATGCTGAACTAGCGTCTGGACCGCAGACAATGAACGATTATATTTTTGTGATAATTTAACACACAAAACATTTTCAGTATGTCAAGTTTAACCGTTGTGTGTGGTCCAACGTGAGTGAATATCAAATGTAGTTATTCGTAATATTAGTTTCATAATAAATAAGTTTACTCAACTTGTGTTATATGTGCTTACGCGAAACCACCCTGTGCAAATCCTAACAATCTTAGGGTTTCATAGGTATCAATTATTATTTCATAGCTATAACAAAGATAAATGTATATGCATATATACCTACTGTTTGTAGATTGAGCTATTTATAAAAGTAATTAAACTTTTGTCCCTCAACTTATAACCAAGAGAGTTAAACATATATTTTCTTATTTATATTAATACACATTAAAGTGAACCGAAATAGTTAAAAAGGCATTTTTGGTCAGTTTTTCAGCAGATTTTTCTTATAAATATTTCCAATAAATCATAACCTGTAACTCGGAGAGGCCGTACTAAAAATCTGAAAAAGTCATAGAAATGGTAACCAGACAACTGGGGTCGTAAGACAATTCGGGCCGTTCACAATTGGGGCTTTGCACAACTGGGGCGATGGACAATTCGGGCCGTTCACAATTGGGGCTTTTGACAACTGGGGCCATAACTATAAGAGCTAGAGTCTTCTATTGTTTAAAATAAAAAATAATTATTTTACAAGTTGGCATAAATTAAATTGCGTGTTCTTTTGAAAAAAAATATTTTAATGGTTTGATTAAGTACATTTTGGTGGGAATTAGAATAAATAAAAAAAATTGTATTTTAGGGGTTGGCTTAAGTAAATTTTCGTGTTCATTTGATTAAAAAGAAATTGTATTTTAAGGGTTAGATTAAGTAAAATTTAGTGCTCTTTTGACTATATAAATAAAAAATGTATTTTAAGGGTTGGCTTAAGTAAATTTAAGTGTTCTTTTGAATAAATAAATAAAAAATGTATTTAAATTTAGAAGTAAATATTTTGTAACTAAATTTAATTAATATGAGCACCATATTTTACTTAATCTAACCCTTAAAATATAATTTCTTTTTAATCAAATGAACACGAAAATTTACTTGTCAACCCTTTAAGGGTTGGCTTAAGTATAAGCTGTTCATTTTTGTAAGAACATACTAGATCTGGTTATTTTAGTTACTTTTATGGTGTGTTACTGACTTTAAATGTCAATTAAAAATATTCCTTACGCTGTAAAACCGACTTTAGGTTGATAAGGTTATGATCATTATAATTAAGATATAATTTTTCATTAAGACATATGTCAAATGGATCGACATTTTTTAATACCAACATGACATACAGCTTCAAAGGTGCAAACTATTGAAAACAAAATTCCCTCTTAGTTTGTTCTTACAAAAGTGAACAGTTTATACAATTTTTTTATTTATTCTAATTCCCACCAAAATGTACTTAATCAAACCATTAAAATATTTTTTTCAAAAGAACACGCAATTTCATTTATGCCAACTTCTAAAATAATTATTTTTTATTTTAAACAAAAGAAGACTCTAGCTCTTATAGTTATGGCCCCAGTTGTCAAAAGCCCCAATTGTGAACGGCCTGAATTGTCCATCGCCCCAGTTGTTAATGACCCCAGTTGTGCAAAGCCCCAATTGTGAACGACCCGAATTGTCTTACTTAATTGTCCCAGTTGTCATGGAACCCCTAGAAATATGTACTGGTGTGCTCAAAAACTGTACGAACTGAATTTTTGATCAAATTATTATTTATACAGGTATTCAATTTAATTTAAAACAATATCTAACCAGTGTTGAATCCAGACATTTTTCTCCCGGGGGTGGGGGCTATATGAGCCGGGGTGAAGTTAGTATAATGAATACAGATGTCTGTCTTTGAAGGGGGGGAGGTACATGAACAAGAACTGGGGCACGAAAAAGGATTTTTTAAATACATAAATATTATTTTTCTGGAAATATTACGCACAATATTATTGTATTAACCGTTTGAGTAACAAGCGCTTTTTCTTCAATACGTGCTATACGCTATATGACCAGTTGAACAATTGAGATTCCAGCGCCTTTATTTATGTTTATTGAGGGTAGAGCTGTAGCAATGTTTTCGGCGCCCTTAAGAAATTAAGTAAATTGATAAAATTTACTTCTCCGAAAGCAAATGAAGAGCAAAAAAAAGGTCCTCCCCTCTTAAATTCAATTCAAGTGAAGAGCAAAAGGTCCTCACCTCCCAAATTCAAGTGAAGGAAGAGCAAAACAAGGACCCCGCGCTCTTATCAAACCTCGCGCTCCTGACAAATGCCCCGACACCACCCCGTTGCTACGGTGCTGATTGGGGGTAATAAAACATTCTAATTCTGGATTTATTATCCTCAGTAGCGTATCATTTCAGGACGGAACGTATAATATGAGTATTGTGGTTGTTTTGATGTCTTGAATTGAACATTGTTATTTCTGTCACTATTAAATAATATATTAATAAATAAATTTGCTAGGACGGTGGTAGCAGAAATAGTTAAGTGTTAAGTAATTTCTATATATTTTGAATTATTTTTCTTCTCGATATTAACATTTAATAGTCTACTATATGCCTATAGGTTTGATTCAACAGAGTTCAGAATTGGAACGGAATCACCTAGCGCTTGCGCACTTACAAAAAAGAGTTTAAAAAGAACTCCGAAGGGAACTCAAAAGTTCTGTTGAAGCACTTTTTTGTAAGTGCGCAAGCGCTAGGTGATTCCGTTCCGATTCTGAACTCTGTTGAAACAAACCTTATGAATAGACCTAATATTTGAAGTATCCTTGGAATATTCTCCCCTGCCGCACCGGTCAACTTTCGCTGTTCAGACAGTATCGATTACTTTCTTTTGATACTAATATTTTAGTATTCGATACTTTTTGTTTCGATATTTTATTGCTTTTGATATTTTTGTAGCAGGTAATATTCTACTACAGAACTGTAACTATAACTGAAAATTTTCTCCGGGGGGTATTTTTGTCACCCGGGAGGGAAAAATACCCCCGGGGACCCCCTTGGATTCAACACTGATATTTAACAGACGTAATTTGGTTAAAAAATATTATTGTAGCGCGGCTACATTAAAAAATGTGGTCATGAGTTAGATAGCTAGGAAACCTTGAACAGTGTGAAAATCATGCTTCACATAAATATTAATTGTTGAGTTAATGTGAAGGTTAGGATAAGGTAAACTTAAAGAGATTCTTTACTTCACAAATTATTTTATTTTCACGTACATTTCGGCCACGAAGTAGCCATCTTCAGTAGTTGAATAAAACTGGCTTCAACTACTGAAGATGGCTACTTCGAAGGTGACCATACGTAATGGTTTTACCAGGACAGTACTGGTTTTTTGGTCATTGGTCCTGGTTAGTCGTAAAATATAACCAGTACAGTTTACCAACACAAAATCAAAAATTATCAAAAGATCGAGTAATCGATCCATCCTTCAGTACGCCAGTAAATTTAAACACAAAATACGGCTGAGCAGTGTGGCGATCTTATCAAAATTACTTTTTTAATATATTTACAATATAAATAAAAGAAGTAAATTTTATTGCACTTTTTCACTTAAAGGCAAAAAAATATAAGCTTATACTCCGCAATATTTTTTTAACATATTTTACAACAGCCACTATTATTCATGCGCACGCACCTAGTAAAATGACTGAGGTGGGTCTATTTCTAAAAAATATCTGTTAAATAATACAAAATTTATTATTGCCCCTTTACGGGGAGGGGTGGTCTAATTTATGTATTGATTGAAATTTTGACTATAATTTGTTTTTTATCAACAAAAAACAGGAGATTTTATTTTCAGTAGCTTAGTTTTTATTGATTAAGTATGATTTTTTAGTTTTGGGGGGGGGGCAGGACCCAATGACCCCCCTCCTATTGTACGCACCTGTGCTTGAGCTATTTTAAATGTCCTGGTTTTATATTTGAAAAAAATGGTCACCTTACTACTTCGTAGCCGAAATGTACGTGTAGTGAAAATAAAATAATTTGTGAAGTAAAGAATATCTTTAAGTTTACCTTATGCTTGACATAATTTTGTTTGCAGATTGTGAAGCCAGTGAGATGGGAGCAAACGCTGCATGTGCTCTACGAGAGGGCCCCCGAAGTGCACTTCCCGCGAACGTTCGAGTGCGGCCCTGGCACCTTCCTCAAGGGGGTGCTGAAGCAGGTCAACGCCAAGGCCTGGGACACCTGCTACAGTATAGAAGCCTAACATCTATCTAACTTTTTATAAAATTCAATAAAACCACATTATTCAATCAATTAAAATACGAATTTATTTTCACTGAGACACACAATATAAATAAATAAGATTACTACAACAGTTAAATATGACCTGACAAAAACTCCATCAAAAATTGAGTAAGATGTTATAAAATATACAGTTATCACTACTTACACATTTCATTTCAATATTTTTAGCCAAAATTATTAAAAATGGTGGCAAGAATCGGCTACAGCTATAGTAACATGTGAGTTTAAATACAGAGTGATTTTGAAGTCTTGTCATTATGTAATATATGAGTCCTCGTATGTACCGTTACAAAATACCCGAGCCGAATTACCATTACAGACTATGCGGACACCTTGATTTTGGACGTTTGCCATTGCTGATAGTACTAGGCTAGAATAGTACAATATAATGAGTATTAGTATCAAAAAGATATAATACTTCAAGAGTAATATAAAAAATAAATTCGGACGTTTCGGAAACTGCTCAACAATCTATTTCCGTCTTCAGCGATCACGAGAAGTGATAAACATTTCAGTTTTCTTCGAGTTTTTATACCGAGTATTGTAAGAGTGGGAGCAGGTTATAGGTGCGTTATGGGTAGGGACGGGACTACCTGCGGAGGATTAACGACCGGATTAAGGTCTTTTATCACATTATTGTGTGGTAATGAGTTGTTTGTTACCGGATTAGTGACTTGAGGATTAAAAGGATTGTTTTGAATAATGGAAAGCCAGAGTTGAGGAAATTCTATGCTGGCTTGGCTGACAGCATCTCCAGAGTTTTCGACTATCAGTACTATCGTACTATCAGTACTTTCGTACTATCAGCAATGGCAAACGTCCAAAATAAAGGTGTCCGCATTAATATTGGACCATTGCAAAATAATTTCCAAGATATTATTACAGACTATTTTAATTTCTAACATATGTTTGCAAAATGTTAATGATATGATCTTTTTCAACTGCTAAAATTTGTTTCCGAAAATAATAATTATCATTGGGTATTTATTACTCCGTCTTACATTTTTAACAGTGCTTGTTTGTGTTTTGCCGGTTCAAAACTGTTTAGAACTGCAACAAATTTCAGAATCTTGATTAGATGAGTAACGTCCGTAAGTTAGTAATTATAGTTGATAGGTAATGGGATTCCGACCAGTCAGAAAATAATACAAATTTATTAACTTCGCTTACGTTTCGATTTAATTTAAATCTTCATCCGAGCTACAAAGATATATAGAAATATAGAATTAATAACTTAGTAAGTTTACATGTATAAAAATATAAAAATGTTCAAATTTAACATGTCAAGTAGTTAAAACAAGCATTACAAAATTGTCGGAATTTAAAATATAACATAAAATAATTATTAAAGAGTAAAAACATATCAAATATAAGTTAAAGATTAAAAAACAATGTTTCAATGACCGGACAATATGATGTGTTTTTTATTAATTTTAAATTGTTGTTTACATCGTGACTATTAACTAAGGTAGGGTGACCATTCGTCCCGCATTTTGCGGGACTGTCCCGCATTTTAACATTTTGTCCCGCATTTGGATTTGGGACGTGAGGACCATTTTTTTGCTCTTCACTTGGATTTGGGAGGTGAAGACCTTTTTTTTTGCTCTTCACTTGGATTTGGGAGGTGAGGACCTTTTTTTTTTGTTCTTCACTTGGATTTGGGAGATGAGGATCTTTTTTTTTTGCTACTTCCCGCATTGCCTTCTTAAGAAAATGGTCACCCTAAACTAAAGTATTGTAAATTAGACATTGTTTTTTAATCTTTAACTTATATTTGATATGTTTTTACTCTTTAATAATTATTTTATGTTATATTTTAAATTCCGACAATTTTGTAAGGCTTGTTCTAACTACTTGACATGTTAAATTTGAACATTATTATATTTTTATACATGTAAACTTACTAAGTTATTAATTCTATATATCTTTGTAGCTCTGATGAAGATTTAAATTAAATCGAAACATAAGCGAAGTTAATAAATTTGTTTTATTTTCTGACTGGTCCGAATCCCATTACCTATCAACTAAAATTTCAGAATGTTACGAAGAACGTTTTTTAGAATGAAGTGTGTAGTTTCATCGAGATCGCTAAAAACTCCCAAATTCGAGGTGGAAAT
Organism: Liopterus haemorrhoidalis; assembly: GCA_963971575.1. NCBI lineage: Eukaryota > Metazoa > Arthropoda > Insecta > Coleoptera > Dytiscidae > Liopterus > Liopterus haemorrhoidalis. The sequence goes on from OZ020620.1 coordinate 33,492,095, forward strand.
TTGTACGTTGACAGTCTCGGACCTAACCAAGGCTCTCATTTGTACTTCATCCTCATAGTACTCATCCTGTTAATGATTTTGTAAAATATAAATTTAAAATAAGTTTGATAGTTTATTTTTAGCTCAGTATTCACTCGAAGTTGGTTGTAGTGTTTCGTTAGCGTCTTATAATTTAGAGTACAATTTTTCAAAGCTAGCACATTATTTTAAGCGAGTTCCCGCGCGTTATTTAACAAGATTTTAAAATCAGCCTGTAAGTTGGGCCGCGTGCATCGCAAGTGATTAAAATGTGTGGGCATTCCTGCAGACACCGCAGCCGAGGGCGAATTCCTCCCCAGTGGGCGGGTGCTTCACGTGTAAAGGACATTCTTCACCTTCCAGTTGCTTTGCTTTCGGACCTGCAACCAACAATCACATAAAATCCTTACAATCATAAAACACTCTCCATTTCAATCAACTGGATACACAATTCCTCTACAAATTAATAACCTATAAAGCCGCATTCAGAGCTCTTTAAATTAAGAGGTTGTAGACCGTGCTTTGTTAGCTGTAAGTTATGTTTCTATGCATTGTTTTCAACGTTCCATGTACCGTTCACATCAGTTATAAATTAGTACGTTACGAATAGCCCTCCATCTGTGAATTTTAAAACCAACTACATATTTAGCTTCGTAAAATATTTTATATGTATTATCGTTCTTATAATTCTGTTGTCTGAGATTTTAACTACCTAATTACCTAAATTGATCATATTTACTGCCCGTCTTTGTAATTTTGAGCAAGATTTGTTAATGATGACATTATGTTAGGTTATGTAAAGGCATTCGATAACTACGGTGTCACTGATAGAATGCGATAGCCAATCTGTTTATATGTCTGTCTCATTAAAACATCTCACTAGCTATAAGTTTAGAAACGTTTTCACGTTTTACCATATGGCATACTTCTGAAGACAGTGAACAGTCTATAATCTACAGTGTATAAGCTATTGATTTAAGAGCTCTGAATGCGGCTTAATAGGTTCAACTTGAATTATACATTTATAAAACAGTGCTCACCAACGTCTAGTCTCTATTTTTAACTGTTTTTGACTTTAGATTTATTGAAATATTAAAAAACATCAGCTGTGGCCACCACAGAACCGACCATCACCACAAACTATTTAAGCAAAATACTTTCTAACAGACAATTATCATTGAAAAAGATAATAACGTGTTATATTACGCCGACTTATCAAAGTCGTATCAAAAAATATCTGAAATAAATTTTGTTAGTTATTATTTGTATGGCAACTTCTGTTATTATTATTATTATTTTAAAAGTATTTCTCTGTTGCGAAATATTTGTAAAACACAAAAGTGACATCAGTAAACTATCCATTCCGGTGGATTGAGATATTCACGTCCGAAGCTTAAAAATGATTTGTTTACAAAGTTTGTTCAACAGAATTTGCTCTGCACGTGTCCACAGACCAATAACACGCTAAAAACAATTAATAGTGTTACAAAAAGCCTAATTCGTGCTTGTCTGTAAAAATCTCGAAAAGTCAATATTGGTATATTCTTTACATTTGATGGTCGGTAAAAATTGAAAATTTAATACTTTTGTCCGGGGCTTGCTTTAAAATTAGTCCGTAGGCTATTTAGACTTTAATGCCTCATTTTCATGCGGGTGTTGGAAGTGTGGAACAAAAATTTCAACCAATAGGATCGCTTTATTTTGAAAAAACCCGTACCATGGTATCGTAGGCGCGGTGTTACAAGCGCGGTGTCGCAAGTTCAGAAATTTCAACTCTAGCGCCGGCCGCACCGTCGAAACCATAGAAACAGATATATTTTTTCGGAATGGTGAGATCTTTAGCGAGACACTTATATTAATTTCATAAAAAAAAAATTTAAAAACGTAAATTGATGTAGCGAAATAGCGACTTTCGCCAGTCATAAAGTTTATTATTATGGATTCGGTTTCAACATCTGGACTGCAGAAGTGTCATATAGTGGGTAGTATACCCACTATATCACCAGTATGGTGATAGTATATCACCAGTATATCACCAGTATGGTGATATACCCCAAGTACAATGTTAATAAACCCCCAAGCAGGGCAAGGAGAATTTTCATTCTTTTTTTTTCATTTAATCTGTCAATTATTTGTTTGGAAAATTTTTGAGCTAGACGTCTTCTTCGATTTGACGACATATATAATGAAATGGAATAACCGTTTACTCCAAACACTTGTATAAACTTTTAGGTTAAATTTGGGTTATATACAAATGTCAAAACCGAAAACGCGCACTTATCACGCCTCCAACCCCACCATGAAATTCGAACTTGTAAATATAACACCACGCCTCTCACCCCTGTCACGCCTTTGACACTACCATGAAAATGAGGCATTTGATTCCAAACATTCCAGTCAGTTTTTAATCTTTTTAGTTTTTAAGATATGCCCATCAGAATATTGCTAATTTTAGTAATTTTAAAAATGGTCTCAGGAGTTTATTAAGGAGATAGAAGAGCTGAAAATAGAGGATAATTTCATACTGGTCCAGAGAACGTCATTGAGTACCACTAAAAAAAGAAATAATTTTTTCCGAAAACAATGGTCCACCAAAAACTGTAATTTTCGTTAGCCGCATATAAAAGGTGCGTTCGGCATAACTGTGCAGTGTTAACTCTGTGTTGTGCAAGTTTTTTTTTTGTCACGTGACCACTGTACAGACTTTGCAAGAAAGTCAAAGACGAACGCTTTGTTCAGATTGTGCAGTTATGCAAACTATTATTCTAACCTATTTTTTTTGTATACTAATGATTTATATGTGTGCGATTATATCAAGTCTGTCTCCTGCTAATTGTTTTGTACGATAATATATAAATGGCGCATGCAGGTTTTGCGATGCTTTTAAGTAATATAAAAGAAATTTTATTTGATGAGGAAGACAATTCAGAAGAATTTTCCAAACCAGAAAATATTTTGGAGAAATTTTTTGAATATGCAGAGAGTACTGTTCCAAACATGGCTACAAATCAATTTAAAGTACATTTCTGCTTGTATCCAGAAAATTTTAAGTCTTTTTGAGTGTATTTAATGTTCCATCATGAGGTTCATGTCTATACTATTTATTTTGCAAATGCTGCAGGCATAAATAATGATATCTTGATTGTTTTCACACATATTGTTTTTAGAAATAATAACTTTGTATTTTTACCGCGAAAAACACCATTGCACAGACTGCCCCACGATCTGAACTTGTGACGATTGTGCAACACAAACTGCACTGGACAGTATATGCCGAACGATCTTTGTGCAGCACAAAGCACACACAAACTTTATGACGAATGCTTCTTGTGTAAATTATGCAGAATGTGTAGATTATTAGCTTATGTCGAACGCACCTAGAGTACGAAACCTACCTGCTGGACAGTTGGGCAATTCATTCCTCGGCAAGTTGGTGACCCTCTGGAAATCATCGTGGCACGGGTTGCAGAAATGCGTCGTCCCAAAACAGAAGAAAACAGCCACGGAGCAACAGTATCTACACTTGTACTCCAAGAAGTCCGTGCCATGTTTAGGGCACATCTGAGCGCGAGCCACGTCCGAACAAGCCCCGCAGACCAGCTCGGTGGGGTCGTACTGTTCCCCGACCTCGGCATCGCACCTCGCCTCGCCCCCGTAATAAGCCTTGTTACACTTGTAACAAACGTAGTAAGCGTAGCGATCCATAGCGTAACCAGCCGGGTCGTTGTGGAACCGAGAACCGGGCACGGTTATGGCTTCCGTCGTGTGCAACCCTTCGTACTCCAGCCGCATCAGAGCTTTCCTTTTCACGTCATTGTACAACTCGATGATGGGCATTAATAGTTCCGTCAGGATCGGGTGTTCCATATTCGCCTTGCAGATGGGACAGAGGGAGAACGAGAATGTTATCCTAGGTCCGGCCCAGCGTTTCATCAGAACAGCGCGGCAACAATGCAAATGAAACACGTGACCGCACTTCAGCTGAAGGGCTGGCGCGCAAGAGAGCGCTTCGGTAAAACAAATCATACACATATCATCCGCATCCTGTCTCAGGCTACAATTTCCCGAGCATCCATGCAAGCAAGGCAGACATATAGCTTCGTTTTGAACGCCTCCACACATATGTCCGCAGCTGTGTGTCTTGTTGCAGGCTGTCCGCGCGTACTCCTGACATTCATGATCAGCACAAACGTTACCGATAGCCAATAATCCAGAATTTCCAGTTGCTCCACAGAATCTACAGACACCGCTTGCGCCTGCGATTCGAGTCCTGGTTCCACCGTCCCTAAACTCGACCAGGGCTTTCAGAGTGCGTGCATCTGCCAACGCTAGTAGCCAAAACAGCTTAGTCCTTCCGCAACCCTCATGCAACTCCACCTTTATAGCCTCCTCCTCCTCTTTACACACCTGTCTTTGATGCAACCTGGTCTTTCTGTGCAAATGCAAGAACCTGTCACAATCGGCACAAAGATTACCGCAGACGTTGCACTGTATGATGGCGCTGGTTTCTCCATCATCATGATTGGTACAAGTTGGCCTCGGTGTTGCTGAGGCTGCAGGATTTTCGCCGGCAGCGGCGCTCCACTGTCCAGAGCTCAGCTGTTCAACATGCTCCCTGTCGAGGACGCAAAGACTCGCTAAAGCAAGCCAGAGCGTCGGAGTGTGCAAACAAACACCCGGCGATCTTTGTTCTTCTGTCAGCCGAGTCAAATTTAGTATATTTTCAGCCACTGCCCCTTTAGTAACATTAGCCCAGGCTTCTGATAACTTCCCCCCGGCCATATCCTTCAGTAGTTGTATTATAACTTCGGCCAACTTCCTATTGACAGTACCACGCATCCACCATCTATTCCCGATGTAATCTCTGGGATGTATGGAAGTAGCCAAGGTTACCGTACTGATACCTTTCAAACCACTCCCGTTGTCTTTTGATTTCATTTTGACCTGTACCGTTAAAGATTTGGCTATTATACTCAAAAACACATCCAAAATCCCGATCTGATGGACTTCAAAGGGGTCGTAGGAATCTTTATTAGCCACAGAAACGATACTAAAATCAGCGGGCGGTAAACGTTGTACATCCAAAACTCTTGCCAATGTCTCTGGAGAAATTTCAGGTAACATTCTTCGAAGTAATGAAGTAACTTGTCGTTGTACTCTAGCGCTTCCAGTGTGTAGCAAGCTTAGAATGTCCGTCAAAAGGAGGTGTTGATGTGATAGATAAGTCCTTCCTACACTACTCCCAGAAAGGGCTAGAACCATGGACAACATCTCGAAGCAGTAAGTGTCGGTTGTTTTTATTAAATCCAGGCTGTGTCCAGAACTACCTGATCCGACAATAGCGCTGCAAAGAATTGACTCCCATTCATCCCGAACTCTAGTTGCTTCTTTCCGAATAGCTTGGACAATATGCACAATCACCTGTTTTTGGAGGTGTGTCAGTTTACTCCTAGAGAACAAAATTCCAACCATATGTTCTCTTAAATCATTGCTCTCCTCTAGAGGCTCAATACTCTCACTAGCACTCATCGATCCGCTATCAATTTGGTTGACATTATGTCCTTCTTGATCTGCAGTTATTAATTTCCCAAAAACCTGACTCGTGATAAGTCGGAATACTCTCAAAGTCTCAGCTTCACAGTTTCGTTGTTGTATTGTCATAGCGCTATACTGTTTGCCAGTTCGTAAAGATTCATTCGCAACTTCCCCGAGGACTCTAATCTGACGGACGCGTAGAGAATTGTCAGGGCCCTTCAACTCGATCCTGATGACCGAGTGGTGCTTGTCTTGTATCGGGCAATTCACCCAACCACCCAATAAGCGGCTCTCAACTTCAACAGTGCACAACTTGCTTAATTCATCAGAGTTCGGCCCGGAGAAGAACGAGAGGCTTGAAACTTTATTAGCTAGGTCTCTACAGTTGTCGATATGCAAGCAAACCATCCTCGGTTTATGATGCGGTGAACAAGCAAGCGTCAGACTCTTAGTTTTATTGCGATCTTCATCGCCGCTCTCCCAAAACGTTTCTGTTGAACCATCAACTAAACTACCTACCATAGCCTGACGACTCGATGCCTTTATTTCAACAGAAGGTGTTAGATCTCGTAAACATTCGACGGTAGCTGTAATCTGGCTTATCATACTTTGGTGACTTTCATGCATGGATACAGAGCAATCTTCCATCTCTTCACTGCGCGATAATATTTTAGAGATGTTCGAAAACACTTGACTACGATGAAGAAATGTATGGTCTTGCTGCGTGAAACGCAGACCCCAACATCGTACAGCCATCTGCTGTAAAGAAGAACCCATCGGCAACAACACCATTAGATCCGCGATAGTTTGGAGAAGTGCGTGAAAAGTAGACGGCAACGGATGGACAGCTTCGCCCGCTATTATAATATCCGACAATGGATGTTCGCAAACATTCAAATCTTGATCATCGGGTTTTCGGTGTTGTTTATTATCATCGTCGTTCTCTGCATCCACATCTGTCGGTGTCAACGAGGCTACAAACCACCAAAGCAAATCGTGTAGACAAACTGGTTGGGTTACAGAACGTAATAACCAATTTAGAGCTTGCATAGCGTAGACCCGACACATCGCTTTACGTAGAGCTTGTTTCATGGCCAACTGTAGAGCGTCCAGATCATGATGTTGAAGGACAAAAGTCATCACTGGCCTCTGTAGCAAAGATAAACCATCGTGCTGTTCGACTGGATTAACGATAGCTGAATTATCAATACTTGGTATCAGTTTTTGAAGTGTCGCTGATGGATTACACAACAAAGAAGACCCGGTTTCGTTCTGTATCTCACAACTGCTGTTATTTCTTTTTCTCATCATAATAATACGGCCATCATGGCCAGCTCTGGCCCAGGGCACTCCATTTGTTCCCATGGAGACTGATCTATGGAACCTTAAACCGCGAGTGATTTCTGTTTCGTTATCCGACAGAGAGACTTCGGAATAAGGTCTTTGACCGCCGTGGGAAGGCCCTGGGTTGTTACCATCTTGAAAGCTTTGTCTCCGAAGAACTTCTTCGCAGAAAGGGGGCTCATCATGAGAAGCTGTTGCACCTGTAACAGTTGCATTATCACAATTATTTTGATAACAAAGATTTAATTATAAAAATATAAATATATGTTAATATAAATAAGAATATATTTATTTTGTACATTTACACTGTTGTTCAGATTTAAATTAATGCTAACTGTCACTTTCCTCGTTGTCCTAATTTCTCGTTAAGTCATTTGTCGCTATAATGAACTAATTTGACATACTGAATACAAATTTTGCCGCTCAACATTTGTTTTTTGAAGTACATATTTTGTCATGCCGTTATATTGGGTGCGTTTTGTTGTGCCAATTCTGGTTTCGGTTTAATCAGAATACGCGTTTTCTTGCGACAATATTCTCGTTCTATTCATTCTACTCATTCGATTACTCGAGGTCGAACGACTGGAATGAATAGGTGTGGTGGGGATGAAAAGTAATATGTATTTGAATGCAGTTGTTTTCATTTGGTTTTTAAATGTTTTAGAATTAAATCTTGGTATTACTGCTTCAAAATTATTTTTACTTTTAGCTATTTTCTCATTTTGTGTCCTAAAATAAATATATACCTATATGATTTTAATATAGTATTGTTAAATCTAAACTTAAAATGTATTCACAATTCAATTATTCGTTCTAAAACATTACGTTCTAGAATATTTGCTTCAAATATAAAGTTTTCTTATTCTGAATTTATTATTTAGATTATCCATTTAGGTGAAATATGTTCGTTATTTGTTCTACAACCATATGACTTAACCTCCATGTAAATGTCATTCCATGTTTACTTCACGATCAAAATTGTCGTTTTCTTGCGGATCAATTCTAGTACTTCAATCCCAGTGTCCTCTTTTAAAATGTGCTTGTTTTAAAATTGGATAACAATATATTTATTTGTAACTTGTCTAGATTAAATTTTGTATTTATTTAAAAGTAAAAGATTTCCACACCTAAAGCACGCAAACACTGGAAGGGCGGAGCTGGACCGAAAGGCCCCCCACAGTCCGGTGGTGATTGATTCTCGGCCACGGCTGGCATGGTGCTGGTCGAGGGACGTCTCTGGTGCGCGACCCCCATCGGGCCGACACTGGCGGCGCTGGCCAGCTCCAGCAGGAACATGGCGTTGTTCTTCATGACGAGATGGGCGTCCACGGCTCCTATGCTTGTCGAAGGACTGATGACTGGCCTCATACTCGGCAGGACTAGAACGGGCTTCCTTCGTACCAGACGAACTCGATTACCATGTTGTTTTCCTCCACCGCACTTAGAGGATTTCATGTATTTCTCACGGCAGGTATCACATACCAGATACCAAGAACTGCCAGCTGAATCAAATAATAGTAAGTGATGACAGTATTGAAAATATCTGAGACATTTCTTGTTCTAATCACATTGCAATGAATAATATTTTCAAAATAGTTTATCGTCAGTTAATCCATATACTAAGAATTTTCATTTAATACCCTATGTACCCTATGGGGTGGGAGAAAAAAGTTTAATTTTTAAATTTTAAGCAAATATTGAGTTTTTTGCAAAATTAAATATTTGTTTATTAATTCACGTACCAAAAGCTTATATTTAATAAACCATTCAATATTTGAAAGCCATATTTGGTAAAAATATATATGACGGTTTATTTTTCCCATTGGATTTCATCCGCCTTTGGAAATACTTACCAACTCCTCCTTCGCCACAGTTACCGGCCCAACCAACGCAAAAATTCCCGCTGGAGTTGTATCCTTTACCCATGGCGTGATGGCCACAGCCTGGATGTTGCGCGCGCATGTGGTATGTGACTGGTGGGGGGAAACTCTCCCCGCACAGTTCACAGGGCACTGATTCCCCTCCATCACCACTGCCTCCGAACATCCCCCCAGTACCTAACACCAGATCATCTGGAACAGAAACAATCAGAAACACAATTTGTGGTATAATAAGAAGGTTTATAGTAACAAGGTGCGGTGCCTACCTCTGCTGACCGGCTTCCATTCCTTCTTCTTCCTACTACTCTTCTTGCTCTCCTTCTCCAGAGCCGTATTCTTCTCCCTAGACTCTTTATCCATCTTACTACAGGAAGGAAACACCTTCTCCTTCTTCGCCTTGAGTGGACTGGCAATGACCATCTGTTGCATGATCGCCTGCAGACAATTCGACGTCAACTCATCCCATAAATACACCAGACTCTTCAAGGCCGGCGGTAGAACAGTCACAGTGTGGAAATTTTCCACAAATTTATCAGTGGGGATGTCTTCCTTGATGATGTTCTCTGGGAATTTTTTAGTTCGATTTCTGACAGCATTGGCGTTCGCGGCAGACCTGGTTAAAGTCTCAAGGGTCGAAGGTTGTATATGTAGATACGTGCCAGGTGTCGTCACTTCCACACTATGTCTTTGCCTGGCCCTTTCCTCTTTGGTCAACTCCGATCTCCTCTTATTAACAACCTCTGAATGATGAGCATGCCTGGTCACAACCAAAGCACCCTTCTTCGGTAGTGTCGGATGGAATTTAAGAAAACTGGCGCAAGCCATCGCGTCATGGACTATCCCTTCATGCCAGAGGAAAGCAGCGAACACTGCCCTCAAACTTTCAGCCACTGACGGAGAAATGGCTTGCTTGACAGGCTCACTTGTGGACAGTTGCAGTTTAGAACTGGTCGGCAAGTGCTGCATGTTTGCCGGGGAAATGGCACGCTTCGGTCTGGATTTATTGCAGATAGACCTGTCGCGTTCTTTTCTGCCTAGCTTCGGCGAAACTCTTTCGTCTTTCCCCCCAGAACTACCGATAGAGAAATGACTCCGTATGGAGGTTTGGCTGACATTCTCCGGGGATGTCTGAGTACCGGTCTGCATGAGTTTGCGCGGACTGTCTTGTTCCTTCTTGCTGGGGGTGTGGGGCGGGCTGTGCGGTATATCGCTGGCGGCACTGGCACTGGCACTCGCACCGGGGCTAGGACTGGGAGACTGGGACAAGTCCCGTTGGGACTGCGTGGCCTGACTGGGCGACTGGGATAAATCTCTCGTCAGAGAACTGACTAATGCGCTGGTGTCACTCTGTGTTGAACCGCGACGAGCTGAGGTCTCCACTGCACCGCAAGAAACTAAACACAGTTGAAATAAGATAACTTATAAGATATTATGGCTCGCTTAACATAGTTTGAGACATGAATGTGCAGTGCACTTGAGGCCAAATAGTACGGACAGACAGGATTACTAAAGCTAGCCTTATCTTTGGTGCAGATCTGATATCTGTTTTCTTCTGTCCATTTCACGGCTCAAATTACGTTACGCGAGCTATATGTAGGTCGTACAGAAAGTTAGCCGTTCACAAAAGGCTGCAAAAAATGACTGAATTTCATATAAATTTAATTTATAAACGTTAGAATTTTAATTGTTTAGGAAACATTCGTACTTATTTAACTCTTTTTACTCAGACAATGAAGTTCACTTTGACAGTAAACCGACAAAAAAGTCTTTCTAAAAAATAAGCTAAAAACATTCATACCAAGCGGCAAATACATTCTAATGTGTTTAATTAAATGTTTTGTGTGAATATGACTGCGGTACAATTGTCCAAACAAGTAATTGTCTTGAAACGTGTCTAAAAAACAAAGTAAAAAGCTTTACTGATTGACTGAACTTATGGAGGGATTAATAAATTTCGTATCTTTATTTTAACCATTATCGTTGGCGACTGAATGTAATTTATTTATTTGAAATCAATGATAAAATGAAGCCATTAAATATAGTTCAGAGTCTACTGTTAAATACGTCCTGAGACTAGTAACAAGCAATGTTAGGTGGTTCAGTTTGTGGACGAGCCTTTTAGACTATGATATGATAGGCTGACTTGAGAAGGCTATGCGGGACGGTTCAGGGTGAGGACCTTTTTTTTTTTGCTCGTCACTTGGATTTTGGGAGGTGAGGACTTTTTTTTTTTTGCTCGTCACTTGGATTTTGGGAGGTGAGAACCTTGTTTTTATTTGCTAAGGGCGCCAAAACACGGCTCTGCGTACATGAGAGGAAAGGAGTACAAAAGATAACAAAAATGTATTAAACGATTTAACAATTGTGGCTAGTATAATTTAATTACCGCGACAAAAAAAATAACAATTGAATAAAAAATATCACAAAAAAATAAATTACACTGATAACTACATATACCACGAGCTCAAAAAGAAATAACATAAGGGTTGGCTATGGAAAAATAAAATAATGTCTACTGCAGGCTTTATATAACAATATACACTTATGACAACAACAAAAGTCATGACAGTTAATTCATTCTAAAGCTTGCTGATGACATTACTTTTATTTTCCATAGCCAACCCTTATGTAATTTCTTTCAGAACACATGGTATAATGTAAATATACACATTTTAATATAAAAATTCAAAAATTATCATTATCAAACTATAGGAAAAGTAGAGCACTGACAGTTAAATTGATGTAAAGTTAGAATTAAAAATGCGGGACATTTTGCGGGCAAGTAACAATGCGGGACGCAGAGTCATAATGCGGGACTGTCCCGCAAAATGCGGGACGAATGGTCACCCTATGATATGATAGTTACCTAGTGGCGAGAGCGCGATGCTCTTGGGGGAGCCGTAGGCCAGCGGGCTGCTGCTCGCGCTGTCCTGCACCACGGTGACGGCGCGACCACCTAGCCAAGGCCAACACAAGTTAGAACAGAGGCTGCCGCAGTCGAGCTGTCAGTGTCACGCACTGGCAGTGTGAATGTAGCTACATGTCTGCACTGTAGCCTCAACATGACACACACTGCTATATGTACTTAAAAGCAATTTACAAAGCGCAAATTACCAAATGCAAATTTTATATACAGTTCAACTCGATACGTACTGGAACTGTGGATGGCTAAAATCTGTTATAATATTCTCATATACAAATATCGACAACGAATGTAACGTAGACGTTTAACACCTCAGGTTTCCACAAATTTGAAACTGCATAGGTTTCGGTCTCTTTTAGTTTTTAAAATTGTGTTCATAGTGATTTTAGATGACTTGTTAAAAGTAGTGCTGTTAGAAATCGCGCATGTCGGAACCGGGACCAGTTCCGAAATAAGAACCGGTTTGGAGTTTACTCGATTTCAAATACCCAAACCTAGAACCGGGTACCCGTAACCGAAATCGGGTGTCCCGTTCTCCATTTCTTGACCTCCGCAGTTTCCAGTATGCTACAATAATATTTTTTAAAACATCTTTGAACCATCCAAAAATGAAAAATTACAAACTGAAATGTGCAATATGATAAAGTAAAACAGTACTGAAAATGAAGTGAATGCTGGGTGCATTCCATGTGGAGGTATGTCGTACCTGCAGAGGCAGGGGCGGGGGCAGGAGTAATAGCGGGCACAGAAGTCACCACGACTCCCGCGGACGTGGAAACGGGCGCCCGCACCGCTAGTTCATAAACAACAACTCACAGCGTCTCGTACAACTCTGGTGGACTGCCTGCCGAGACAGTTGGCAGCAGCGCAATAGCCAACTGCCAGCTGTCACGGCGCGCAGCACATACAACGGTACACATATAATTAGAGATTCACTTATGGCTCTTACTTCCTAATAAACAACAGTAATTTATGTAACAGGAGAATAAAATAGTATTATACTCCGGTTCGATTATTATTTATTTATCTAGCGTATGTCAATGCACTTAGTTAACAAGTTAAATATACAGAAATAATATCCTATTTTATTCACGCGTTGCATACAATATTTTTCTACAAACGGTATTAAAACAAAACATGAGAATTATATGAATTTTGCTCAATTTGACTTTTGACATTTCAGAAACATTGTCTATTTTATTCCCTATTGTCTAAGGATGGGAACGATATATCGATAATTCGAAAATATCGATACTTTAGAAAAATATATCGATATTTTTATATCGATATTTGAAATGCGATATATCGCGCAAAATATCGATATTCGCATAAAATATCGGTATTCTTGTATATTTTTTACATTTAAATATATGCTGTTCACTTTAGTACAAACAAACTATAGGTTATTCCAAACGTTTAGGCGGAACTAGATTTTGAAATCTAGTAATTTTTATCTATTAATTCGGACTTTTGGTCATTTTGTTTAATCTTTGTAAATCATACTGACATTGCAAATTCTAGATTAAATTGATTGTCATTATAAAATGTCCTTTTCATTGCATTTTAATTTTTTGCCATTCTTAATAAAAATTTCCCATTTATTTATTTATTTTTCAGTCTTCAAAATATGGAGGAACGTATTAAAATATTTGACATATGTCATTCGCTTCCATGATTTCACTGGCGTTAGTTTCACTGTTGGAATTTTAAATTTTCACATACCAAACCTGAAACATGAAATAACCAAAGCAAGCCCCCTTTTCGTGACAACCTAAAATAACGCAATTTCCATTTAGTTCCGCCTAATCGTTAAAGTAAGACGAAATTTTGATTTCAATAATTTGCACCTTTGAAATTGTATGTCATGTTGGTATTAACTTTTTTTTTTTAATTTTCACTTTCTTAATAATGGTCATAACCAATAAATCTAAAGTCGGTTTTACAACGTAAGGAATATTTTTAATTAACATTTAAAGTCCGTAATATACTATAAAAGTACTTTTACTATAAGTTGTGTTGTATCCGTGTGAACCAATATTATGATAATATTATAAATGTTTTGTAGATATACAACATAAAAAATAAACTTTCCCTGTTAGTTACGTATTACAAAATGAGACAGATAATAAAAAAAAATATATTTACTATATTTATTATAAAAGTAACCAAAAAGATCTGGTTTGTCCTTTCAAAAGTGAACAGCATATATGTATTTAATTATAAGAGCAGTTAACTAGGAAAATATTGGAAAGTTGGTTGGTAGCTGGGTGAGTACCAACTGTAAAGTGATTGTCTGTCAAATGGCGACTTCTTTTCCTGCGAAGCCAACAAAAAAAAACTGTAATTTATATCTTACATGTTACGTGTTAGTTATTTCGATATATCGAAAATATCGATATTTTTACTTCGATGTATATCGAATATCGATATCACACTTACGATATATCGAATTGAGCATATATCGATATTCAAAAATAAATTCCCATCCCTACTATTGTCCATTTCAAATGAGAATTCAGTAGGGGGTAATGCGAACCGAGAATGATTTACATACTGCAAATATAGTATTGTACAAAATTTGAAATAAAAATAAATTCATTACACACATATATTTAACATTATTTCCTTGTGTTTTATTTATAATATAAGCAGGGCCAACTCCAAGTTCTCCTTCAGCCATATTATATCAATTCTTAATCTACTGACATAAAAGTAATTAATATATTTAAATGTCATCTAAATAACCTCAAAAATACGTAACTGCTTGTAAACTTGACTGCGCGCTAAACCAATAAGCAAGATGGAACAGCTTCTATCACCGTATAAACTGCATTCTTAACTGAAATGAACTATAGGAATTAATCTAATTCTATAATCCCGCAAAAGGGGATATTCTTCTTCTTTAGGCCGTAATCGTCCCGCTATAGTCTCACCAAGCCGTAATTTTACACTACCATACAGTTACTGTATATTGGGCACAGGCCTTTCAGTTCCAAGAGTGAAGTTCCAGGTCTACAACTTCCAAAGTGACACATTTATTTTTATATCCGCGGATTTGGATTACGGATATTAAAAAAATTCATCATAAATAAATTAGTAGGGGGAGATTATATTTTAAAAATAATAGTTTTGAGAACTTCTTGAATTTCCAATTAAAATCGGTATAAAAATTCTTTATTTTTCTGTAATTAAATTTTATAAACTTATTATTGTTTTTAATCCTAAAACTATTCCCAGAACAGCTAAAAATTAATCTTAATATGAAAAGATTCGTATATAATTTGTAAACTATAATTTTACAACAAATTTTATTAACCCATTCAGTAATGATTAAAAAATTTAAAAATGGAAAAAAAAACACAATTTTTTTATGAATGAATTTTATTTACTGAACATATATATCCTTCGTAAAAGTCATTTCGGGCGCAAAATGGGATTGAAAGTTGATATTATGGTGCATAGTGTGGGTCGAGAAATAAAAGAAATTCATAAAAAAATATTCAATTTCTTTCGTACCTCGTTTGAACCATCGTAGCTGTCTTTTGTCTCGCTTCCACATACCATGAATCGTATTTATTTTCGCCCGAGTACATTCGGGAGTAATCTTTTCTGCAGGTAAAGCTTGCCCGAGTTATCTCGGGTGTGGGAATTTTCGCACATAATAGCCGCCCGAGAATACTCGGGCGTAGTCCTTTAGCGGTTAATAAAGGTTAACAAAACATTTTTTATCTGTATCCGTATCCGCGAATATTCTACAAAATAATCCGTATCCGTAACCGCGGTTATTAAAGTTATTTGTAATGCCATTTGTAGAAAATCATGAATCGCCAGATATATTTATAAAAAAAATGCAATATATGTTGTTGTTTTTACCTGGTATAGCAATAGGACTGGAACTGCGTGTGAGTACCTTAGGCGAAGGCGCACTTCTAGGGCTGGCGGACCTGCGAGGTGTATCGGGCGGTGTGACTCCATTCCCATTGGCCCTGGACTCGCCTATGGCCTTGACCAGGTCCTTAACAGACACTCCCGACAGCTCGGCCGGGATCTCCCTCAGTTCCTTGTCGGCCCTCGGCTCGTCGCCCTTCAGCCACTTGGGAAGGGCGTTGATCTTGTCCTTCTTCTCTCTGCGAGGCACTTTGGGCGACTCGGACCTGTCGCTCTCGCCGAATATGAAAGGGTTAGTACTACTGGCCGTATCCGCGGATATGGGTGTTATGTGCGCAGAAGTGTGACCCGCGGACGACCCGAACGTGAAGGGCGTCTCCTGATCTTTGGTCACTGAGGTCGAGAAATCGAAACCGCGTTTCGCGGTACTTTCTGGGAGTTGCGGTTGTAATTCTATAGCGTAATCTGAAGTCAGACACCGTAATCAGACTCTCTTAGTTACCTATACCTACCTCTGACACGATCTCTGAATATTAAACTTACCATTTTCAACGTCGCTAAGTGTTCCGAGATATAAGACATTATTATGACCCATCGCTAGTGACCAGGCCTCCCCAGTGTGGTTGAAACAATATCTCTCCCTCGTGGATTGATCCAGCAGGACCCAACAACCATCCGAGTTGACCAGGTACTCGGTGACCGCTATGTGGTTCCCCAGAACCAGCATTCCCACCGGGGGCGCCCTTAACGAGGGCCTTGACCTCACGTTATGCCCACTGGCACCACATTTGATAACCTGGTAACCTTCGGCTTCTCCCGAGGTGGTTTTGCGACGATCATGGATCTCCGGCAGTTTCCTCATGATGGTCTCGGTGATGACCTGGTCCAGGATGGACTTGGGCTCTTCCACAGGCAGCAGGAGTGTTTTACCCAGGTGCTGATTGTATTGCAGGCACCAGGCCTCCACAGTCGGGGTGCAACAGTATTGTTTGATTGTATCCGCCGACAGTCTCAACCAAACACCGTCGTCGTTGTGAATCTGCAAGTATTTCCTCTCAATAAATCATCATTTTATGTAATTATTAACTAAAATTTATTCGGGTCCGGACAATTCATCGCAGAAAATTCATCGTGGAAAATTCATCGCAAGAAACTTCTTCGCGAGGAACATTCATCGCTGGGAAACTTCATCGCGAGAAAATTCATCGCAAGAAAATTCATCGCAGGCAAAATTCATCGCGAGAAAATTCATCGCAAGAAAATTCATCGCAGGCAAGATTCATCGCGGGGAAAATTCATCGCAGGGAAATTACAAACTCTAAGGTCGTACGTACGTGCGCATTGCTGGGAACGAAATTTATTGATGAAAAATTTTTAGGTAAACTCCAACTAGGTAGGGTTGGTGTTTTTGCACCAAATTAGGTCCAATCCATCTTCTGAGAGTTGGGTTGAAATTTTTTGATCAAAATAGATTCAATCCAACTTACTTACGCGTTACGCGTGTGTGTCGCGAATATTGAATGAAAATAGAATAAGGACTTATCACATTTTTAATCCAAATTTATGTGCAAATTTGCGTTTTCCCCGAACATTTTAAGAGTTTCTGAAGTAATCGAGTTTCACCGAAATAGGTAAATACAGCTTTGTGGAAAACATAGAAGACCACCATGCCAAATATAAAAAAAATTATATTTTGTTTATGTAAAGTATTTTTGTTGATATTAACTGTCTATCTTATTTATGTCTCTTATATGTAATAACAATTACCAGTTTTATTTAACGATTTCAATTTCAATGGAATTCGCTCACTGTACAAATTAAAATGACCCAATATTTAACATTAAATTTCCCTACGCTGAATTTTCCCTGCGATGAATTTTTCTGCGATGAATTTTCTTGCGATGAATTTTCTCACGATGAAATTTCCCTGCGATGAATGTTCCCCGCGATGAATTTTCCGTAAATCAAATTTATTGGTACCGCAATTGTACACTTAAAAAGTGACATATTTATCTGACTTAAGAAGAACCATACATATTTATTTAAAAATCCAATACTACGTACTGAAATAAATATATAAGAAACTATACAATGTTACTTTAAAAATTAATAATTTTAGTATAAAAAATAAGTAATTTTAATATTTATGTCGCACTGTTACTTTTTAGCACATGACTGTACATACCTCATCTATGAAGGCTATGGTACCGTTCACGTGGACTATGCCAATCTGTTCACTCTGAAGCGATGGATGAGTCCGTATTCGTAATCCGGCGCTGTTCTTCGCGACAAACTTCCGTAGTTTGCTCGGCTGATGAGCTGGTTTCTTCACCAGGTTCTGCGTAGGCGGTGTCATCCCCTGAGGAGGCTCTCTGACCTCCACCTTATACACCTAGAACAACCCAACAATAAAAACAAAATAAATAAAAATATTTTGGAAACGTACTTCCTCCATGTCATAACCGTCAATGTTGACAAGGACAGAGTAACAGCCCACTGAAGCCGGGGTCCACGTGGCGCTATACGTTCCATCACTATTAGGCCGCACCAACATATTCTCGCTGGACCTCTTCACCGGAGGAGAGGCGTACCTCAACTCCTCAAAAGAATAATTCTGATACGGCTGTAAAATAATTTATTAATGATCAATTTTACAACAGCTTTTTAAAAAGTTTACCTTCATGATGGTGATGGCATGGAAACACATCTTATCTCTGACGGTAGGTTCATAAGGATGATTCAGGGGTGGCGTTGGATGCCCTCCAAAGGTCAAAGGATCAGGCACACTCAACCTCCTCATCTTCCTGCCCGGGTCACACTCGCCGAGTTCCTTCTTGTCGATCGGCACCGCCTTCACCTCGACCTTCATGTTGTTAACGTGCACCAGGTCCCCGTACTGGTCTCTGGTGAGGACTGTGACGATGGCTGGCCAGCCGCATCGCAGTTCTTCCCGGTTATACAGCACTTGACACCTGGAGGGGTCTACCCTTGAGGCGGGTTGTAACCACTGGGCCAAGCGGCCACCGCTTGAACCAGAAACACAACCGACGAAGTCTCGTAGAAAAAGACGCTCATTTGAGTGGACACTGCAAGGAAAGGTTTTAAGTAAAATATTAGTAAATAAAATATAAATAATATAGACACGTTGTTTTTCTTTTAGCAATGAAATTAAAACATCTCAAAAAACACCTAAATAAAACTAAAATTTATGCAAAATAATCATCCATCTATAATATAATACGCCAACCTGTGTCCTTGGCTGCGTGGTTGCGTAGAAGTTGTCTGAAACAATTGAGCGAGGTACCGAAATGTAACGATTATTATATATTAATTTATGTATTGGACAGTAGTGTGCTGTGAATTTTTGTTTTGAGTGTTGGCAATAAATTAGTAAAAATGACAGTTGTGTTTTTCATTAAAAAATCACTTCACA
This sequence comes from Liopterus haemorrhoidalis, assembly GCA_963971575.1. Classification (NCBI taxonomy): domain Eukaryota; kingdom Metazoa; phylum Arthropoda; class Insecta; order Coleoptera; family Dytiscidae; genus Liopterus; species Liopterus haemorrhoidalis. The sequence goes on from OZ020620.1 coordinate 33,511,116, forward strand.
ATTATTAATTTAGTTGTGAAATACAAGGATCGGTTTTTTTACGAAACAAAACACAGAAAAACGTTATCCTTCCGTGATATTCGACATTTTTGATTAAAATTTTTATTAGCAGAAAAATAATTATTTTAAAAATGGAAGAAAAATGTGACTTCTTTATTATTTTTTTTATTATTATTTTTTATTTATTATTAAATTTTATTTCTTTATTATTATTTTTTCTATGCTTTATTATTTTTTTATTTCTACGCAGTGCCGGCTGTGAGTTTTGCGGGGCCTCGGGAAAATAATGCATTTGGTGTCAAAAACTTGCCCTAGCTACTAATAATTGTTAGAAATATCCCCCTTTAAGCGAAGTCCCAACCTCTGAGCCGACCCTGTTTTTACGATTTCTAGGACAAGATTTACAATATCCCACTGCAAACTCTATACAGATGGCAGCACATAACGACTACACTAAATAATTCAAGAATTATCAGTGGCTCTAAACAATGGTTTCTGTTTATTTATCACATTAAAATATCATTTACCTTTTAGTTTAGGTTAGATTCACCTTAAAAGCATTATCTTAGGTTATGGTTGATAACTGTTTATTTTTATTTTTTATAAACCACCTAAAAATAAATCTGCACAGGTTCTGCACAGTCCCACCTGTTTAGAATCTCTGTATATTGAACAAATAACGTGTGTGTGACCATGCACGGTGTTCAGTGGGATATTGTAAATTTACCCCATGTGAACGCAATATATTAAAGCGGGCAAACAATTAAATTTTACTGTGCAATAGTTTCTCACGATTTATTTTAAATTGATTTGAGATATAGTGTAAGTACGCTTTTTTCCGTGTGCCCTTTTTGCCGTGTGTGTATTTTTTCATGTGTGCTTTTTTCCGTGTGCGTATTAATCCGTGTGCGTTTTTTCCGTGTGCGTATTTTTATATTATAAAAGAAATTGGAAAATTAATTATAATAAATATATTTTAAATTTAACGTCTCAAATCATTTTTAGTTTTAACATTATAAATTTAATGCACTGAGTGAAAATGAATCGTTTTCCCATCTTAAAAAGTTAATGAATAAATAATTCGGAATAATACTCATTATTTGTCCAATTTTTAATAATACGCGAAGAGTTGATTCAATTTGAATTGGATGAAGTTAGGCGTATGGATAAAGAAAGAAGTCTGAGGTGTCGAGCAAGTTCCACATTAAGGTAATGATTTGTTTGCCAACACAGTTGGCAACGGGTGCACTAGTTTTCAATGATACATCATTCCATTATGGGGCCTAATACATTTTTATTAAAAAGAACACGTGAATATTAAAATTACTGCAAAATATTACATTCAAACCTGTTTAATATTAGTATAAACAAATACTCAGTCATCAAACGGATAATATCCATAGACAAGTATATTTTGTGTACAAAGGAAAATGTGGCAGATTTGAAATGAATAGATATTAGTCAGCGCCTAAGAATTCGATGGTAGGTTGCCAGAAATACACAGCTGCCGAATGAGTCACCTAAACTAAACATAACCAATTTTTAAATATATTTCAAATTCAATAGTCAACAACTTTATTTTAGGTAAATTTTGTAATGTTAAATATTGTTTGTACTGCCAAATAAGGAAACAGTATCATATTAACGAAAGAAATATACGTTTTATATATTTTTGTTATCTCTCTTCTTGGGAACAGTCAGTCGGATTACCTTTTGGCCCCCTCACACAGTCCAGCTTTCTCTGTTAAGAGCTCTTTCTAGCTAGGGTGACCATTTTCTTGGAAAAGGCAATGCGGGACGGAGTAAAAAAAAGGTCGTCACTTCCGAAATATAAGTGAAGAGCAAACAATAAAAAGGTCCTCACCTCCCAAATATAAGTAAAGAGCAAAAAAAGGTCTTCACCTCCCAAATATAAGTACAGAGCAAAATTCGGCCCTGGGGACACCAAATCAAAATGCGGGACGAATGGTCACCCTATTTCTAGCTATCTTGTAAACTCTAAATTATCTCAGATGATTTCTGTTTTTTTGTCCCACTAGTTCTCTGATCCTCTTACAGTAGCAATTCTGACGATTTAAGACAATTTGCAGACGACAGTGACAGTGCTTTAGAAAGATACATACATAGAAAAGTACATCTGCATGTCAGTAATTTAACGCATTATTTATTTTGTAGTCTTTGACTTAATGTCTGGCTACATATATAACTATCCATATTCCTTTCTAGATATTTTTTATCACTCAGCATTCTTTCATCTATTTGTGTTCTTTTCATATGGGATTCTCGTAAGTGTGTTGTTTGCTATCTTTATACTTGCTTCCATTCTGGACAGCATTAAATATTCACAGTAGTTTTTTTCCAAACATGCCAATCTAACGTCATTAAATTCCATATTTGGTAGTATCACACGTATTATTTAACATACATTTTTACCGACTGTCGACATATATAAGGGAGGTATTGTGGTCATACCGATTTTGACATTTCGAGATTTCGATGGATCTCCACGAATTGAGGTCCCTACATAACGTTTTGACTATATTTAGCATGATATCTCTCTGTCTGTCTGTGGACACGTGCAGAGCAAATTCGGCTAAAAGGATATTAAACTTAATATTTAAGCTTTTGACATCAATGGCACGAGTTCAACTTTTGGTAAACATCGATTGACTAGAAATGGGAGTTTACTCGCGTCGATTTTAATATTTTTGCGAATATTTCACAACAGAGAAATATTTCGAAAAAATTTATTTAACAAAAGTTACTATAAAAGCAATAACTAACAACTTATATTTGACATTTTTGACACGACTTTTTATAACTTACGTTTTTCCGATATTTTTTCTATTTTGACATATACATATGTAGGTACGTTGCCACAATTACAGTAAATTATAATTACACATTGGGTGCATTCGAGTTGTACAGAGTAGAGCGAGCGCTGAGCGAACAGTTGATGGTGACGTCATAAATAGAGCACTAACGGAGCGAGCGTTCTTGTGACGTAATGTTTATAAAATCTAACCCTACAATTTTAGGCGGCGTTTTTACTGTCAGATTAGTTCACGTCAGTCATGAATCAAAATTATATAACTCGGTTTTTCCTTGATTTTTTTTCAATGATGAAGAAATAAAATTAAATAATAATTAATGAATTTTTCTATTTTAATTTTATGCACGGTGTATTTTAATAATTTTTTTGCTGTTTACAGAACGTCACAAATACATAAAATGGCCGTAATCTGTAGCCATAGACAAATAACAATATTATTTGTCTATTGTTATTTGTCTGAGGCTATTTTTATTTTATTTATAATTTAATTTTAAACTTTCATTTCTTTCCCGCCGTTTCCCCACTTTTTTACGGCATACTCCATATGCTCGGTCTTAAAACCCCGAACACATAGAGCGCATTCTAAATACTCGTTCGATCGCAAAACGAATGCAACTGAGCGTACTCCGAGCGTCAAATCGAACACGTTTGAGTGTACAGAACGTGCTCGGAACGCTCGGAGCGTCAAATCGAATGTACCCATTATGAAGTTATCAATGTAGTATAACACGTTATTATCTTATTCAATAACAATTTTTCCGTTGGAAACTATTTTAATTAAGTACTTATTGGGGACGGTAAGTTCTGTGGTGTCCACAGTTCATTTTTAATAGTACTAAAACATACAAAAAGTCAGTTCTAGCAAATATAAAAGACTTAAGACTGATTGTCAATCTTTAGTGTTTTCACGAGTGCAAGTGCGAATTCTAGCATCTGGTTCATCTCAAATAAGACACATAATACAACACTTAACTCCTAATTATATCTTTGACACTTGTAAATTACCTCCCACTCGCCACGAACAATGTAAAGTGTGACAAAAACCATTTAGCAATTGGACAAACTACACTGGTGACTGGTGACTGGTGACAATGGTTCATTTCAATAATTCCTTCATCCATTCCCAAAACCTCCAACGAATTCAAGCGATCTAATATTCAATTTGTGATGAGGGTGTTTTTTAATGAAGAGGGTACAATAGCGGCTGGTGACAGGGCCGGCCTTTACAAGCTCAGGGCCCTCACATTGCCACTCAATTAATTTCAATCAAGTCAATTTTTACATTTATTAATTTTTCTACACGGTAATCATAATGGTCGAGGTTAAAGAGGGAGTCAGACAGGGCGACCCAATGTCATCAGTACTATTCAACTTCATTCTGGAAAAAATAATAAGAAATGTGAAAATCAATAGAACGGGACTACTATACCAAATGAGACACCAATGCTTGGCCTATGCTGACGATCTAGTAGTCATAACCCGAAGTAAACGGGAAATAAAAGAAGTAGTAACGAGACTAGAAGAAGAAGCAAAAAAATATGGGACTACAGATAAACGAGACAAAAACGAAGTTTATGTCATGGACAGATCAGAAATTCAGAAAAGGGTAATACTTAAACATATTCACGGAAAGAGGAAAGATATATAATTTTGAAAATGTAGAAAGTTTCACGTACCTAGGAACAGTATTTACACGTAGTCCAGAGATAAGGACCGAGATACAGACACGTTTAATGGCAGGTAATATATGTATCCACGCACTAGGTAAATGTATCCAAACAAAGGTGAGAATCTATAAGACAGTGATACGACCAATAGTGACATATGGAAGCGAGGCGTGGACTCTAAACATATCAGAACAAAATAGTGTTAAAATATGGGAAATATTTTTGGAGGAAAAATGGTGGACGGGATATGTCTACGAAAGACAAACCAGGAAGTAGAAGAAATGTACGGAGAAGCTAATATCGTAGCAGTCATAAAATCTCAACGTCTCCTTTGGCTGGGACATGTGGAGAGAATGCCAGAAACTAGATTACCAAAGTCCGTGATGCAGAGAACAATTGGTGGCAAGAAAGGGAGAGGAAGACCGAGGACGAGATGGTGGAAGGAGGTGGAGAAAGATCTAGAACAGCTGAAGATCACTAAATGGAAAGAAATAACTTTAAATAAGAACGAGTGGAGAAGAACAATCAATCAAGCCATGGGCCTACTAGGCTCGTAGTGCTAATTTATTATTATTATTACAAATTAGAGTTGATATTTTTTGTATCTAAAGTACTATGAATGTAACCATTTAGTGAAATAAGAAAAAAATCAAAAACGGTAAATTTCACTTTTTAATATGTACTGTAGTTTTTATGTGCTAGTAACTATGGAGATAAGGAATAAAAGAGTAAATAAGTTATTTTCTTCAAATAAATATTCCGGAATTAATAAGAGTCCGATGTTAAAATCAGTACAATTATTTTCTGCAAATTACTAAATGGGTAAATTTTGATTGATATGGATGGGTCTGGTATAGTTTGTGGCCGTTTCGGTGCGGTGCCTTTTAGAGCGCGGTCGTTTAGACAGCAATCGTCCTAAGACCGTCCCTGCTGGCTAACCAGTCGCGACTCGTTTTGTCTGTAGAGCAGAGGCAGAGGCCCATTGAGCTAAATCTGCTTCAGTAGCGTGTCGACCATAGAGCGGTGCGAGCAATGTGCGAGCCGTGCCCCGTGTCGTAGTTATTGCCGTCCCCAGTGAGTGGCCGCCGTCAGCAGAGAGAGTGTACGCACACATCTGTAGCCATGTAGCGGAGTGCAACAATGGGTGGAAACACGTGGTGTTTGTGTTTGTGTCTGTCAGTGTTGTTGGTCGGGGGCGGATGTCGCGGCCAGCCCACCCCCGCGCCCCAAGAGGACGTCAGCTCCGTCTGCGAGATGAGGGGGTGCAACTGCAGCTCGGCGCAGTCAGACAAATGGATTATTGTCAATTGTACTTTCAACAACAGGCAGGTAAGAAACTGACACAAATGTCAAATGTCAAAAACAGATGAATACACATACATACATCACCTTCTTCACCTCATATTCATAACAAATTGCCGCAAAAATCAGCTGTGGCCACCACAAGACCGGCCGCCACCATAAAGTACTTGTATAAAATACATTCTGGCAGCAGAGTAGAAATAACTTGGCCCAATATTTTCTAACAGATATATTATTTATCATTACCATGGAAACGTTAGATAGAAGTATGAAAAAATAGATACTTGGAAAAAATTTCATAAAATTTTTCAAAAAATTTTCGTTTTATCAAAAAATGTCTCAAATAAAAGATATTGCTTTTATATCAACTTTTGTCACATAAATTTTTTCGAAATATTTCTGTTGTGAAATATTAGCAAAAATCTTAAAACCGACACGGGTAAATTCCCATTTCTAGTTAACCAATTTTTACCAAAAGTTGATCAACTCGTGCCATCGATGTCAAAAGCTTAAATATGAAGTTTCATAAAAATCCTTTCCGCCGAATTTGCTCTGCAGACAGACGGACAGACAGACCGACAGACATCATGCTAAAAGTAGTCAAAACGTTATGTAGGGACCTCAATTCGTGGAGATCCATCGAAATCTCGAAATGTCAAAATCGGTATGATCACGATAGCTCCCTTATATATGTTGGCGGTCGGTAAAAAACTTTTATAAAAACTTAAGTTGAATCATAATATTTCATGGCTCATCTAATTGTTTCGATAAACTAAACCAGACATCTTAAAACACTGGCCGTTCCATCAATCAAAATATATTGAGGTCCTCAAACATTGGTAAAATATTTTTCATTCAAGTTTGAAGACAAAAAAAAAAATGATGTGAAATGTGACTTTTCACACATTTCAGTATTTCGTAGGTATTTAAGAAGTATTTTACTTCATTTACCAATCAGGCCATTACAAATAATACTATTGATGGTACAATAAAAGAGGACAACAGGAGGATCGATTATAGATTTCTTTATTTTTCATTAATTTTTTGTTGTTTATCTACTATTCAAGATCCTTTCTTTGATTCCCCACATTAAATTTGACAGAATAATCTATAAATTACCAGCATACTATACCGGTTCATATCAACTGTGGAACTTTTTTTTTAAAATATTTAAACCAGCCCTCTGGAACATAAAGTGAAAGACATTTTTTTTTTATTTTTTGGCAAAAACATCTCCAAGGCAAAAATATATTTTAAAAATTAATTTTTGTTCATTTATCCACCTACATATCCATAGTTTTGGTACTATTTATTTTTTGCAAAAATCTTCAAAAAAAAAAGAAGATTTTATTTGATGACAAATTGTATTTTTTTTTTTTTTTTTAAATACATATTTTCGTTATTTTGAGTTATTGAGACCATGGTGCAGAGAGGACTTGAGAACAAAGACTGGAAAAGAGGGAGAAAATGAAGAACATTATATGTATTATATATACAGAGTTGAACCAATATTTCATAAATTACAACTTTCTCCGTCCTCATATCCGCTTCTTTAGCATAGCCGCAATAATACGCCTCATATATAGTTTCATTAGGTCTCTTTTTCGTCTCTACACTCCAATAATTCTATGTTTTACCAATTTCAGGACCTTTTAAATATATTATTATTGTTGGAACGACCAGCATTTTAAATTAAACTCGATTTCAAGTGATTTTAGTTTGTCCCATTATTTTTCCTTATTGATTTCAGTCATCTCGTGATACCTATGTTACTTCTGCGACCTATCTATCCTTATAGGGCACAGTTTTGTGCCTTTCCATAGATCTATGTCAGAAGTGTACAGCCAGAAAGTGCATATTACTGTTTTAAACAAGAATATCCACATAAAAATCTTAGAGGTATGGTCAGTAAATTCCTGTACGTATTCAGAATGTTAAAACGTTTTGTATATAAAGGCCGAGACCGCTTAGAAGCGAGTTATTAAGTTGAAAGGCTGCCGGAATAACAAATTAAGTTTTTACCTAGTCGCCTGCTGGACAACTGTTAGTCCAACAAATACAAAGTTTCACAGCGAGCAAACTAACTAATCCAAGTATTGAGATAATTAATAAGGAAGTGCATTTTCAAACGGTTTCCAACAGAAGCCTAACTGTTTATCTGTTCAATGTGTAACAGTCCAGCGACAGATAAACAGAGTCAGAGGTCATACTGTTCAGATAACACCTCATACTAACAATGACTCCTCGAGCACAAAGACCAACTTTACTGTTTACAAGTTAATTTTGGCACGACACTCATCCCAGTGACTCACAACTCTGCATCCAAAATCTTACTAAATGCTTATTTAATCAGCATATTTTTTTTTTTACACAGCGTTGATACACTATGGTAATTTAATTAATATGTGAGATAAATCAGAGAAAGTTAGTTTCAAGCTAAAAACATTTCATAACTGGTTTTTGTTGTAAATTTATAAAAACAAATAAAACACCATATGGTTTCCAAAAATATATGTTTCATCAACATAGCAGTCTTTAAGAAATGAGTTATTTGTGCTCATCAATACTTGCGGGAATGCAAAATTACTGTTTCTACCCGTAACATTTTTTTCCATCTCTCGCAATGTGGCGAAAACATAGATTATTCGCAAAAGCGATAAAAACTGTTGACAAAACAAAATATTAGAGACGAATACTGAGAATATCTTACGACAGCAAAACTCGATTCTTGAAAAAATTAAACCGGTCCTCAGTATGTACACATGTTTTGATTTTTTAGTCACCAGAAAACCGATTTAGAAAAGAAAATTTTCCAAATTAAAGGCGATAAAATCCCCACAAGACTTGTTATCACTGAAGATTACATGAACCCCTAGAAGCAGCCCTAAGAATTGCAGAAGATCAACACAAATGTGGTTTTTAAACGAATACCCTTATCTCAATGTAATTGATCCCATTTTTACTTGCCCGACCTTAATATATAAGGGGCAAGTATTGTAATCGCGAAAATTTTCGATGTCGAGATTTTGACTGATGACCATGTTTCATGGTCCAGGGAATCCAAAAAACCTATTTTCGAAGTGCCGTCCGTATGTGTGTGTGTCTGTGTGTGTGTATACACGATAACTAAAAAACGGTTTAACTTGAAGAGTTCGTTCTGGTACAAAAAAATTCTCCTAATAATTGAGAAGAACCCTATTGTTTTTTATTATAATCCGAACCCGAAAACGGAAGTTATTAAACTTTAAAATTTAAAAAAATTCGTAACTAGTAAACCAAGCCTTGGACAAAAATTTGTATAGAACATAATTTGATGTATTTTTGAAGATTTACCTAAATCTTCTTTTAATTTTTATTTATTTTTTTTTTATGTACTTTTTTTACTATTATTTTTTTTATGGGAGGGCAAGTCTAGCGGAGGTCTCCCTTCGCCACTGGTTTTAATATGATGGAAGATGAATTATTAAGCTACTTTCAACTACAAACAAATAGAAAATTTTCCATAGACTGCATATATTTCCACTATCTAAATTAATCAATTACAAAACTGAAATGTAAATGATATTTTTGCAGTTTAAAGACCTTTCTATTTTTGTACCATATCTTGACCTTGTACGATTCTTCTATCTTGCTCTGTTAACTGTCTTTCCATGTATCTGTGTACCAAAGTAAACCTTTTCAACTGATATCTGTATTTTATGATATGTCCACAGATGGAAGGAAAATGCAGGCTTGCCAGCTCTGCCTGCACTTGTCAGCCTTTCATTGAAACCTCAGTTTCAATCTCCATAATCTGTCACCAAATTCATCCACTGCTGAACACGGGTCTCCCCATTACTTCTTCAAACCTTGTCTCCTTTGACTATCAATAGCCAATTTTCGATGATTCTCTTAATATCGTCCATAAGCTATATGGTCAATTCCCACTGTGTAAAATATTGTACTTTTTTGTAGATTCAATTCGCGTTACCATGGTAACGATCAGAATCAGTGTTGTAAAGCTTATGACGCTCTTGAATTACAGTCAACGATTCTTAGAGGGCGTAGGTTTAATGCCTGTCGCCACATCAAATTACTGACGTGAATTATGTTAAGCGGTTAAAATCCAGGAGCCAAATGTCTTTGAATGTCAGCAAAATTAGGCCAGGGAAATGTCAAAAACATGAGATTATAACATAAGCTGATGATATATCGATAAAAACTGTTGAACATATTGCTTTTTATGAAGAATTGTTAGTTGTCTTTCCAGGGATTTTTTTTTTTTTTCATATCTTTACTGTTATGATTTCTTCCATCATTTTTCTGCTAAGCATTGAAGGGTACAGGGAAGAACGATCATAGTACAATATTGGCCATTTTTAGGGTTTTGTAGGTATGACCAAAAAACCCTTATACCGTCATTTTGTCGTCTGTCTGTCTGTCTGTCTGTCTGTCTGTCTGTTCGGTAAAAATTGTAGCTAAACGGCTAAACCTAGAGAGTTGAAATTTGGCATGCTTATGCAACTCTTTGACCCGCACATAGGAAAAATACTAAAACATCTAAAAAACATATCCCCCTAAAAATATAAACAAATATATGCTCATCGAAAAAAAAAATATTTTTTTACAATTCTATGTAGGGTATCAAATGAAAGCCCTTGGTACGTGGATTAACGATCAAAATTTTATTTTTGCAAAATAAATTATTTTGAGGCGATTTTTGCCAAAATTGTGCAAAATTTTTTTTGTCCCACACCCTGTAGCCCAGATGGTTTAAACTAAAAATCTGAAAAAATTCTCAGTAATGTACATTGGTGTGAACCGGAATAGTACAACAGGAATTTTTAATCAGATTATGTTTCCGGAAAATAACGCATTTTTTGTGTTTTTAAGTAAAATATGTAATATATTTAATCCGCTATTTAATATACTAAACTAGTGATCCTGTATAGCACAATGGTAATGTTGTCGCTTAGTGAGTTGAAACTACTGTAAGAAACTGTGTTCGAATCCCCTCAATTTTTATTTTTTCAGTTTTTTTTTTGCATTTTTATATTGTTTAAATTATTTTGTCAAAATTCTAGTTATATTTTGGTAAATGTTGCATTTATTTTTTAAAAGCGTAAATTTAATAACCAGTGGGAAGTGTTAAAATTATAATTTAATTCTGTTTGATGTATACGAAATCAGAGAGCGGGGCTAATGATTTAAGCAACCAATGGAAGCCATAGGCGCAATTTTAAAAATCTTACTGAAATTTTGCTGTATAAATAAAATACTGCACACATTTAGAAACTTAAATAATGGTATTAGGCATTCGAATTAAAATTCATAAAAAAATATTTTGACATAAAATTTGTTTTGGCATCCCAAATAATCATCATTCAGTTACTAAATACCTGCAAAACCCAGAAATGTGTGAAGATTCACACTTCACATAAATTTTTAAGATATTACTGTTAGCTATTAATTCGCACTTATAGCTTTCAAATGATTGTAAAAAATCCGAAAATACTAGGCTTAGTCTAAAGTGATGACACAATAAAATGTTATATCCAAGAGAAAATTTATCAAAGTCTAGTGAAGTATTAAATGTTCAAAATCCTGTTTTATTTTCTTTGAGATTTTTTTCTTAAACTTCTTTAAACACTGTTTAGGTCCAATACTTTTTAACTTTGGAAGTTTTTCTTTCACTACTCGTACAATATTCTTTACTCTATAAAAAATGATAGCAAATAAGTTTAATAGCACTGAGAAATAAAAATAATCTTAAAACTAACAGCAATTCTAGCAATGAGTTTGATGTTCGACTTAAAAAAGTTTATTAAAATTTCTTGTGACCTAATCATCTCTTTCTTTGTCTTCCATATATGTACTAGCGAGTACAACGTTCAAATATCGTCATTATTTTTTCTGCATTCAAAGAATTGAACGTTACTAAAGATTCGGCGAGTTCTTCCCACTGACCTGTTGTTCAGTTTTTCCTCCTATTCTTAGAATAATTTTAGTCAGCGTTGTATGAATAAAGGTGTACGTGAAAGTCAATAATTCAAACAATTCTTTAGTTGTTAAATACTTAATCTAACATTTCGCAGTTAGTAACAAACATTCATGAAATTCCGTAAATTTTGCCTGTGTGCAACATAAATATTTAACATAACTCATAGTTTTTCCTAAGTACCATATATGAAAGTTTTGAATGCAATAATTATGACTTTAAAAACATTTTTAAATTCGTGTTAAAATTGAGTCACAATCTCTTTCGAATGAAAAATCTAGTCGACAATCAAGAGCTGTTTACCTATTTATAAAACAGTCTAACACAACTTCCTGTTCTCAAGCATTTGTCCCGTGGATGTGTGACTGGTTAATATAGCGGCTCGCACACTGCACTATAAAGCCACGCATACACGAAGCACACGGACAACAACCAACAAAGACAACGAACAAAAAACAGACACGAACTACGACAAACGGAAAGAAACAAACTAGGATAGAAATATCCGAGAATTATATTAGAGACCAATCAGACAGGAAAATAGAGGTAGACGATTACAGTGGATAGGTCAGGTGATGAGGATGAAGAATCAAGGGAAGGATAATTGAACACCCGTCGATCAATCGGAACATCTAGCAAATATTTGTGGTATCAGATAACCGAAGATACGACGTACATGAAAGGACCTGACCCTAAATAGATCAAGATAAGTGATTTATGTGAATGTCAAAAGTCAACCCAACTGACAGTGACCCGAGCCCATTTATCAATTCTGTCCCACTACCCCAAGAACCAATACGAATCTAAACGAACTCTTTGTTTATGTTGCTTTGAGTTCGTTGATACACTAGTTGTGTATACAAGTTGTATATATATACTTGTGAATATAAGTTGCACCGTCCACACTTATAATTCATACACGAGCACAAACGAACAGTTTTTAAATAACATGGAGTTCCACATGGTCCACGTGAGTTTATGCCCGTTTGTCCATGCTCGTATTTGTCAGTACCGTAAGATGGTATTTTAAAAATACTTTATTTGGAGAAATGTTTAATTTTTGATATAATAACATCAAAATCAGGACTTTTTAATGTTAGTGCGATTTGGATACAGTCTTTGGGGTTCAGTCGATATCTCTGTTTCGTTTTAATGTTCGTTAGAATGGAAAATCCATGTTCACAGAGATAAGTTGTTGCAAATGGTACCAACTTTTAAATTGCCTCCTCATTGACAATTTTAAAAGACTTTACAGCCCTTGACATTAAAAAATGTGACAGATCGATTTTGTTTTCAAATGGACTATGGTCTATTTCAAATTAGAAAAATGTGTGTAAGAAGATAGGAGCTGTTTGTCCTTGCTTCGGATTGGTTTAGATCGTCATCCCAATTACACTGTTAAAATATTGTTTTTAGTCCAAGTTGACAGATGTTCAGTGTCGTACATTGGAAATATATATTATCTTTTTTCATATATTTTGTTATTATTTACATATTTAGAATTTTATTTATATTCTTGGCGTAGATTTTATGGAGAACATTCTCCATGTAATTTGTTTTACGCAGTTATATATTTTTTAGGTTATCTGACATATAAATATTTTTTGACACTTGACAATTAATAGATCAAGAGAGATGACTAATGTGAGCCCAAAAGACAGCCCAGCTGATTGTGCCTAAAGAAGAAGTTATTGATATAATTTTTAGACCTTCATATATACATATACTTTTAATTTTTATTTACAATAATTATTTAAATAAGAAACTTTAGCTCTGAAGATATATTGTTTGTTTTATTGTTTTATTTAAACTCTTTTAGCAAATCTCTCTTGTTATATATAGTACATCAGTTTTAAAATTTTTCAAATTTCCCATTAAACTGAATTTATGTCGTATAAATAAGTTTATTTAACATCTACCTTGTGTATTTCAATATCCTATTAACCATTTTCATATTAAAAAAAATAATCACTTGCTAAGCCAGTTACTACGCCCATGCCCTAGTTGTAACTTATTTTCAAATTTCCCGCTATACTGTATTTGTCCAGTGTAAATCGTACTCGGTTCGCAGCGCTATCTACTTTTTTCTACTTTGAAATAGACCATAGACATTTTAAAGAAAAGCCTATGTGTTAAATTTAATAAGTCTGTCGTAGAGTCATTTTCAATTATTTATTAGAATCAGACGCAAACACAGTAATTTTATCGCACTCACACGCTTGTGGCTTATGATTATTGACAGTTCTAAATATGGATCTAATATCGAACCGGCCTAGACGCTATTACCAGCGTACGGCTCTGATATTTGGGGATAAAACTACTGTCTGTTGTACCGCTGGCACGCCCATGTACTGATGCGTCTGATGAATGAACATAAAGAGGTCTTGTATCACTCGGATACCTACTAAACTTATTAATAGGCTTGATAAATTAATGTCTAGAACATCTCATGGAGAGCTAGAGATAACTCCTCTCGCTGTCATACTTAAATTCTATCGAGATGAACATTAGATTACCAGATCCTTACTAAATTGTCACGGAACACCATAAAAAATTGTTTATTAATTTTACTCTCCAATTACAAAATAAGAAAAATTTTGTAAAAAATAAAAATAAATAATTATTAGGATAGATGACCAAAATCGTTCTTATACGCCAAGTAATCGCCGATACCCTCAGAATTTTCCCAGATCGGCCAAAAATACCTTAACAAAGTACAGAGATTTCAAAAATTCAACGAAAATTTTGGCAGTTAAGTTAAGTCTATAATTTTAAAATGGTCTCAATTGTAAAGGGCTTAAATTGTAGTGGCTCTAATAAGCTTATATTTCATTTACAGGCAGCAGGGGTCGGGGACCATTTTTACCCATTACCCAGAAAGATATTTCTTTACACCGACGTTACCCCATTGGTTTGTAAAAAAATATCATAGATTATTTACATTGAAGAATTTATTGAATTCTGTAGAATTTACATATTAATTAACATAAAATATATAAAATAATGCTATACAAATTTTTTATAACAAAAAATAATTTATTTGGAGAAATGATTATGGCTCTTCTGGCACGTCAGAAATTTGGCATTTAAAAGGATCTATAACCCAACTCACTGTACTTAAATCAAGTTCTGGAAAATATTGAGCGAAACGGTCTTTTAGGTTGCCAAGATGTTTGTTGATTGTGACCTTGATGTCCTCAAAACGAGTATCATTCGAATCTTCTAAAAACAAAGCTATTTTTGAAAAACAGTTACAGGTTTTTGTTTCCAGTAGGAAATCTTCGAACCAAACGCTGACAATTTTTCATTGGCAGATATTATCGTGATTTTCTTGCCTTGTAATTCTTTATTAAATATGTTGACATACTCAAAAATGTCTACTAAATAAGCAAGGTATGCAAGCCATGAAGAAGTTGTGAACTTTTTTGACAGAACATGATTTTGGTCGATTAAAAAACTTTTCATTTCATTTTTAAGAGCCCACAATCGGTTGAGTACATTTCCCCGTGAAAGCCATTTTATTTCTGTATGGTACAGCAGGTCTGTGTACTCGGCCTCGCCATCTTTACATAACTTACGAAATAGACGTCAAATTTCTATCGTATTTAGAAACGCACTTTTTATAATTTATTGTATTTATATTATTTATGTCTATTAATATATCATTACCCCCAAGAATTTCTTGCCCCGTTTGGGATAATTTACCCCTGTTCCCCGACCCCTGTGCGAGAAATTGTTTTCAGAGAAAACAATTTCTCGCACAGGCGTATGTAATTTTAATTGGGAAGTGATGTGCTGACCACATTAAAAACAGTACAAAGCGGAAGATTCATATTTCGCCATGGGCATATTTCAATCACGAGCACTTCCTGTATTTCAACTATGAACAAATAAATCATAACAATTTTAAAATAACTAAAAAATGATTCATAAATATTAGACAAAAGTTGGAATAAACAAAAAAAGTCTCCCCCACCGGAAGTTGTGACGATATTATAAACTTCCGGAACATAAAAATCAGATCAGATTGTCCAGGGAAGTGTCCGTCAACACGGAAACAACGATCTAGCTAATAAACTATTTTTCTAAACAGTCCATCAATGTTTCAAGTTCTAGTTGGGACACAATTGTGTTGCTCAGTTCGTATGTTTTGTGCCCCAGATGCGTTACTTATAAAAACTGTCCCGTGACGTAAAACATGGGTTTGTGTCAGCCAGCATTCCAGCCGGCATATGCGGCCACTGCACCCCCCCCCCCCCCCCAACAATGTCTAGGGCTTATGTAAACTCGCGTGTCCACGTAATTCGGTGTGGATATTGTCACATCCATTGTATCCTACCGACTCAAGTTCAAATAAATAAAATCTTTAATTACGCTAATAATTTAATGACATTTAATTATTGTCAATTGAAGACGTGACTTGTCACACAACCTTGAATATTCATACGCAGATAAAACACCTTGTTTTACTTCAGCAGTTCACTGACAAGTTCATCTCAATTATCCATTGCCATATTTTTGGACAAGGTCAAACATAACCCTCATCTGGATCTGTTAACTGTCAGGTATACGCTAGATATCCTATTAGCTTATTTCTATATCTACACCTTTTACAGTTGTATTTCAGAAAAGATCAATTGTATTTCAGATAAGTCAATTTGATTTTAGAAAATGTCAATTGTAATTCAGATTAGTCAATTTGATTTCAGAAAATATCAAATGTATTTCAGATTAGTCAGTTTAATTCAGGGCTTCGATCCGTTATTTTTTTCGTTTCGGTTTTCGGTCCGGTTCAGTTAAAAAAAATATATCGGTTCGGTTCCGGTTTTCGTTCCGGCAAAAATAACGGTTATTTTCGGTTTTCGGTTCAGTTCCGAGTGATAAATTTGTAAATGCTTGTATTTGTATTAGAAATTTATTTTCTACTATAATTTAGTAGAACATTTTATTCCTTATTTTGTAATAATCATACCAAGGCCGCTGCCAGGGGGGATTCTTTCCAAAATAATAGAAGCGCATTTTTTTTTACTTATCAGTTAAAAAAATTAGGATTTTTTCTGCTCATCAGTTTAAAAAATAATCTTAAATAAAATGTATTTTATATTCACTCACATAAACATTATCTGATATAAATGTAAACCGATATTTTTTTTTCGGTTCAGTTCCGGTTTTCGTTCCAACAAAAATAACGGTTTTTTTCGGTTTTCGGTTCAGTTCCGGTTCGAAGCCCTGGTTTAATTTCAGAAAGCGTCAATTGTATTTCAGATTAGTTAATTGTAATTCAGAAAATGTCAATTGAAATTCAGAAAATATCAAATGTATTTTAGAAATCGTCAATTGTAATTCAGAAAATGTCAATTGTAATTTAGAAATGGTTAATTGTATTTCAGAATCTGTTTCTGTGCTATATATTAAGATTGTATTAATTATTTTTTTTTCAAAATTACCGGAACGCATTTAAGAAATTTTATTTTTATGAGTTTATGTAGAAATTTTATTAGAGTATTTGGGGTAAAATTTGGGGTATATCATACCTATTATACATAGAATTTTGAGATTTCTTAAAATGAACATAAACACGGTTTTATTTAGCTTGGTTTCATGTTTGTCTGGGTCTGGATCAAATCTTATTTTTAATTCACTTGAGTATTTTTCACTTTTACCGAACAAATTTACTTGAATTTTTGCACACATGTATATTTCCGGTGACAATAAAATATTTTGTCACTTTTGCCCCTTTCTAGTATTTCTCAAACAGTGGGACGCAACCCACCAGCGCTGTTCGATTATTGCAGTTTTTTGTTATAACAACATATTGTCATAATGTCATAAACGCTACCTTTGTCACTAGCCAACGTGGTGGTCGAGCGCACTTAGTCGTGCGGTTTGTACTGGTGGAAACCCAGTACGATTGTCCGGTCTGTGGTTCGAGCTTGCTTCGTTGGTGATATTATTCGGGCGAGAATAATATGTTTACATTACTCTCATTTTCACAATCATTCACCCTTCATCCAGGTGTAGGAGCTCGCCCCCTGGCATCGGCGATTAGCCTCGTTGCAGAAATAAAGGCCGATGTAAAATAAATAATATAACCTTTGTCACTGACTACTTGATAATAAGAACTGTGTAATATTATTTTTATTTTTTTATTTTAATGGCCTTTGCTGCTGTGGAAATTAGCCAGGACAATTTTTATTTGAGAAAATTTCCATGCCTGAACGGGATTCGAACCCGAGACCTTCGCAACGCAGAGCACATGTGTTAGCACTACGCTACGCCGGTCGGCAACTGTGTAATATAAATCAGTATCTTTCTGAAATACAATTGACTATTTCTGAAATACATTTGACATTTTCTGAATTTCAATTGACATTTTCTGGATTACAATTGACTAATCTGAAATACAATTGACGCTGTCTGAAATTAAACTGACTAATCTGAAATACATTTGATATTTTCTGAA
Source organism: Liopterus haemorrhoidalis (assembly GCA_963971575.1). Classification (NCBI taxonomy): domain Eukaryota; kingdom Metazoa; phylum Arthropoda; class Insecta; order Coleoptera; family Dytiscidae; genus Liopterus; species Liopterus haemorrhoidalis. Next base: position 33,529,358 of record OZ020620.1, read on the forward strand.
ATAAAATTGACTAATCTGAATTATAATTGATATTTTCTGAAATCAAATTGACTAATCTGTATTACAATTGATCTTTTCTGAAATAAACTTGTTCTTTTCTACAATACAACTGGTAAAGGTGTAGTATTGACTTCTTTTATTTCGTACCAACACGGAGAGATTTCGGTATTGTAATCATACCAATTTTGTGGTTTCTTGGTGGCCACAGCTGATTTTACTAAAAACAGTTCATTCGTGTTTATTTGTAAAAATGTCGAAAAATCTAAATTGGTAAGATTACAATAGATATCTCCATCTCTCTTTGTGATGGTCGGTAAAAATACTTAGTTCATAAGATAGTGAGTTAAAATAAGTTTTATGAGTTGTGGAAGTAGTAAAATTAAAATGTACTGACATCTATCTGGTTTCTTGGAGCATTCTCTTTGCCACATACTTCTAAGTGTTCTAACAAATGCTAATCATTCTATTTGAACAAAAATTTGCTGCAGCCAACACGTTTAAAGCCTTGAATCACGCATCGAATTGTTAAAATCAGGTGTGTCTAACGTGTATTATATGTATTAAGTATTTGTAAGAGTTTCTAAACAATAATCGAATAATTCAATTAATGTTATCAGTGTGCAAGGAAGGTTGATAAGGGACATTGAATAGCCATTAGTGTGTTAGTGTACAAGCTGTTGGTTTGTTTTGCTAATTCCTGCAAGAAGTGGAAGATCTCGTGCCGCGCTCACATATGGCAACTCTGCAAACAGGTTGTTGGGATCGAACAAAAAACCCATGATGGTTATATGACCCCGGGCACTATCCCTCTACACCGTATTAGGTCACATCACACCGTCACCGTCACCACTACCGCCCGTCTCGCTCGACAACAGACATTAACATGCATTTAACTAAACACCGCTGGAAAAGACCTTTTCCAAATTTCTATACTTCACATCAACATACTTTTATATGACAAGTCGTTTTAACATTTACTATTAAGGCTGCGTATAACCCCCGGAGGTTGCTAGTTTCTTATACAAAACTAACAATCTGAAATAAAGTTAGTATCAACCTATACATCAAATTTTGCACCGAATTTGTATCTATCTAATATGATAGTTTTAATTGTAGAAACATTTATTGTAAAAATATTATCGCTCAATAACTTAAAAATAGACATCAGCGATATTGTTCTGTAATTTTTTAAATCTATTTGTGGGTTTCGAATAACTTTTATATTTATATAGTTTTGTGTAGAAATGTTCAAATAATACGTCAATTTTTTTTTCGACTTGATTACTTATTGTTTAGAGCCTTCGTCGAAAAATATTATACTTAAAGATAATAGAATGCCACTTGGTACACGTATTCTTCACAAAAAATAAATCATTTTTACCCGTAACACCAATTTTGAAAACCGCGGCAGATTCTTGAGGGCGGTAAAAATAGATTACCAAGTACAATAACTATAAGTAATTTTCACAATACAACAAAATAGCTAAAATCATATTTGTAGAATGAAGCTTTAGGTACAATTTGCCGCATCGTACGCAATTATGCGTCGATTGGTTTACAAGATGGCGTCTATAATGCAATTTGCTTATTTACAACTACCTAACAGTTTTTTCTACAATTAAAAATATCCTATTAGATAGATAAAAATTTGCTGCAAATTTTGATATATAGATTGTTATTAATATTATTTCCGATTATTAGTTTTGTATAAGAAACTATTGAGGACTATAGGGTTGTGCGTCGCCTTAAGGGGTGGGGTATGGTCAGAGCAGCACATTTTATACCCATTTTCAAGATTTTTTTTTAGAAAACTGTTAATAGTAACTTGATTGGGATAATACCTACAGTAAAAACCAACCTTTGAAGAGTATCCAAAAAAATTTTTATTGAAAAATATCGAAAATTAAGCTCGTGACATGAATTTGAAATTTTCGTTCAGGACAAAAAGTTGATTTGCGGTGAGACACATAACTAATGACTGGATCATCTAAAACAAAAAAAACAAAAATATTTCGTTAGTTTATGAGTTTCTTGAGGTAACGCTGTCGAGTTTTTTCAAATATCTAGATTATTTAATTTTTGGTATAAGTTTGTAGTCAAAAAAACGAAAAAAACGGATTTTTTTTTTCGAAATTTCTGTTTTCAGTTGTAAAAAATTCAATAAAAAAAAAGAAAGCAAGAAAAAAAAATATCTCGACAGCGTTACCTCAAGAAACTCATAAACTAACGAAATATTTTTGGTTTTTTTGTTTTAGTCATTAGTTATGTGTCTCACCGCAAATCAACTCTTTGTCCTGTACGAAAATTTCAAATTCATGTGACGAGCTTAATTTTCGATATTTTTCAATAAAAATTTTTTTGGATACTCTTCAAAGGTTGTTCTTTACTGTAGGTATTATCCCAATCAAGTTACTATTAACAGTTTTCTAAAAAAAAATCTTGAAAAGGGGTATAAAATGTGCTGCTCTGACCATACCCCCCCCCCCCTTAAGTTAGTGTAATCTTCAAAATATTACCTATCTCATAGAAATACTTCGAATTTGTAAGAATCAATTATAAATAAAAGTATGGCAAGCCGTTTTAACATTTAATAATAGTGTCATAGAAAATGTGTCATAGAAAATATTTATAAAATGTTCCTATCTCAAATGTTCCTCTTCAAAATATTACCTATCTCATAGAAATACTTCGAATTTCATTTACAATGAACTACATTTACAAACATTTTCATGACATACGTACATTTTTCAATTAATTTTTATGAGAGTGGAATAAATTTAGTATTAAATGTTAAAACGGTTTGCCGTGTAAGCGCGCCGAATTAGTATTTATTACATGTTACATAAAATTAAATAATAAAAATCTTTCACTCTCATAGAAAATAGTTGAAAACTGTTCGTATCTCATGAAAATGTTCGCAATTTTATTTCATTTACATTGAAATTGGCCGTTTTAACATTTAATATAAGATCATGTGTCATAGAAAATATTTATAAAATGTTCCTATCTCACAGAAATACTCCGAATTTCATTTACAATGAAATACATTTAGAAGCATTCTCATGACGTACATTTTTCAACTAATTTCTATGAGAGTGAAAGATTTTTATTATTTAATTTTGTGTAACATGTAATAAATACTAATTCGGCGCGCTTACTCGGCATATATTAAATGTTAAAACGGCTGTTTTAACATTTAATACTAAATTTATTCCACTCTCATAGAAATTAGTTGAAAAATGTACGTATGTCATGAAAATGTTTGTAAATGTATTTCATTGTAAATGAAATTTGAAGTATTTCTATGAGATAGGTAATATTTTGAAGAGTAACATTTGAGATAGGAACATTTTATAAATATTTTCTGTGACACATGATCCTATTATTAAATGTTAAAATGGCTTGCCATACTTTTATTTATAATCTATTCTTACAAATATTTATGAAACACTTCCATTGTATATTGATATTACGTGACATTTCCAAACTTCCCAAATTTAAACTTCCCTGTTTAAAGAAAAAAATATATATATATAGGGTGAACTGTTATGTCTACTCCGGGTAATAAACTTACTTTTTCGAACTTGGGAAATGTCACTCGGGACTTTTGGCTTCACTCAAGCAGATTGCTTTCTGCGAAGTCTTCCCAAATATTCCACAGATCTTCCATTGGCACTTCTTTTTCAACAACTTTGTCGCCTTTTCGTTTGTTCCTTAGAGAATCGAATTTGTTTCATATATGAAATCTTTCATCAAATTTGTAATTCTAGATGGAAGTTATCATCACCCTTAAATCCATTCCGTTTATGGCAGCGTTTCTCAACCGGGGGGCCGTGAAAGCTTCGTCGGGGGGCCGCGAAGTCATATAAGATCGAAGCATGAAATTATAATAGAAAAACGCTCAATTTTGCAAGATATATTCAGAAATATATGACATTTATATTCATTAAAATATACCAAACATCAATAAAATAAATTATAGTTATTTTAATAACTAATTTAAACTAATTAAAACGGTTCGCGTTGGAGGTACTTCAAGTGCTTTCAAGTAGGTATGACTTGAACATGCAATATTTTTTGGTATTACCCTAGCTACTGTTAACTAAAGAGTAAGGATGCGAAAGTGTTCAAAATGGAAAGCAACTTTGAACAATTGTAAATAAATGTACTTGCAAGCCATTATAGGTAACCGCAACAGATATTAAAAATATGTTTATGTAAAAGTTTTATCAAAAGTTTTTTTTTTTTTTGGACTTAGATACTGATGAAAAATTCCATGCCATAACCGGGATTCGAACACGAACCCTCATGGCCTAGAAGTCAGTGCACTAACCACTACGCCATGGTGACCGGCAAAAGTTTCTTTTCAAAAGCTTTATCCAAATATACCCAACACGCCATACGTTCCTATATAAAAAATAGAAGTTGTCCTTGATATCCTGTACTTCCGGTTTATTGCGGAAAATTTAAATACCACCATCCAATTATTTGGGTAAACTCTAGTCACCAAATTTTTTTCCCAACTTGCTCACACATCGTCTTTTATGTCGGGTTGCTAAAGTAAGAGTTTTCTCTAACTCGAGTTAAAATCATTTGTTTTTGTATGTTGTAGCATACAAAAACAAATGATTTTAACTCGAGTTAGGGATAACTCTTACTTTAGCAACCGGCCATTAGAGAAAAATCGTGTTTCCTCTATCTTGATACACCTTGTGATCCCTCTCTCTCTCTCTCTCTCTCTCTCTCTCTCTCTCTCTCTCTCTCTCTCTCTCTATATATATATATATATATATATAGTGGGGCCGCAGACAGTATTTACGTTATTTTGGGGGGCCCCATGCCAAAAAAGGTTGAGAATCACTGGTTTATGGAACAGATTTTTATCTAATTTGTGTTCGTCTGTACCAGTTTTATTGTATCATTTATCATGTATCTTTTATTAATTTAGTAAATGTACATTTCGACTGCTATGCAGTCGTATTGAATGGGACAAAGATATACTGATACAATAGACACTGCCCTACTGAAAATGACAAGGTACACAACAATCGAAAGATGCGTTTAGTAAATTAATAAAAGAAGTAAAAGAAAGATACAGTTGTTTTATTTATAATTATGTTTCGAAGGCGGTTTTTAATCGTCATGATGCTGCTGTTTGCTAAATCTTCCATTAGATGATTTTATGCGAGAGAAGGGTCCATGGCTAATATAAAATGAAAATTGTCTAATAGTTTCTAAATTTTTCTAGTAATTCTCGAGATAGATGGATTGGATTGCATGCATGTTGAAACGTGCAGTGCTGCGAGTTTCTTGTTTGTGTGTATATTTAGCATCGGGTCGTTTCTTTGTCCGTCTGAAGCAAGATCAGATGCGGTGTAATCAGCTGGTTTAGACCTCCCCAACGAATCAGGTTTCCAGAACTCATGTATCTTAATTACCACTCGAATTATCCGGCCACTCTCAAACCAACTTACAGTCGATAGAACAAGTGACGAGAATCAAAGATGATAAAATAGTAAATAAGATCTGAGAAGTACAAGAAACAAATGTGAAAACATCAGGTGATATAAAATCTAGCAACGGAACAAAAAGGAGAATTACTGTGACTGACCATGAGATGGGGTATGACAAAAAATGCGTTATAAGGGTTTTCTCATGCCGCTGTCATATGCGTAAAGTCTGAACCTAGAAAATTTTAATTTGTTGCTTGTACAATTCTTTGACCCAGATATACCAGGTCTACAAGTATGAAATGCGGATTTTTTTCAAACTTGCCGCACAAACAGAGTGTATAGTTCAAAGTTTCAACACATATGGCGTTTTGTTAAGTTATCATTAAGTGTCAAATGCGTATAGGTTATAATTTGAAAAGTGATCATATAGTTTGTTTTACTGTGTTATAAATGTCAAATTTTGTGCCAAATAAAGAGCATTCGCGGACAGTACTACTGTTTTGTTTTCATTTGAAAAAAACTGCTGCTGAATCATACCGACTGCTTCGAGAAGCTTATGGTGAATATGCTCCATCGCAAGATACGTGTGAACGATGGTTTCGGCGTTTCAAAAGTGGTGACTTTGATCTTACAGATAAAGAACATGGAAAACTTCCAAAAAAATATGAAGATACAAAATTGGAAACATTGCTATAGGAAGACGATAGTCAATCACAAAAACAACTAGCAGAGCAGTTAGACGTTAGTCAACAAGCTGTTTCCAATCGCCTACGAGAGATGGGTAAGATCCAGAAAGTCGGCAAATAAGTTCCACATGCATTGAATGAGAGGCAGATGGAAAAACGCAAAAACACTTGTGAAATTTTGCTTGAACGATACAAAAGAAAGTCTTTTTTGCATCGTATTATTACTGACGATGAAAAATGCTTTTATTTTGAAAATCCCAAACGCAAAAAATTATGGGTGAACCCAGGCCCACCATCCAAATCAACTGCAAGACCGAATCGCTTTGGCAAAAAGACAATACTCTGTACTTGGTGGGACCAAAAGGGTGTGGTCTATTATGAATTGTTAAAACCTGGTGAAACAGTTAATACCCAACGCTACCAACAACAACTGATCGAATTGAACCATTCGCTGCTTATAAAACGACCAGAATACGAAAGAAGACAGCACAAGGTAATCTTTCTTCCCGATAACGCTCCATCACATAAGGCAAAAGTAGTTTGCAACACATTGGAGGCACTCAAGTGGGAAGTGCTACCCCATGCCGCTTACTCACCAGACTTGGCCCCTTCAGATTACCACTTGTTCGCATCGATGGGTCACGCACTTGCCGAGCAGCACTTTTGTTCACATGAAAATGTGAACGAATGACTAGATGAATGGTTTGCGGGGAAAGGGGAAGAGTTCTACTGGCGAGGTATTCACAAATTGCCTCAAAGATGGGAAAAATGTATAACTTCTAATGGAGCATACTTTGAATAAATAAACTTTTACTGTTCTTTTGAGTTTAAAGTGTTTTATTTAAAAAAAAAAAAAATCCGCATTTCATACTTGTAGACCTGGTAAGAAAATTATCGAGAGTTCGAGAAAAATACATCGTAGAAAAAATCGTATTCGTAATCGTATTCAACGAAAAAATAGTTTTGCGTTGATAAACTAACAAATTTTGATTCATTTTCAATTTTTATCCCACACCATATTTCCCATTGAGTAGCGTAATAATTTGAAAAAATCTCAACAATGTGCATTGAAGGTAACCAGAATAGTTCAATAGGAATTTTTGATCAGACTAGTTTTTCGATAACCATCAAATTTTATGTTGTTGAAAAAAATGTATTTTTTAATTTATCGTGTGGTATCAAAAGAAAGCTCTTAAGACACAGATTAAAGATCGAAAAGTAGTTATTATTTTAAATAACTACACTTAAATAAGTTTTTTGCAAAAAAAATGCTAAAAAATTCTTAGTCTCTAGATGGAAGCACGTAATTGATTTTTTCAAAAGTTATCGAAATATATGATTTTAAACTTATTAAATACCTACAAACCTTGATATATGTGAGAATTCCCATTGCACAATTTTTTATATTTTTATTCATTTGATTTTTACAATGAAATATTTTCACGTTTGATTGATCGTAGTTTGATTGAAATTGTGAAATAAATTCATGCACTGTTTAATTCGCGGTGTCAAACTAACTGTTACGTTTCTCCTAAAATAACTCCCCTATTTTTACATCATTTTTATTTTGTTTTAAATTCTACTGAACTAAAATTATTTCCACCGAATAATATGTCAACTTTTTTTATCTGCTTTTAGACCGACCGCCGTCAAATTAAAACTAGACAACGCATTCCGGGAAAATATCAAAATTTAATGACTACACAAAGCCCTTTAGAAATACGAGTATTATTCACACCTGTCACAATATTCATATGCAACAGAAGGCAATTAGAAATTTCACTTACTTTTGATTCTTTTCCATTTTTACCGAATTGTTATTGAATTTAATTTTAATGTTGGCTTTTTCAAAATCCACTTTAAAATATGTACGAGCCCTGTCCACTTTCAGTTGGCCCAGCTATGAAATTTTCAGTTTCTTTAGAAATTATTAAATAATAAGTAAAAGTAAATGCTGCTTTGTACATTTTTTGACAATATAATCATATTAGAAGCAAAGGGTTCAAAATTTATTCCGGAATATTTAATTTGTGATTATAAAAATAATATTCGTAAAACAAACGTATTTTTTGAGTTCATGTATTCTTGTACTGTATATAAAATAACTGGGTTTTTGCGGTAGCTATGCGTAGTAGGCGTTGGAAAACAAAGTTTGTTTATTGACTGTGATGTATTAAAAGTGTTAAGTCTAAATAATTTTTAATGGCTAATAGCCAAAGCAGCTAAAGCCAACAAATAAAAGGAAAAAAAAAAAAAAAAAATTTTAAACATGGCAGAGGCAAAGCTATTGATGAAAAAATTCTGTTAATCATTGTGAACTTAGCAAAAACAAGAAAAACCAATTCCGAAATCAGAAAATTATTAGGTTTGTCAAGATACAGTATTAGAAATATTGTAAAATTGTACAAAACAAGTGGTTCAGTTGCCCCAAACCCCCAATATGTGAAGAAAACTACACTGACGGACAATGACAAACGTGCATTGAAAAGAATTATTAAGGATAACAGACGTGCTAACTACAGTCAATTGAGTGTACTGTAGAGCGATGTTGTTGGAAGACGTGTTTCAAGGTCTACATGTCATAAGGAAGCTAAAAAATTAGGATTTGGAACCTATAAGGTAATATTTTTTTAATCGGACTCTTAAATGTATATTTACAGAAATTTATAAAACTTTCTTAGGCCAAGGAAAAACCATTGTTAACGTCTAAGCAAAAGAAAAACAGGTTGAAATGGGCAAGAGAACATAAAATATGGAATTGTGAAAAGTGGAACAGCGTGCAATGGAGCGATGAGTCTAGGTTTGAAGTCTGTGTAGGGGACAACTGGAGCAGAGTTGTTCGTCAGAAACATGAAGCATATCATCCCGATTGCCTGAAAAGGAAGGTGAAATTTCCAGCATCTGTCATGGTGTGGGGTTCAATGTCTGCAAGAGGTGTAGGAAAACTTCACTTTATCGCTGGCATTGTTAACACAGCCAAATATTTAAGTATTTTAGAGGGGTCTCTGTTGCCAATTATGGAACATGCATTAATCTCTGGGGAGGATTTTATTTTTCAACAAGATGGAGCCGCTTAACATACGTCAAAAAATCTTTGAAATGGTTCCGTGATCATTCTATTCCACTTTTTTGAGTGGGTTTCAAGTAGCCCAGACTTATCCCCCATCGAGACACTTTGGCACGAAATGAAAAAACGATTGCGTATAACACCGGCTAGAACAATTCCAGAATTAAGACTAAAGCTTCAAGAAATATGGGATAATTTTACTCCTCGACAATGCCAAGACCTTGTAGATGCTATGCCTAGAAGAATTAATGCCGTTATAAAAATGAAAGATGACGTGACCCAGTAGTAACTTCTGAAATAGGTTTCCAAGTTAATGGCTTTCCAATGGAAATATTATTTTTTTCTTATTAATTTACTTTAATAGTTGTAAATATTAATCGTAAATCTCTAAAATGTTTAATTGAAAATAAAATATTACCTAGATTTCATCAGCTATTCGCATTCTGTTAATTAAACACCAATAAGTGAAAATTTCGTAGCTGGGCCAACTGATAGTCGACAGTACTCGTATATGCATTGTTTCTCCATTATTTCTTCTTCTTTTTTTTGGTTCAATATCCAGAAAAAATGTGATAATTTATAAAAATTTGTTCAATATCCGGATATTGCAACGTTCCCTTCTCGTGGCAATCTTAAAGAATGAAACTCCTATATAGTTCCGCTTAAACCAAAGAAACAGACTATCAACTCTAAGGGCCGTATTCATAAACGTTCATAATTGTATTTAGTGATGATAATAGTGCATAATGATCATTAAATATTTTTTTTTGTATTCATGAATGCCAATAATGTGTTATGATCATTAAATATTTCATTATATGTAATGTTGATATTGAAGTCCATTATAACATTACGCTCATTATTTTCTCGATTGCCAAATAAATTTGTAATGTCACTGTCAAATATTATCCACACCAAACATATTAAGAAGAAAGTTTGACCAACAAAAAGTGTAACTAAGGATTCTTTTGAAATTTAGTATTATTATGGATTCGTCGTCTGATTCTGACATAGAATTTATAGTACGAGTTATTAATATTTTACCAAGATCTCGTTTATTTTGAGACCGAACAAATCCTTTTGCAATGTTCGATGATATTGAATTTAAATTAAGATTCCGTTTAAATAAAATGACTGTTGCAAATATATTACAAATTATTAGGGGAGATTTAGAAAAGGCCACGATGAGAAACATGCCTATAACCCCAATTAATCAGTTACTAGTAACCCTAAGATATTTTGCATCAGGTTTCACATTGATCTGATCAGTTTTTTTACTCTCTATTGTATATATGTATTCTTTTAATATATGAAGTAATAAACTGCACCCGTTAGTCGTGAAGATATTACGTTTTTGCCTTTTTTCCATTTTATAAATTCAAATGACAAGTAACACTGACAGCTATATTTTAAAATTTATATTTTGCAATATTTTTTCTTGACATAAAATAGTAAAAAAATGAAAAACATCCAATTTTGTATTATGATCTTTACATAATTACTCATTTGCATTATGGACATAATGAAATGTTTCATTAAAATTTGTTCATTATTTTTATGAATAGCAATAGAAATATTATTATAATCTGTCTCAATTTGTAATACGAAACTATGGTCTATTTCAAAGTAGAAAAAAGTAGATAGCGCTGCGAACCGAGTACGATTTACACTGATCAAATACAGTATAGCGGGAAATTTAAAATAAGTTACAACTAGGGCATGGGCGTAGCAACTGGGTTAGCAAGTGATTTTTTTTTTAATATATAAAAGGTTAATAAGATATTGAAATAAACAAGGCAGATAATACACTTACGTTATTTATACGACATAAATTCAGTTTAATGGAAAATTTGAAAAAGTTAAAAAAATATTAATTTTAAAAATTATATACTATATATAAAAAGAGAGATTTGGCTAAAAGAGTTTAAACAAAGCAATAAAACAAACAATATATCTTCAGAGCAAAAGTTTCTTATTTAAAAAATTATTGTAAATAAAAATTAAAAATATATGTATATATGAAGGTCTAAAAATTATATCAATAACTTCTTCTTTGGGCACAATCAGCTGGGCTGTCTTTTGGCCTCACATTAGTCCTCTCTCTTGATATATTAATTGTCAAGTGTCAAAAAATATTTATATATAAATATATGAGAAAAATTAAATAATATATATTTCCAATGTACGATACTGAACATCTCTCAACTTGGACTAAAAACAATATTTTTACAGTGTAATAGGGATGACGATCTAAACCAATCCGAAGCAAGGACAAAAAGCTCCTATCTTCTTACACACATTTTTCTACTTTGAAATAGACCATAGATCTGGTTACTTTGGTGAATGTTATGGTGTAAATAGACTTTTTTGAAACCATGTAAACTTATAAATCTGGCTTTTACATTTACATAATATCTGTCTCATTTTGTAATACGAAACTAACAGGGAAACTTAATTTTTTATGTTGTATATTTAAAATATCATCTTAGGGTGGTAATTCTGAAGTAACACCTTTCAAAATATTTGACAATTCATAATTGACATTAAATTATATGTCAACTTACTAACACAAATTGTATAAAACACAAATTGACAAGTATTTGAAATATATTTTATACAACCAGAACAGAAATTATGAATAAGCGAAATAAGATGAAATAAATATTTGTATATAATTCAAAATATTAGACATATCAATCACAAATTTAACATGTCAATTTGGTATCTGACATGTAGTTTTTGAGTGAATATAACCTCAGTATAATGAAACTTCATCAAAAATGTAAAAGCCAGATTTACAAGTTTACATGGTTTCTAAAAAGTCTATTTACACCACAACAGTCACCAAAGTAACCAGATTTATGGTCTATTTCAAAGTAGAAAAAAGTAGATAGCGCTGCGAACCGAGTACGATTTACACTGATCAAATACAGTATAGCGGGAAATTTAAAATAAGTTACAACTAGGGCATGGGCGTAGCAACTGGGTTAGCAAGTGATTTTTTTTTTTTTAATATAAAAAAGGTTAATAAGATATTGAAATAAACAAGGCAGATAATACACTTACGTTATTTATACGTAATTCAGTTTAATGGGAAATATTAAAAAGTTAAAAAAATATTTTTTTAAAAATTATGTACTATTTTATATATAAAAAGAGAGATTTGGCTAAAAGAGTTTAAACAAAGCAATAAAACAAACAATATATCTTCAGAGCAAAAGTTTCTTATTTAAATAATTATTTTAAATAAAAATTAAAAATATATGTATATATGAAGGTCTAAAAATTATATCAATAACTTCTTCTTTGGGCACAATCAGCTGGGCTATCTTTTGGCCTCACATTAGTCCTCTCTCTTGATATGTTAATTGTCAAGTGTCAAAAAATATTTATATGTCAGATAACCTAAAAAATATATAACTGCGTAAAAACAAATTACATGGAGAATTTTCTCCATTAAATCTACGCCAAGAATATAAATAAAAGACTAAATATGTAAATAATTACAAAATATATGAGAAAAATTAAATAATATATATTTCCAATGTACGACACTGAACATCTGTCAACTTGGACTAAAAACAATATTTTTACAGTGTAATAGGGATGACGATCTAAACCAATCCGAAGCAAGGACAAACAGCTCCTATCTTCTTACACACATTTTTCTACTTTGAAATAGATCATAGTTTCGTATTACAAATTGAGACAGATTATATGATCATTAAATATATTATGTTCATTACAAAATGTACGATTATGGACTGTTTTATGAATACGGCCCTAAACGTTTTTTGCAACAAAATGCAAGATTGGTCTGTTCAACAAACCAACTGTAGGGTGAAGAAAATACATCCGGAAAGAGCTAGTGTTGGAAATTGTTGTCGTTTACAGTGTAACCTGTATATAGAACGTATCGTTAACTAGTTGTCAATAGCCTTAAGTATGTGATTGAGCGTAGAGTGATGATGTGCAATGAGCGGAGGTCTAGAGTTCAGGAGTAATTGTAGGTCGTGGGCGCGCCCGGCCGGCCACAGAGAGAATGGGCGAAACTGCATTGGTCAATGGCCTTTGCGTTTTGTCATCACATTTCTCAAATGCATGACATTTACGAGATATGCGACAGCGACTCGAACAAAGGTATTTCAACGCGGAACACCGCTCAAACTCGCACAAAACAACCAACTTTATATTAAAATATAACAGAAAGGGTCCGAATCATAAATAAAACTTGCTACTAATCATGGCGAAAGCCTACTCTTATTTCTTGAGATGTCCAGTCTTCTGAATTTAAATGACCTGGATTATGCGGACAATTTACCGGAATTAAAGAGCTTCCTCCAGCATTGCAAACTGTTCCAGTTTAGATGCTGATTTTATACTTATATCTAGGGGCTGATACTTCAAATATTTAAGTTGGTTCGTAAGTTAATTTTTTGACGCACAATGGCTATTTGCGCCTAGGCACCTCATTTAAATGTATATTGACAAGAATAAATAAAACAATAAATGGACAAATAAAATCTTATACACGTGCTCAAAGAAATTTTGCACGGGCATACCCAAATAAATTAGACTAAAAGTCTGTTGGAAAAACTGAACAGACGCAGGGTCATAGTAAGAGGCAGAAAGGGGCTAATTGCCATCAAACCAAAACATTAAAATAAGGTGCAAGACTTAAAACACTAAGGGCCGAGAGTTCCAGTTCCTAATAAACTCCCTAATAGTTATTGGACACATAATATATTTATGAAGCTAATAAATTTATTGGTGATTTCCAACTTACAAAATCCCTCTAATAGTTTATTAGCAACATAATTTTTTGTTTTTGTATTGGTATTTCTTATGAAGATAGTAACACGGTGCAAGAAGGATAGAGCTATACGTAAATTTGTAGAGCTAAAGTGAGATGAAATTTTGACACTGAATATATTGACATTAAATATTTTGACAATAAATAGTTTGACTTTACATTCAATGACATTTATATTTTTGTGTTACTGTTAAAATGACAATTAAACGGCGTTCAACAAATTTTATCACAGAAAAAGAAGACAATATAGATAGAAGAGAAGTTAATAAAAATAGCATTTTATATTACAAAAGTGACTGAAAATAAGAAGAGAGCCATATTTTGATTTATTTTACATTCCTAAAACAATATGAATTAAACTTATCAGCAATTTTCAGCCACACATCTTTATTATTCTGCTAATAATTGCGTCTGTCTTCTTATTTTCTATCATTTTTATATAAATACTAATGCTTAAATTGTTTGTAATGTGTTGTAATCGTAATTGAAATAAATACATATAAAAATAAAAGACAATGTTTATTTAAAAATATATATTTATATATTGTTCTTTATATATCACATTTACAATAAATGTCCAAAATATTCTAAAAACGGTTGTCCATAATTTATAAATTCATCCAAACAGATCGTCGATTTCGTCAAAATACAACTAAAATGTATATAAAACACTAAAATCACCATTATAGAAATGTTTAAAAACTAAATTCGTATATTCTTTTAAAATTATAGTTTTTCAAATAAAATTAAATTATTAACACATTTTGCGAACTTGTTTTTGGTTATATGTCACTTTATTAAGCACTTCATGTTGCCTATAAGTTATTAGACAAATAAGCCTATTTATTAGCAACCTAATAACTATTTCGGGGTGGAACTCTCGGGAAAAACAATATGTTGCTAATAAACTTATTGGACAGTTTATTAGCAACTGGAACTCTCGGCCCTAAGTTCGATTACCGCAGGAAGAGCATCAGCCTGTCCATGAGTTGTCAGCTATTGAGACACGCTCGGATACGCAGTCTGGTGGTCAAATTTGTACTACGCGACTGTAGTATTGTTTGAAATTATTACATATGTTCTAGTGTTGATTTTTTGTTAGAATGTCGATAGATACATTTGCATAAAATAAAAATGTACTGTGCTTAAATTAACCTGTTCGCTGTTAGCACATTGACAGCTGAATACTAGACACGACAGACATATTGCCTTGGAATACAGCGCCGCCAACGGTAATATCACTTCTCAATAGCAACTGACAGATCATAGCACAGGTTTAAAATATTTAACAACCGACACACGAAAGAATTTTATATTTTTGTCTCAAAGATGTAGGTACTAAAATATCTCGCAAATACTACACAGTTAGACGAATTCTGTAACTCAGTTACTATGAACATAGTAACTAAATTTGTCACTATGAGCAAGGTCAGTTACTATCATGAATAAAAGTCAATATACTTTTTATAATATTTTATCTTGTAGCAACGTTACTACACAGTAACTTTTTACAGAATTGATCTGAGTGTGTAGGTCACTAGATTCAAAGACGGCATTGTATGTTTATTTTATAAATGTGAATATTTTTTTTTTAATATATGAATTTTATGGATGGATGATATGTCCCGCATTAGAACATTAATAATCTTTTTCCTAAGTTCACATGAGTATATATGGAATTTTATTATTTCTATCAATTAATAAAAAAAGCGGCCACGTGTTAAATCCGCCCCAGTGGTCGTGAGACACGCACCCCCTCGTCTATAATCCCCCCCCCGCCGCCGCCACCGCACTGTCCTCCTGATCTGCAGCACCCTGATTGCTGGTAATGAACATTGTCCTGGGCTCCCGTTTCAGAGTACACACAAGTCTGCGGCACATATGTTATCGGGGACTCAAGTGGATCCAAGCCACACAGGGTGTATGGGTTACGTCAAGCCTGCGGGGGGCCGTTACAACCCTCTCACCATCCGAAATTTAAACAATAAACATATTATATACTAATAATAGTATAGGCTACACTACTCCATGCATGAGGAACGTATTATAAATTCATTGTAGACTTCTGTCAGACATGTAACCGTTAACTTTCAATAGGCACAAATAGCTCTCGTTGCTGGGCGAATTTTTTTTTAACTAACTTCTCATGGTTACCGAGCTGTTATTAATGTATATTTCTTTAAGTCGCCTCCTTTAAAAAATTGGCAATCATTATTGTTATTTTGTCTTTAGATACAGCAGTTCGGAATAGCTAAACATTCTATATAAAAACTAGGGTAAAACTTATATAATATATATATATATATACGAAGTGCACGCGAATTATTCTCAGAGATCCTTCAGCCATAAAGTTCTATGAACAATGCTTTTTTCACCTAAGGGGCTCTGATTTCTGTGTTCTGCAAATGGAATTCGATCTGCAAACGGGAATGGTCTCAATTTCCATTTTGATTGAGGCCTTAAGGTCACTAAAGACACCAATTAACACCACAAATTTTCTACCATGGATATACCTTAAAAAACTCGGACGAAATGTTCAAATATTTGATTCTCTTTTCTTTCTTTTTACGGAAGATGTGGACTTTTGCTTGACAGGATAACTCAATAACAAACATATGTTTTTATCCTTATCCAGCAGCGTTATGTTCGGCTTCGTTGGTAGTAGAGTGCATCAGGTGGTTGTTATTATTATTATTTCTCTTTTCTTTTACTGCTGCATCACGTAATAGACTACTGTGCTCAATTTCCATCAACCCTTTTATCGTGATGTAGTAACATTTGTAATGTTTTTAGGTACAGGCCTCATATATCTACACATACAGGTGGTGTAATTACATCACCCAATACTCATTTTTTTTTATTATTGAACATTAAAGTGACATGTGGCATGGTAGTATACCTTATTTATGTGCCTTTCAAATTAAATATAAATATATTGGTTGTTCCATTTAAATTTATCATAGATAATCGAATAGGTCCCGTAGTTGATGGTCAATTGTTTTTCTAAAAATGTAATATCAAGCAACTTTCAAATTTCACATTATACCGTATCTTCAATAATATAGTTGTGCAATAGGGTAATGTAACTTTCAACCACCTGTACATTAAACATAATATTGTTTTCAGTGGTACAAATATGGTTAGTCAAGGCTTCATATTTTGGTCATAATTGCATTCTTCGAGTGCCTTTTTCCATTTCTAGTACCATATTTATCTATATTCAATCACACATTCAACCGCTAATTATCAACAGAGCTTGCAAATATTTTCTAACGTTTCATATCAAACACGTCACTTGTCTGCGTTTCTTTTGGTTTGGTATTATCTTTATTTTCCCCTGCTGTACATTGCATCTGTGTTTAGTTGTGAGATACAACAGTGAGTGAGTGGAGTGGTAAGAGAGCATGTTGACCTTTCACACAGTGGCCTTATGTCCCCGCTGTCTAAAGCCGCCCCTATCATCCGATCAACCGGAAACTATTACACAGTTTCCTCTGTATTTAATTACAGACAACGCACCATTCATAATCAATTATACTTTCAACAAAAACTAAACCGATTGTACTTTTACAGCCTTAACTGTCATAACATTACAACTTTCATCCAGCAATATTCGCACTCGCGTCTTCTTACACTAATCTAATACGTTTAACATATGTTAAAATTATTCGTAATTACGAGTTAATTGTAGATTGTCATTTCATTAGCGATTCATGTTGTTTAACAATAACATAATAGAGATATAAATACACGGAGGTATAAATAGGAGCTTCTATTATTATATTTCATTGTAATACAGTGCTTCCTACACATGCCTCTCGGAATGCCAGTTATTAGCGTTTAAATGATTCGTTTATTATAGGAATTAAAGATATGAGACATCATGCATACACTAAATTAAATGGCAAAAACGCACTAACCGAAAAACACACTTTGGATATGGGCAACTACCGTTTTAGATAGACTCTCACGGCTCTCCTAGATATCTATATCGTAAAGAAATGTCCTTAGATTACCCTCCAAGGCACATTTTTAGGTCAATTATGCTGCTTTTAATAATAATAATAATAATAATAATAATAATAAAATATTCCAGTAGAAAAATACATGAAAGTACATATACATAGTCAATTAAATAATGTAATAATAAGATACACAAATTCAAAACATTTAAGATGATAAAGACATGTCTCTTAGATCATCATTCATGTATTCTTCTAGATTATAGTAGGCCTTATTAATTAATAAATTACGAACACAAGTTTTAAAATTTTTTATGTTCAGCTCTCGCACCGATAACGGTAATTTATTGAATAATTTGGCACCCATGTAATTTGGATGTGTTTTGGACAGTTTATTATGCAAACGTGGCAGACGTATATTATTTTTTTCTCTAGTATTGAACATATGTATGGCACTATTGTTTAATAGGTTAGCATCTTTGACATACATAAGCATTTCAAGAATATATAAACAAACGAACGTTAAAATTTTCAGATCTTTAAATAGTTGTTTACACGAGGTGCGTCTTGCGACACCGCAAAAGATTCTTATAGACCTTTTTTGTAATATAAAAATTCTCTTCCAGTTGGTGGACTGTCCCCAAAGAATTATCCCGTAACTCATAACAGATTTAATGTATGCATTATAAACTAATTTAGCTGTCGAACACGGCACACATTTTTTTAATTTATACAACACATAATTACACGACTTAATTTTACTAGCAACATACTGGATATGGTCAATCCAGTTTAATTGTGGATCAAGTTGAAAACCTAAAAATTTTATGTCATTCATGTTATATAAAGTGTTATTAGGTAAATTTCTGTTTAAGGCTGCGTATAACCCCCAGAGGTTACCAATTTCTTATACAAAACTAACAATCTGAAATAAAATTAGTAATAAATCTATACATCAAATTTTGCTCCGAATTTTTATTTATCTAAGAGGATATTTTTAATTGTAGCAACATTTATTGTAAAAATATTATTGCTCAATAACTTACTAATTGACATGAGCAATATTGTTCTGTAATTTTTTAAATCTATTTATGGGTTTCAAATAAATTGTATATTTATACAGTTTTATGTAGAAATGTTCAAATAATACGTCAACATTTTTTCGACTTGATTACTTATAGTTTAGAACCCCCGTCGAAAAATATTATACTTGATGATAATGGAATGCCACTTGGTACACGTATTCTTTATAAAAATTAAATCATTTTTACCCGTAACACCTATTTTGAGAACCGCGGCAGATTCAAGATGGCGGCAAATATAGACTACCAAGTACAATAACTATAAGTAGTTTTCACAATAGAATAAAATAGCTAAAAACCTTTTGTAGAATGAATCTTTAACTACAATTTGCCGCATCGTACGCAAATATGCGTCGATTGGTTTACAAATTGGCGTCTATAATGCAATTTGCTTAATTACAATTACATAATAGTTTTTTCTACAATTTAAAATATCCTATTAGATAGATAAAAATTCGCTGCAAATTTTGATATATAGATTGTTATTAATTTTATTTCCGATTATAAGTTTTGTATAAGAAACTATTGAGAACTATAGGGTTGTGCGCCGCCTTAAGCGAAAAATCATGGTAAAAGCTTAGAAAAACTTATTTGGATCTAACAATTTTCAGCATGGATCTAAACATAGCCCTAAAAGGACATTTATTTGGGACTAGCTGATGGAGAATAGCTATAATTTGGTTAGTGTTTTTCCAAAATTGCTAGTAATTCTGTAAAGAAATAAATTAATCAAAGTTTCTGCGATAGATATACTGAATAGTTGATAATTTTACTTGTTGAAACTCGAATGTCGGTAATAGGTTTTTAAATGAAACAAATGTAGTTTCACTTGCAGTCAACATGACGAATAAAAACCTTAGTGAAACTTTAATTTCATTTAACCCATCAACATTTGCCAATTGTGTTTTACAGTAATTCAAGAACTCATTATTGAAGAACAACAGACAATCGTCTGAAATATCCAAAAAGAATAAGTAAAAAATCATCCAAATAGTGTGAACGGGGTACATTAACAGATTTTTAGGGTTTTGTAGGTATGACCAAAAAACCCTTACACCGTCATTTTGTCGTCTGTCTGTCTGTCTGTTCGGTAAAAATTGTAGCCAAACGGCTAAACCTAGAGAGTTGAAATTTGGCATGCTTATACAACTCTTTGACCCGCACATAGGAAAAATACTAAAACATCTAAAAAACATATCCCCCTAAAAATATAAACAAATATGTGCTCATCGAAAAAAAAATATATATATATTTTTTTATAATTCTGAGTAGGGTATCAAATGAAAGCCCTTGGTACGTGGATTAACGATCAAATTTTTATTTTTGCAAAATAAATTATTTTGAAGCGATTTTTGCCAAAATTGTGCAAAAAAATTTTTGTTCCACACCCTGTAGCCCAGATGGTTTAAACTAAAAATCTGAAAAAGTTCTAAGTAATGTACATTGGTGTGAACCGGAATAGTACAACAGGAATTTTTGATCAGATTACGTTTTTGGAAAAAAACGCATTTTTTGTGATTTTTGGCTAATAATGTACACAAGTTATAACTTTGAAACACGCTACGCTAGAACGTATATGCTGGTATTGTGGTTTTAATGCTGGCTTTTTCACCCAAATAACTCGATCCGAAAGGGATCGAACCCTGCGAGAAGAGACAATATTATTTTTTCAAAATTCTAGTTATATTTTGGCAAATGTTGCATTTAATTTTTAAAAGCGTAAATTTAATAACCTGTGGAAATTGTTTAAATTATAATTTAATTCTGTTTCAATGTATACGAAATTAGAGGGGCGGAACTCATAACAACCAATGGAAGCCATAGGCGCAATTTTTAAAATTCTTAATGAACCTTGCTATACAAAAAAAAAAAAAAAAAATACTGCACATATTTAGAAACCTAAATAATGGTATTAGGCGTTCGAATTAAAATTAACAAAAAAAATATTTTAATATAAAATTTGTTTTGGCATCCCACATAATCATCATTCACTTACTAAATACCTGCAAAATCCTGAAATGTGTGAAAATTCACACTTCACATCAATTTTTACTGTTCTAATAAACCGTAACAAAAAACCAAAGATTTATTGTTCATAACTGGATGTCTCAAGTTTATATTTTTTGAACTGATGAGTTATATATGCAATTGAGTGTGTGATTCCCACGCACCGGGGCCAAGTAATGCACCTGTGGAGCGACTAGAACACCTGCATGTGCTAGGTAACCTGAGATTTCGTCTATAAATTACAGTCGAACCCTCGGGCTAACCTGCAGGCCTAGCCCAGGTAACAGATTTCAAAAAATGATTTCTTTCAATGTAGAATTAAGGTGATTTGAAAATATAACGTACTTTCTAATCTTAATGTTAGGAAAGTAACTGTGAATCATTTCTGCGTTATTTTTTTTTTGGTGTTGGTGACTTTACAGTGTTTTTAGTGCTGCGTTTATCAAGGTTTGCAACTTTTATTTCCTCCTTTTTTTGCTAAAACCAGTTTTATCAATAGAGTTGAAAGTGGGTTACGATTATCGTTGCATATAATTAATAACTCTTAACGCTATCCACTTCTGATGCACTTTATATTATTTGAATTTACATACTTTGGTCGAGATTACGAAATCATGAATGTGGTTTGAATGCACTTGTTTATAACCGCAGAAGCTGTTGCCCGGGGCTATCGTAAACCACTTATCGGCGAGGTCCCCGTACACTTGCCGGGCAATCTTCCCCGAGTGCGTGTCGAATCTTCTTTATACTTGCGTGGGCGTTATGATTCTGGTGGGAGTTGATAACTGTTCAGGCATTTATAGCTATCAAATGAACAATTAAAATTATATTTGGTTGTCTATCTGACAATATACAGGTTAGAGACCAGAGCTCCGACTTATGTAAAAAATTGATGTGAAGTGTGAATTTTCACCCATTTCAGGGTTTTGCAGGCATTTAGTAACTGAATGATGATTATTTGGGATGCCAAAACAAATTTTATGTCAAAATATTTTTTTATGAATATTATTTCGAATGCCTAATAACATTATTTAAGTTTCTAAATATGTGCAGTATTTTTTTACATAGCAAGGTTCATTAAGATTTTGAAAATTGCGCCTATGGCTTCTATTGGTTGCTTAAATCATTAGCCCCGCTCTCTGACTTTGTATACATTCAAACATAGAATTGCATTATAATTTCAACACTTCCCACTGGTTATTAAATTACGCTTTTAAAAATTAAATGCAACATTTACCAAAATATAACTAGAATTTTGACAAAATAATTTAAACAAAAGAAAACTGCAAAAAAAAAAAACAGAAAAATTAAAATTGACAGGATTCGAACTCTAGTTTGCAAGTTACCTCTTTGGCAAATTACAAAGCAATGACGAAACGCACATCGCTATGAGCGCTGAGTTATCTGCTGGGTTACATAGCGAATTAAATATTTAACATATTTTGGTTAAAAACACAAAAAATGCGTTATTTTCCGAAAACGTAATCTGATCAAAAATTCCTGTTGTACTATTCCGGTTCACACCAATGTACATTACTTAGAATTTTTTCAGATTTTTAGTTTAAACCATCTGGGCTACAGGGTGTGGGACAAAAATTTTTTTGCAAAATTTTGGCAAAAATGGCGTCAAAATAATTTATTTTGCAAAAATAAAATTTTGATCGTTAATCCACGTACTAAGAGCTTTCATTTGATACCCTACTCAGAATTTCAAAAAAAATATATATTTTTTTTTTCGCTGAGCACATATTTGTTTATATTATTAGGGGGATATATTTTCTAGATGTTTTAGTATTTTTCCTATGTGCGGGTCAAAAAGTTGTACAAGCATGCCAAATTTCAACTCTCTAGGTTTAGCCGTTTGGCTACAATTTTTACCGAACAGACAGACAGACAGACAGAGAGACAGACAGACAGACAGTCATACAGACAGACGACAAAATGACGGTATAAGGGTTTTTTGGTGATACCTACAAAACCCTAAAAACGGACGAAAGCTTTTGTTTAACTTACAAATGCGTTTATATTGCGGAACACCCTAAATAACACGCGGATGCAACATATAGGCGAATATATATCTGATTGGTAATAATTTATTAAAGAAAATCAAGACAAAATTCAACCTTAGAATCGCCAGAAGCATTTCACAATCTAATTCTTTTTGGAGGTGTTTGAGATTGAAGACTTGAACGAAAGAATGGCCACCAATCCGAGCCGTAGTGCGAGCCCGTTAGATGATGCTCTCGGACATAAGCGGAAAGCCCGTGGACGTAAGTCAAGAAAGGGTTGGAACTGAAATCGGACGTAAGAGCTATGGACATAAATCAACAAGACATACTGTGTCTTATTCTGTTGCCTCTTATTTCCTGTGAAGTTTAATTCTTGCAGCTTTTCGATTTACCATTCTGGATGGGACGAAATGTTCAATGACATGACTTATTGTGAGAGTTTATATTTAGTTTTTTTAACAAAAAAATTGTGATTAATATAATTTCTAGTAAAATTAGCAAAGGTTGTAAGGTCGTGTTGCGTATTCAGATCTCAAGGCTGGAGAATTTTATGCTCGAGACGACAGAATAAACTGTTTGTCAAAATTACATTGTTATGATGGCTGTCATCAGCAAAATTATATCATCAACCATTATAAACAAAGGGCATAGACATACGTACTTATACATGTAAGGGTCACAACCAAAGTGGTGTAAGTCACATTTTGTTTATTTCGAGAAACAAATCTTTTTACTAGATTCATTGTAAAAAATTACACATCTCTCTATTTTTGTAAACTTAATTCTGCCATTAGATGTCATTTTATTTAATTTATATAATTGTAGGGTGACCATTTGGTGGTATTAAGCATTGCAATCCGGGATTGGAGAACCAAGAGAAAGGCGGTCCTCCATTTTTTTTTTTTTAGTTATCCCTTTACTGCATAGTGTGCCATATATGGCACATTCCGATTTTTATTTTTTATTTTACTTTTAAAACTGAATCGGAACGTTACTTTATGAATGTTCATATATGCCACATACACAGCAATGGATCTTGCAGTATCTCAAGTAATGGGCTGCAATAGATTTGACGATATCAAGCGGAATTTGCACTTCAACGATAACTCTGAATTTATGAGAAAGGACAACTAGAAGATACGACCTTTTCTTTCAAAAATTCGAGGGCGACTGCTTTTAATCCCTAATGAAGAACACCTAGCAATTGACGAACAAATAATACGGAATCATTTGTAACATAATTCTTTTTGCATGTAGAATAATAATGTTCAATGTATGGCACAAACCCTAAATTATTAAATATATTTTTACCGACCGCCAACATATATAAGGGAGGTATTGTGATCATACCGATTTTGACATTTCGAGATTTCGATGGATCTCCACGAATTGATGTCCCTACATAACGTTTTGACTATTTTTAGCATGATGTCTGCCGGTCTGTCTGTCCGTCCGTCCGTCTGTCTGTCTGTCCGTCTGTCTGTGTACACGTGCAGAGCAAATTCGGCTGAAAGGATTTTTATGAGACTTCATATTTAAGCTTTTGCCATCAATGGCACAAGTTGAAAAATGGGAGTTTACTCGTGTCGATTTTAAGATTTTTGTGAATATTTCACAACAGAAAAATATTTGGAAAAAATTTATTGAACAAAAGTTGTTATAAAAGCAATAATTAATAACTTTTATTTTATTTTCTTTTAGACCTTTTTTTGATAAAACGAAAAATTTCGATTAATTTTTGTAAAATTTTTCGAAATTTTTTTTAAGTCTCAATTTTTTCATACTTATATGTAACGTTTCCATGGTCATGATAAATAATATCTCTGTTAGAAAATATTAAGCCAAGTTATTTCTACTCTGCTGCTAGAATGTATTTTATACAATTACTTTATGATGGCGGTCGGTCCTGTGGTGGCCACAGCTGATTTTTTCATACTTATATGAAACGTTTCCATGGTCATGATAAATAATATCTCTGTTAGAAAATATTAGGCCAAGTTATTTCTACTCTGCTGCTAGAATGTATTTTATACAAGTACTTTATGATGGCGGTCGGTCCTGTGGTGGCCACAGCTGATTTTTTAAATTAATTTTTCTGTCAATAAGAACCAATTCCTAATGCTCATGAATTATTTCAGCCAAAAATAAAAATTCATGCAGTAAAGGGTTAAATAAAATTTATAGAAATTGTATAAAATCTAGATAAATTAAACATTTCTCACATTTTCAACAACAAATTTCATTTGGTGTATTAAACAGAACAAATTCAACGGAACCATAACTAACATGTTACATTTTGTTTAATTCAAACCCAGGGGATGTAAATAAAGCATTGTATGTTATAAAAGTGTTCTAGTCGGCAGGATTCGGCCATTTTTACCTCAGCACTCGTAGCGCTTCGAGAAATATCGCGCAAAGAGTACGTCATTGTGATTATTAAAATATACAGACGGAATTTACCGGCGACAAATTTCGAATGGTGTCAAGTACTGCCAAAGTTGTCTAAGTGGGACAGTTACTCTTGCGGGACAAAGTATAAAGATCCGGGACTACCCCGGAATTTCCGTGACGAATGGCAACCCTACCACGTCGCTCAATAAGTCTCCGGTCTAACTAAGAGAAACATTTTTTTTTTCTTTTTCGAAATTCGACTTTATTCAACATACTCTCCTTCAAGAGTGATACATTCATTCCAACGCTCCTAAAATTAAAATATTTAAATTAATTAATTAATTTAAATTCAGCAATCAGTAATAGTTGATTGCCTTGTCAGTTGGTGCAGAGTCTCTATAACGCTTATCAAGCCACTGTTTGGATTCAACAGTATTTTTACTTGCCCGACCTTAATATATAAGGGGCAAGTATTGTAATCGCGAAAATTTTCGATGCAAAATTTTGACTGATGACCACGTTTCATGGTCCAGGGAATCCAAAAAACCTATTTTCGAAGTGCCGTCCGTATGTGTGTGGCTGTGTGTGTGTCTGTGTGTGTGTCTGTGTGTGTGTCTGTGCGTGTGTCTGTGTGTGTGTGTGTGTGTGTGTGTGTGTGTGTGTGTGTGTGTGTGTGTGTGTGTGTGTGTGTCTGTGTGTGTGTGTGTGTGTCTGTGTGTGTGTGTGTATACACAATAACTCAAAAACGGTTCAACTTAGAGAGTTCGTTTTGGTGCTAAAAAATTCTCCTATTAATTGGGAAGAACCCGATTGTTTATTATGAAAATCCAAAACCGGAAGCGGAAGTTATTAAACTTTAAAATTTTAAAAAATTCGTAACTCGTAAACCAAGCCTTGGACAAAAATTTGTAAAGAACATAATTTGATATATTTTTGAAGATTTACCTAAAACTTATATAATTTTTAATTTTTTTTTTAAATTTTAATTTTTATTTATTTTTTTTATTGGAGGGCAAGTCTAGCGGAGGTCTCTCTTCGTCACTGGTTTCCCATCAAAAAACAATGTTTAATCAACACAGGAAATTCTTTTTTATCCATTCTTTTGAAAATTACAAAACTGGAGTCCCTAACTAAAACCAGTGTAACTTCTAAACTAATTGTCAGAATGTCATGAAATTTTCACACGTATCGTTTGAAGGTTGGTACTATCCAGAAATCATATGAGTATGTCAACAGTGTTGCCATATATATATATCAGACCGGAGACTTATTGAGTGAAGTGGTATATAAATTTAATGATGCTGCCATCTGTGTGGCCAGGAGAAGAGATATATCTTGCTTCACATTAGTTTTGTATGTCTAGTTTATACCAAATGTAGTTATTTTATTGGAACGTGACACTAGTTTGACTGATATACAGATGTTGTGGTTAGCACATGACTGTATCTAGATCCCGACAAGTGTATCTCGCGTGTTGTAATTTGTGGAGATGTTAACAAGGGGCATCTGCAGACGATCGCTGGCTGAACGACCCGGCGCTGGAGGTGTTGCAGAGCCGGGACATTATCCAGACGATCGCGAATACCCACAACCCAAACACTTTTACTGCGTTTCTATTTTAGTTTGTGTTGATTCCGCTAAGTATAGCAGGGAGGAATTTCACCACCGCAAATATTCTCATTTCAACACGCTCACTATTTCCTAAAACACTCACCAAACTAACAATTTTAGCAGACAAAAATTACGAATTTATAGAAATAAAATTTAAGACCTTTTTTCATCCTCATACTTTGTTTTATATGTTCCAGGTATAATATATAAAAACATATATATATTTGTTCGTCTCCCTAAATTCATGTAAATACAGCTGAAAATAATTTGACGTATGATAAAAGAAATTCTGGACTCGAACCGTATATGGTATTTTAAAAAATATATTCTAAAGCAGCAATGTCAAACACCGCATGCGTCCGAATTGAATTTTTTCTTCGGCCCTTCTTAATGTTTAAAATGTTTCTTTCTGGACGATAAATTTCCCAACCAGAAACAACTAGCATTGTGCATTACAACTGCATATGAAGAATCAATTGCGTTGCGCGTAAATTACCAGTTGATATTAAAAAATTAGCAATAATATAAAAAATGTTGAATAATGTAGTCGCTTCTTGGGATATTAGGTCAATAAAAAAATTTAGTTATTCATATATTTGAATAGACCGGTTTCGACAATTTATTGTCTTCTTCAGCATCTCTGAGGAAAATTGAGAAGAAAAAATATTTTAATGTTACAATAATGTTTACAATAAACTAAGTATGAAAATTAACATATATAGGAAATTTGTATCAATAAACTTACTCAAATCACTAATTTAAATATAATATTTTGTAAGAGTTTTTAAAATAAATAAAACTCATTGTAAAAGACATGTGGTATCACAGATAAATAACATCAAAAGTTAAAATGGTTAAAATACTTAATATGGTTAAAAAATAAATAAATAAAATTCGTGAAATATGTGAATGTGTGAATGTTCACACATTTCAGGGTTCCGCAGGTATTTAGTAAGTGAATGATGACTATTTGAAATGCCAAAACAAATTTTATGTTAAAATATTTTTTTATTAATTTTAATTCGAATGCCTAATACCATTATTTGGATTTCTAAATATTTGCAGTATTTTTTTTATATAGCAAGGTTCATTAATATTTTGAAAATTGCACCTACGGCTTCCATTGGTTGTTTAAGTCATAACTCCACCCCTCTGATTTCGTATACATTCAAACATAGAATTAAATTATAATTTCGACACTTCCCACTGGTTATTAAATTTACGCTTTTAAAAATTAAATGCAACATTTGCCAAAATATAACTAGAATTTTGACAAAATAATTTAAACAAAATAAAAATGAAAAAAAAAAACAGAAAAAATAAAAATTGACGGGATTCGAACAGTAGTTTCAACTCACGAAGCGACAACGTTACCACTGTACTACGCAGGTTCACTCGTATACTATGTTAAATAACGGATTAAATATTTTACATATTTTAGTTAAAAACACAAAAAATGCGTTATTTTCTGAAAACATAATCTGATCAAAAATTCCTGTTGTACTATTCCGGTTCACACCAATGTACATTACTTTTTTTTCAGATTTTTAGTATATAAAATAAAATTTTGATCGTTAATCCACGTACCAAGGGCTTTCATCTGATACCCTACACAGAATTGTAAAAAAATATTTTTTTTGTCGATGAGCATATATTTGTTTATATTTTTAGGGGGATATGTTTTTTAGAGGTTTTAGTATTTTTCCTATGTGCGGGTCAAAGAATTGTATAAGCATACCAAATATCAACTCTCTAGGTTTAGCCGTTTAGCTACAATTTTTACCGAAAAGACAGACAGACAGATGACAAAATGACGGTATAAGGGTTTTTTGGTCATACCTACAAAACCCTAAAAAACAAGTTTCACATTAAAATTTAATTTGAAGCTTGATTTTTAATTTTATTGATGATATTAAATAAAATTATTAAAGGATATAAATTATAGTAGTGTGATTAATTTATCCTGTTTATATGTGCGGCCCACAATCGACCAATAAGATTTTTTTGAGCCCAGCCAACTATTTCGGTTGGACATCACTGCTCTAAAGGATGGTTCCGGTAGGGGGCGCGCTAACTATAATACTTGAAATATCTCTCTTATTACTGACTTAACGGACTTAAGGAAATAATTTGTTTTTTGTTCTACGAATTTTTTCAGTAGGATAAATATTTAGGGGGTTGAGGAACATGCTGTCTATAAAACAAAATATACTGAAATATCTCACTTATTATTTCCGTTTTAACAAAAAATTTAATTGATAAAAAACCTATGAAATACAAAAACAACAGCTAGTTTTTTTTTGCTGGTAACTTTTGCAGTTCTTTCTTCCTCGTGAATAGTTTTCGTTTCTTTTTCGATCAACTTAAGAATTATTTCTAAGCTGAACTATATATAAATATTTTTTTTCAATAATCTGTAGTCAACAAGTGTTCGGTTCCGGTCAACAGAGTCGGGTTCATTGAGATAAATTTTATAAACATTATCAGAGCTGTCGACTCTAATATGATTTAAACATTTCAAAACATCCATGACTCAATATAAATAAAGATAGAAATTTATGAGACATGTGGGCATCTCACAGAAATTTACTAATAAAATTATAATAAACATTGTTTAATTTATCGTCTTGAACACAATTATCCGTGTTATCCGCGAACTACATAAATCAACTATCTCTAGTAACATAACATTAAAATGATCCCGATTAACGTCTTTTATTGAGCGTATGGTGAATGTTATCCGGCTCGTTTAGCGTTACAGTCGAACGTCGATTATCCGGATCCCAATTGTCCGTGGTGTTAAATTTATTCTTACTTTTAAGAATGACATATTTTAAAAAACCAAACTGTATTTCTGAGTAAGAATATTAAAAATACATTTTAATATTCCTGTTTAAAAAAAACGGAAAAATTATCATAGTTGTTATACAGATTTTCCTCTCCGAATTAACTTTTTGGCATTTATTGCGCGCTTCATTCGATGCTAAGGTTTCCAATCCGGATATCCGAATTACCAATTTGGACTATTCGCTAATCCAGATAATTTTCATTGAATATCCGATAATCCGGATATTTTTGAATAAACAAAATTATTTTTTTTTTCAACAATGTTTTCAATTTACAAAATTCAAAACGCTGCAATTTCTCTACAGCAACAACTGGAAGCGGCAATTTCTTTAATTACCCATGTTGAAGAGCATAGCAACGTTATTACTACATTGTTGAAAAAAGATTTCATGATTTTAACAAACACAAAAACAAGGACAGATAATATAAATATATTATTTAATGCACTTCTTACAATAAAACCAACATCTACTGCAACAGAGCGCGTTTTTTCAATTACAGGCCTGACTAGGACAAACATTAGAACCTGCTTGAATTTTCAAACTTTCAATGCAATTACTTTTTTAAAACACGCATTTTTAAAAATGAAATAAATTTAATTATATAATTTGTGACCGCCAATATATATAAGGGAGGTATTGTGATCATACCTATTTTGACATTTCGAGATTTTGATGGATCTCCACGAATTGAGGTCCCTAAATAACGTTTTGACTATTTTTAGCATTATGTCTGTCGGTCCGTCTGTCCGTCTGTCTGTCTGTCTGTCTGTCTGTCTGTCTGTCTGTCCGTCTGTCTGTGTACACGTGCAGAGCAAATTCGGCTGAAAGGATTTTTATGAAACTTCATATTTAAGCTTTTAACATCAATGGCACGAGTTGATCAACTTTTGGTAAAAATCGGTTGACTAGAAATGGGAGTTTATTCGTGTCGATTTTAATATTCTTGTGAATATATAGCAACAGAAAAATATTTAGAAAAAGTTATTTAAAAAAAGTTGCTACAAATGCAATAAGTAATAACTTTTATTTGAGACGTTTTTTGATAAACCGAAAAATTTCGAAATTTTTTTGTAATAAGTCTCAATTTTTTCATACTTCGATATGAAACGTTTCCATGGTCATGATAAATAATATCTCTGTTAGAAAATATTAGGCCAAGTTATTTCTACTCTGCTGCTAGAATATATTTTATGCAAGTACTTTATAATGGCGGTCGGTCCTGTGGTGGCCACAGCTGATTTTTTCATACTTATATGTAACGTTTCCATGGTCATGATAAATAATATCTCTGTTAGAAAATATTAGGCCAAGTTATTTATACTCTGCTGCTAAATAAATACATTATTTTATATAAGTACTTTATGATGGCGGTCGGTCCTGTGGTGGCCACAGCTGATTTTTTTTTAAATTACTTGTGTCTTTATTAATGTATATAATTAAAATACTTAAATAAAATAAAATAAATGAGTTATAAAACACCATGAATATTGGAGTCAATCTATTATCTTTAATTTCTTATTTATTATCCGGATATATCGAAATATTTTGAATTTTCTGTATTCGATGTCCGGATATTCATTAATGTCGGATAATTGGAAACCCTATTCGGGGTTCATCTATATATAAATCACTCGGTCAAAGCACCTTATTTTCTTCCTTACTCTTTTTATCCAGCTGCCGAGTTCATCCTTATGTATCTTTCAGTTGCATAAGCTGAACTAAAGCTCAATTGATAAATTGTCCCCCAGTGACCTAGCACACAATTATCCAATGAATCTCTACTCCTGTTTAAATCAGACCCCACTGTTTTTAACACTGTGGTTACATTTGCAGATCGTGGACCTG
Organism: Liopterus haemorrhoidalis; assembly: GCA_963971575.1. Taxonomy (NCBI): domain Eukaryota; kingdom Metazoa; phylum Arthropoda; class Insecta; order Coleoptera; family Dytiscidae; genus Liopterus; species Liopterus haemorrhoidalis. The sequence goes on from OZ020620.1 coordinate 33,561,133, forward strand.
AGGGCAGGCCTACTGCCCGTCAACACGATGGAGCTCTCCATCAACGGCGGCGAGGAGGTCAAGCTGGGCCCGCAACTCTTCGCCGGAGTCAGGAATCTCTGGAGGCTGCGAATAGACTCCACCAGGCGTATTGTATTCAACAAGTACACGCTCATCAACTTGACCGTTACTAATTTCCTGGTGCAGATACAACACTGTGATAGTCTCATCTTTGAATCATACGCCTTCTCCAACGAGGTAAGGACTCATTTTGAAAACCACTCACAGTTAACATACGAACAAGGCTAACGAAAGGAAGGGAAATAATGCAGTTAACGCCAGCATATCAGGTCATTATTTTATCAATTCTATTCCATCCTCTCTTCAAAACAAAACTCCTTATTGGAAACACCAACATCACCAAACTGTTAAGTAGATAGATAGATAGATAGATATTTTTATTATTAAATATTATGTACTACATTTTATCTTACAGTAATTAACTTAAACTTAATAATAATTATAATTTTTGCCTTCCGGCTTAATATTTACTCTCCTTCTCCTTTAGTTAATGTCTTCATTGACTCCTTTCCTTAATTTCCTCCATTCTGTTTTTCACTTCTTTCATCCATTCATACCCCCTTCCTGTTTCATCCAAAATTTCCTTTCTCGTTTCCGTTCTGTGTCGTATTTCTTCACATTCTTCCAACAAATGTTCTATTGTCTCCTTACCTTCCCTGCACATTCTACATGTTCTTTCTTCCTCTTTCATCCAAAAATTATTGTCCCTCTCCTCATTTCCACATCTTAATCTCGCTATCACTTTTTTCTTCTCTCTACTGCCTTTTTCTGTCAAATACTATGGTTTTCTTACCGTCCAGATCTTTTCATGTTTGCTGTTCAGGGGCGCACACAGATTTTTGGCTTGGGGGGGGTCCAATTATACAGAATTTTTATAAACACAGGGCAAAATATCAATTTCAAGTGAAGAGCAAAATAAAAAGGTCCTCCCTTCTAAATTTTAAGTGAAGAGCAAAAAAAAAAGTTCCTCCCTTCTAAATTTTAAGTGAAGGGCAAAAAAAAAAATGCCTCACTTCTCACAGTACGGGGGGGTCCGGACCCCTTGGACCCCCCCCCCCTTGTGTGCGCCCCTGTTGCTGTTATATTTTGATTCTCTTATTTTTGTATCTTGCTCCGTTAACCAAACTGTTAAGTATGGGGTGTTATTTGTGACTCTCAAATGATAACATAAAATGCTACGCCAAATTTTACAAATAAAATTGACAGTAAATAAAAACCGTAAAAATGAAGATAACACTGTACTGAAATCAATAACAAAAAATTGATGTGAAGTGTGAATTTTCACACATTGCAGGGTTTCGCAGGTATATAATAAGTGAAGGCGGCATGCTGAGTGTGTAGGACAAATTTTGCTTTGTAGTAACCACGGCAAAATGAACGATCTTTTTAAAATATTTTATCGTCTGTTAATCTCAGAGCTTTAAAAACAAATTTTATGTTAAAATATTTTTTTGTTAATTTTAATTCGAATACCTAATATCATTATTTAGGTTTCTAAATAAGTGCAGTATTTTTTTTATATAACAAGGTTCATTAAGATTTTGAAAATTGGGCCTATGGCTTTCATTGGTTGTCTTAAATCATACGCTCCGCCCCTCTGGCTTCGTATAAATGACACAGAATGAAAATATAATTCCAATTGGTTATTAAATTTACGCTCTTGAAAATTAAATTCAAAATGTGCTAAAATATAACTAGAATTTTAACAAATTAATTTAAACATAATAAATATGAAAAAAAAAAAAACAAAAAATAAAATTGACTCCACAAGCCAGGAACGAACCTGTGTAGTGAATAACGATCCTGTGTGGTTGTCGAGCAACTGAGCTACTAGACCACCAAACGCTTATCAACTTAGTGTGTTATAATAGTATAACATGTATGCATCGTCAACAAAAAAACACAAAAAATGTGTTATTTTCCGAAAACATAATCTGATCAAAAATTCCTGTTGTACTATTCCGGTTCACACCATTATACATTACTTAGAATTTTTTCACATTTTTAGTTTAAACCATCTGGGCTACAGGGTGTGGGACAAAAATTTTTTTGCACAATTTTGGCAAAAATCGCCCCAAAATAATTTATTTTGCAAAAATTAAATTTTGATCATTAATCCACGTATTAAGGGCTTTCATTTGATACCCTACTCAGAATTTTAAAAAAATATTTTTTTTTTTCGATGAGCACATATTTGTTTATATTTTTAGGGGGATATGTTTTTTAGATGTTTTAGTATTTTTCCTATGTGCGGGTCAAAAATTTGTACAAGCATGCCAATTTTCAACTCTCTAGGTTTAGCCGTTTGGCTACAATTTTTACCGAACAGACAGACAGACAGACAGACAGACGACAAAATGACGGTATAAGGGTTTTTTGGTCATACCTACAAAACCCTAAAAATGAGAGGCAGACGATAAAATTGATAGGATATAAAGAGCCGTAAAATAGTCTTCAAAAAAAAAAAAAGAAATTAACATAATATTTTCAACAAACTGATTAAAAATTATATTATTAAAAAATTACGAAATCCCGTTCTTGAATGAAAATATATATTTTCCGAAAATTTCTAACGAATCGCGAACTTCCTACATACCCCTACTTGCAACGTTAAGTGAAAAAATGTAATCTCTACAGACCTAAGCAAGTCATTCTACTCCACGATAACGCCAGGTCATATGTCGCAAAAGGGAAAAAGGACGTTAATTATTCCAGGATTTGGTAAATTGGTAAATTTGGTAATTTGGTAAACACCTGTTCCTACTGATGAAGGCTAAGAAGAGAGATGGACATCATATATAGACACTGGACATCACTGCATTATTTGTTAGATTTTCGTTCGCACACACTATATTCCATCTTTCATCTCATGTAACTTATCAAAATGTATTTTCTTATTGTCAGAATAGCTAATTCTTTCCCGTAGTAAACAAACAATAGTTCCCTATCATCAAACTAAAATAAAAAATATAAGATAACAGTTTCGTAATGAAGTTTTAATGTCACCATTAGTTGTCGAAAATAAATAACTTGGAATGTGACGTAATTACATAGTTGTGCCTTTACTAATACTTGGAAATAGTTGAAAACAATTGAACAATATCGTTTCTAATTTTACGTAACTTCAGTTTTTTCAAGAGCTGCTAGAATTCACACAATTGCTTCAATTGAATTACCACTATCTAAATTGACAATTAATAAAAGGAAATTAAATATAATAGCTAATACAGTCACATATTTCTCTTATCACAATTTATCAAGTCAGAATTAATATTTAAAAAAAATGTTTTTAGTTTTTTATGCCACATAAAAACTAAAATAAAATTAAAAAACATTAAAAAATGTTTTAATAAATCGTTTCATTCATTTCTGGATTGATCGTCTTGTATTATCTAATAAAATATATAAACTATTATTGGTATCTCAGAACACATTAGAGAAAAATCGTGATCCCTCCATCTTGTTACATCCTGTATACTTTATATACAAAAAATATCAACACTATAATCCATTCACGATGTTTCCTCAACTGAGTAGGCCATGTTATGTGGCTAGTTTTGTTGCTAGCTTAGACATGTGAAAATAATATATATGCTGTTCACTTTTGTAAGGACAAACCAAATCTAGTTATTTTTGTTACTTTTTGGTATATAGTGTATTAAAGACTTTAAATGTCAATTAAAAATATTCCTTATCCTGTAAAACCGACTTTAGATTTATTGGTTATGATCATTATTAAGTAAATGACATTTAATAATTTTTTAATACCAATATGACATACAATTTCAAAGGTGCAAACTATTGAAATCAAAATTTCCTATTAGTTTGTTAAGTGAACAGCATATAACATAAAATTCATAAAAAATAAAATAATTCTAAAAGATTTTAATTCTAAAATATCATTCATATGACATCTGAATGTTCGTTCGATAACACCAGCAATATTTAGTTGATGTTTTTTTTTTTTTTTTATAACCAACATAACTTAAAAATATCATCGCCTACTCAATAGCCTAAATTAATAGATATTACAAAAAATTGCGACCACTGAATCTGAAAGATAAATCATCCGATTACCGGTCGGCTTTTGTAGTAGTAGTCCGATAGTGCGATAATTTCATAGATATCGGAGGGCGGATCCATAAACTTCATATATTCTGTATCAGATACGTTTATAACCAGTGATGGCATCCTACCTGTTCGGACCGGTTCGCGCGAACCCTTCTTAAAATTATTGAAACCCAAGGGAACCGGTTGTTAGAATTATTAAAAATAGATTAATTGCTCTGACTTCAGTTTTAAATCTTGCGTCCTGCCCTGCAGTGTTGCAAATGTAATATTTATTTTATAGGTTATTAATTTTTTTCCTTATATTTAATAAATGGAAGTAAGTGGTTTGTTTTCACTCTTAAAAATACAGAATAGGTTCCTAGATATCACATGACTTTATAGAACCGCTTCCTGAAAATTTAGGATGCCATCACTGGCTATAGCCGTTACAGAAACGTCGCGCTCGTCGTTACAGGTTTAATAAGTGTAAATTAAATATAATAGGGTCAAATATTTCCTTATAACAATTTAAGATTCGATTGAATTATCCTGTTTGAATGAATAACGGAAACACATGTCTCCTGCTTTCATTAAGTGCGTCTTGATGACAATGATTGTGTGTGTTATAGGGTCCGGTAGTGTTGGAGGTGATGAAATGCGGGCATGTAACGGTGAGGAGGTCCGTGTGGAGCTTCCTGCAGAGCGCCACCATCGAGGACATCCCGAGGCTCGAGCTGCATGAGGGGGCCTTCATCCTCAAGCCCAGGGTCAACGAGAGGCACGGCCCTGTTACCACGGTAAGATCATTTCCGTTTTTTAAGGTTTTGTAAGTATGACCAAAAAACTCTTATACCGTCATTTTGTCGTCTGTCTGTTCGGTAAAAATTGTAGCCAAACGGCTAAACTTAGCCAAACGGCGTAGCTGAGTATTAATAATTTACCCATGAAACAAAATACTACATTATGTGCCCTGAATTTTTTGTTAGTTGAAGTCTCGTAATATTTTTATTTTTACCTTTAAATATCAGAATATCATCATAACTGAGAACGCGTTTCAATTATTTTCTTTATTTTATTTAGTTTAGGAGGGGATTTATTGTAGGAGAAACCACATATTTTATTAGTGAACAAATTGTCTCTCGCTATGGACAGTTGTCGTGGCGTCTAGTATTTAGGGTTTTGCAGGTATGACCAAAAAACCCTTATACCGTCATTTTGTCGTCCGTCTGTCATTGAAATTTGGCATGCTTATACAACTCTTTGACCCGCACATAGGAAAAATACTAAAACATATAAAAAACATATCCCCCTCAAAAAAAAAAACAAATACGTGCTCATCGAAAAAAATTACCCATAGTACGTGGATTAACGATCAAAATTTTATTTTTGCAAATAAATTATTTTGAGGGGATTTTTATCAAAAATGTGCAAAAAAAAAATTATCCCACACTCTGTAGCCCAGATGGTTTAAACTAAAAATCTGAAAAAATTCTAAGTAATGTACATTGGTGTGAACCGGAATTTTTGATCAGATTATGTTTTCGGAAAATAACACATTTTTTGTGTTTTTGTTGACGATTTACATCTTGTTAGTTATATTTATGTAACACACTAGGCTAGACTAAGACGTATCATGATTTAATGGTTAGCATACTCGCTAGCTACCCAGAATTCTTGGTTCGCTCCCGATTAGAGGAGACAATTTTATTTTTTGTTTTTTTTTTCCATTTTTAAATTATTTTGTCAAAATTATAGTTATATTTTAGAAAATGTTGCATTTATTTTTTAAGAGCGTAAATTTAATAACCAGTTGGAATGTTGGAATTATATTTTCATGTGTCATGTATACGAAACCAAGGGGCGGTACGAAACCAAGGGGCGGAGCATATGACAACCAATGGAAGCCATAGGCGCAATTTTCAAAATATTAATGAATCTTGCTATATAAAAAAATACTGCACATATTTAGAAACCTAAATAATGGTATTAGGTATTCGAATTAAAATTAACAAAAAAATATTTTAACATAAAATTTGTTTTTAAAGCTCTTAGATTAACAGACGATAAATTATTTTAAAAATATCGTTCATTTTGCCGTGATTACTACAAAGCAAAATTTGTCCTACACAATCAGCTTATTATATACCTGCGAAACCCTGAAATGTGTGAAAACTCACACTTCACATCAATTTTTTCAATTGTGTGAAATGTGATCTTAGTGTCGCCTGACTACTTAATGACTACAGTTGTATAATGATGCAGGCTCGCGTGTATAGTTCGAGAGGCCAAACCGCATCTAATTGATCTTGATTTGCAGGTCTCTCTCTGCACTCGAACTAAAATTACACATAATTGAACTAGACCCTAGTAAAGTAGATTTATACATTATTCCAGTATTTCCACCTTCTAAGCCGTTTTCCGATGTGCATAGAACTTTCACAGAAGTAAGACATTATTATCCATATTAGTTAACAGTATTATGTTAAAGCCTAGGTGTTACAGCTGAGACTCAAACTGTTCTCTTGTAAACTTATCTATTTACCTTTGGGAATTGGTCAACTACAAGACATTAATCATATGAAAATGTGGACAAAATTTAGTTTGAATTATGAAAATAATTCTTGCTACGATTATGGCCCCTATAGTACTTGTGCCAGTACTTGCACAAGTTGTTTTGTCGTTTACACGTATTCCAGTATCTTATTTAAGTAACCTTGCAAAGAACCCGAAACACACTGCAAAATGTAGATGCTTCCAATTATTTTTTATGCGTAAAACCGTCTTTTTAACGCGCCAATTTTCGATGTTTAACCTAATTTTATGTATTTTATACGTACGTCTTTCTAAACAAAAATGAATCGGCGCCAAAAACTACAATTATTAAAAAAAGGTGTGAAAAAGTTTGTTTTTGTAACCGCGAAAATACATCAGCTATTCACGGCGGCCATTTTTAAGTCACTGGCACGGCTACTTGTGCCAGTACATAGGAACGGCTTCTATTCACTTGACTGGCATGAGATACTTGTGCCAGTACTGGCACCAGTACTGCATGTACGTTTACACGATGCCAGTGGCTGGTGCACGTTACTTGCATCGTGTAACTGAGCCATTACTCCAGGATTGTCTCATTTTGATTTTGCTAGTTGATAGGCAATTAACTTAATTTCGAATTCTATTTTCCTAGCCACTAAAGTGCGCGCTAGCGGGCGGAAATGAATAATCCGCATGAGTATTGATGCGAATTTGTTCATTCTCATACAGCTTGCGCGCGCAGTCGGTGTGGGAATACACAATTACGTATCGCCTGCGCGCGAATTAATGGCTGGCAACAATATTTACATTGAATTTTCTATTTAGTAATTATCAGTATTAATTTATTTATTTTTGAAAAAATGGTAATTTTAGGAAAAGTATAGTGTGGAACACGCGCAGAATGCCTATTTCATACTTGCTGCGCAATATAATATTTTGCACGACCTTTATATAATATTCTACTTTACTTCTTACTTTTAAAAAGGAGTAAAGGTTTTAAAAAGGAGTAAAAATGTTTCAAATCAGTCACACAATTCTATCAAATTCCTGTCGATTTTGTCAAAAACAATCAAACAAATTATTAGTATTGTACCTATTTTAATTTATAATTTTTATTCCATTTATAACATTATTATTTTTGTTTTATTATTTTGGTCGTGCAAAAAATAGCATATACACTCGATCTACAATCTTACACCGCAGAAATAATATGGCGAAAAGCAAAATTCCGAAAATTTAGTTTCCAGAAATCCCATCTTTTCGAAATCTGGCAAACTTGTTATGTTTCGTAGAAATCATGAAAAGGGACTTATAAATATTTGTTATGATTATTTGTATTTTATATGAAATAGTTTCGTTAATAAACTAAGAAGAAATAATTGGTTTAACTAATAGTATTGATAAATAAAATGCTTTTTTGCTAATTAAAACATTGTCAAACTTTACCATAAAATCCGAAATTTCGGATCGATTAAGTCCCTGAGCAGTTCAGATTCTGGACTTTTACTATACTTTATATTAAAAATTTGCAGTGTTGTGGAACATGTTTCTTTTTTTTTTTTTTTAATAATGCTCTTATTTACAACCATTACTGTATAGCGTTTTGTTATATCAAACGGTCTGTTAATATGGAAATTTTCTATAGTGATTTTTATTTTAATGGTCCGTTTTGATATAACGAAGTATTATACAGTAATGAACGTTTATGGTTAAGGTCATAAGTGACAGACACATATGTTTTTTGGTTTGCTGCGTTTTCGTAGAGTAAATTCAAGTAACATTCCTCAAAAGCAACACGTAATTTAGATTTTTTTACAAATGTCGCAACAATATGTTTCTTTTGTAATTGGACACAGTTTATTTCTACCATTGAAACACTATAAAAACAGAAATATTAAATCTTTTTGTTGTCATTATGCAACCAGCATTAACTATTGCTGGTTATTAATTTGAAACTGTTTTATCTGTACCTTATAAAATTCGTATTTATTTCAGATAAAATTCCGTAATGTAGTAATCCCAACTCTTCCAAAAGATGCTTTCAAAGCGACCCTGGCGGAGGTGTCGTTCGCGGACAGCGAAGTGCGGCAGGTCATGTCCGACGCTTTCAGTGGGAACACCATCTCCAGCGTCATATTCATCAACACCTCCGTGCACGACATGTACGCGACCGCCTTCAGCGAGAGGACGCTCCTGCACAGCCTGGAGATTAGCCACTGTCGACTGCACGTCATCTTCACGGGGGCTGTACTCTCGGCCACCACCAACCTCACAATACAGCATTCCAAGTAAGAAACACACGAATACACTCAAATCTCGATCGATCGATCCTTTCTCAAATAACACTGGTCAACAAATTTAAACTTCTTTTTTGCTGACTTAGATCTGATACTTGTTTTTAACTAATTTTGGGGTGCTGATTTCAAAAATGTTAACAGTTTCTACCTATCACGTAAAATTTTTGTCCTACCGTATTTTGACTATTTTACCTTTTCACGTTCTGATATACGTCTACTTTAATTTCAACTTCGTTCTTATTGTCCAATATATTGTAGGAACGCCTTACATGCAGGATCCTTTAGTGGAGCGAACAAAAATCATTTTCCCCCCTCTTCATATTAAACTGGGTCTAATGAAGCAATTTGCGTTGAACAAAGATGGTGACTGTTTCAAATATATATCTGAAACATTTCAAAGTCTCAGTAATGAGAAGTTAAAAGCTGTCATTTTTGACGGATCACAAATTATAAAATTAGTGAATGATCCACATTTCACTGTACATATGGATGATATGGAGAAGAATGCATGGCAGTCTTTCGTGGCGCTCATCAAAACTTTTCTCGGGAATAAAAAAGCCGAAAACTATGTGAAGGTCGTTGAAAAATGAATGAAAATTATCATCATTTGGGGTGCAACATGAGCTTGAAACTTCATTTTCTAAACAATCATCTTGACAAATTTCCTGTCAATCTTGGAGATGTTAGTGATGAACAGGGTGAACGTTTCCATCAGAATTTAAAAGAGATGGAGAGACGTTATCAAGGAAGGTGGGATACTCACATGATGGCTGACTACTGTTGGAGACTACTCCAGAAGATCTTACAAACGACCATTTAATCCTTAAATTATTTTGTATTTTTATTTTAACACTCCAATGCATTAAAATGTAATTAAAACTGTTCTCATTTTCTTTCTTTCACTATAAATAAAATTTTAAGAATATTTTCTAATTATTTAGTCGTTATTGTTCGCCAAATTTGTACTAATTACAGTATCGACGTCTAAAATTAAACGATAGAAGCATCATTGGCCGAAAATATGTATTTGTTGTAGAGCAAAAATCTGATGTGATACGCAAAAACTGATGTGATATTTGAGTTCAGCAGCACCAAATTAGTAAGAAAGAAGTCTTAGATGTAAGTCAGCAAAAATTGTGTTGCCAGTGTAATTGTTTTCCCAATTGACGTTTATTTTATCCAGTCCCAAATTACTTCCATTCCTTATAACTGATTCAACGTAAATGCACTACATATTTTTTTATACCAAATAAATAAAATTTTATCGTGTTGATTCAAAACTCTTAACACTTTTCAAATTTCAGAATAACAACGATCCATTCAGGAGCTTTGAACGCAACGATCGCCAGAACAATATTCGTCAACAACTCAGTAGGAACTTTCCATTCTCGAGGTTTCGCCCTGCACGACTGGTCCCAGGTCACCCTAGAATACAACACCATCGAGCACATGCACACGGACGGCCTAGACGTCCCTTACAAGAGCGACTCCTGCCAGGACCCCTGCGAAATCAGCTTCGCCAACAACGACATAGGCACTACAGACTCAGGTAAAACAAACCACCACCCATAAAGAATCATACACTAAACCACAGAACTGTTTCAGGTGCCTTGAAATTCGTGTCAGTCATCCCAGAAGCTGTAGTTTCCCATTTCGATAACAACAACTTTCAACACACGTGCCACTGTGAAATAGATGGATGGCTAGAAGATATCCTAGGTTCGAAATGTCCAACGTTCGCTCAAAACAACTTCTGTTTCGTCGATTCGCTCTTGGCAGCATGTTACGATGTCCAAAAAGGCCCAGCCTACATCCGAAACTTCACCGATACGATATGTTCCAACGAGAAAGATGTTTTGAACTGTAAAACTTATTCAGTGGACGCCAACATTGTGAACAACGAGTTAAACTTGGAAGAAAACAATAGTCAATTGATTTTCGGTTTGGTGTTAGGTTTAGTTTTATTGATCGCTGTGAGTGGGACTGTAGTTATTTTACTAATACACGGTGGACTTTGGTTAAAGAGAAAAGGTTACTGCGTCCGTTTCCAAAACTTCCAATATAGAGTCGAAGAGGAAAGCACAGAAGTAGAAGACATAATGGTGACCCAAGACAAGATCCCTGAAACACATCTCCCAGAGGAGTTGAGTCAGGATCTACTTCAAACCCTTCGGGAGAAGTTAGAGGATCCCTTAACCTACAACGAAGCCCGTGAGATGATCGAGCGCCTCTACGACCATTTCATAATAGAAGATAGTTACACCAATAACAACAGGCAAGAAGAAGAGACGCACCTGTATGAAGAACTAGGCAATCTAAACAACCCTGAGGATAAACCTGCGCGCCCCTTCAGTTTTCTTCGATTGATAGAAGAAAGATTTAATCTGACGCCGGAACAACCGAAGATTTTAAGTGAATACTCTGAACCTACCGATGCCGAGGTCCATCTATATTCGGAACTCCCAAACAAGGAAGGGAAGCAGAATGAAATTAACGAAAACATACAAAATCCCGGAACCAGCACGCAGAGATCCAATGGGAGTATGGCCTACAGGCCTCTCCCGGATAAACCCAAAGCAGCGGACCCAGGGGAAGGCCCTTCCACCAAATTCTAACACTGTGCCTTTCATAATTCATTATGTAAATATGTGCACTGCCTGCAAAACTTAATATTTTTCTAATAGTTTATTTTTGTCGGAATGAACAAAGTGCCTATATAAACTGTATGAAGGCTTAAGAAGCAAGTGCAGCCTAACTGTGATAACGTTTCTAACATGAAATAGTTTCATTGGAGATGAAACATCACTGACACATTAGTGACTTTTGTATATTTTGTATGTAGACCTTATAAAATATATATTATATATATAAATCTATGTAAAGTGTATGATAGATATATTCGAATATAATTTTGTCAAAAAATATTATTTGAATTTAATATACAGTCAATTTCATGAACGAGGATAATAACACCGGTCGAAACGGCACGTGGATTGTGTGAACTGCCTAGCTGGAGATCTGCAAACAAGAACTTCTACCCTATGCATCACCTAGACGTTGGGAATCTATAACAGGCGTACTAAAATTTGTGAAAATTGTGAGTTTAAAAAAATCACAACTCAAAAACGGTTAGAGACAACAACCTGACGCTAGAATTTTTGAATTTCTCGTAGTTTATTAAGTCTAGAAAAAATTTGAGGCCTTACTTGTTTTGCGTATTTTAAAATTATGACAAATTTTAATATGGCGTGATTTATAGAAATATTCATTTTCGCATGGATATATCTCAAAAACGAAATGCAATAAAGACCTGCGGTTGAAATTTTTGAAATCTTGTGGTCCTAATTTACATGTAACCAGATTTTGAAAAAAAAATTTTTTTTTTGAAGTTTTCATTTTTAGGGTTTTGTAGGTATGACCAAAAAACCCTTATACCGTCATTTTGTCGTCTGTCTGTCTGTCTGTCTGCTCGGTAAAAATTGTAGCCAAACGGCTAAACCTTTTAGTTGAAATTTGGCATGCTTATACAACTCTTTGACCCGCACATAGGAAAAATACTAAAACATCTAAAAAACATATCGCCCTAAAAATATAAACAAATATGTGCTCATCGAAAAAACAAATATATTTTTTTACAATTCTGTGTAGGGTATCAAATGAAAGCCCTTGGTACGTGGTTTAACGATCAAAATTTTATTTTTGCAAAATAAATTATTTTGAGGCAATTTTTGCCAAAATTGTGCAAAAAAAAAATTGTCCCACACCCTGTAGCCCAGATGGTTTCAACTAAAAATCTGAAAAAATTCTCAGTAATGTACATTAGTGTGAACCGGAATAGTACAACAGGAATTTTTGAACAGATTATGTTTTCGGAAAATAACGCATTTTTTGTGTTTTTAAGTAAAATATGTAATATATTTAATCCGCTATTTAACATATTAAACGAGTGATCCTGTATAGCACAGTGGTAGGGTTGTCGCTTAGTGAGTTGAAACTACTGTAAGAAACTGTGTTCGAATCCCGTCAATTTTTATTTATTCAGTTTTTTTTTTTTTGGATTTTTTTTTTTTTAAATTATTTTGTCAAAATTCTAGTTATATTTTGGTAAATGTTGCATTTAATTTTTAAAAGCGTAAATTTAATAACCAGTGGGAAGTGTTGAAATTATAATTTAATTCTATATTTGAAGGTATCAGAGGGCGAGGCTTATGATTTAAGCAACCAATGGAAGCCATAGGCGCAATTTTCAAAATCTTAATGAACCTTGCTATATAAAAAAAATACTGCACATATTTAGAAACTTAAATAATGGTATTAGGTATTCGAATTAAAATTCATAAAAAAAATATTTTGACATAAAATTTGTTTTGGCATCCCAAATAATCATCACACAGTTAATAAATACCTGCGAAACCCTGAAATGTGTGAAAATTCACACTTCATATCAATTTTTTTAAATTTATTTTAAAATTGCTAACAAAAACATGGTTAGGGATATAAATATGCGGCTTGAAATTTTCAATATTTTGGAAGATTTTTTTTTTTTTTTTTTGTTCGAATATTGGTATACTTATATATTTTTAGCCTTAGATCACAAATATATGGTCAGTTTTGAGTTGCGGTCTAAAATTTTGACATTTTCGGCAAAAAAAGTAAATAAAAGACAGTCCACAAAAAGGCTCAGAACCGATGAAATGTTAGCCTGCCCCTTTTTACGTTAATCTTAAAATTACTGTTAAAAGCTTACATTCAAATCAATTTAATATTTGTATAAACAAATATTCAGGTAAGCCTTTAATAATAATATAATATAATTTATTCCCATTAGTTAAATATAGTACAATAATTATAGTATAATTACTTTGCAGTAATTTTAAGAATAAGGTTTTTTAAAAGACGTCTTCTTAATAACTAAGTAAATTGACGTAACACCCTTTTCCTTGTCACCCAGGATTTGTTTCATTTATATCTTTATTGCATAATGTTTCACCATAAAATTCGGAAACGTCTGTTCAACAAATTTTAAACACTATGCGTAATATTAAAAGTATGAGCGAATTTTTTTTATCGATGCGAGTGAATCATTTGGTAGGCGGATGTGTGGCGCATAGCCGAGATAAAGTAAATACTAGATCACATGTGTATATTCGCGTCTCTGCTTGTTATTTAAAGACACTGTTACACTTCTTTGTTTACAAGCGTGACATTGCCACAAGAGTCGCCCAACCGTACACAGACTGACACGGCCGACCTCTGACCGGGAATATTTCTAAATATTTCTCCCTTGCAAAATATAAAATTTAAAGTTACAAAATATTGATAGAACGAGCCGTTTAGCAGACACAAGGGTAGAAACCACGCGTGGAATTCTCAATGTAAATGCGAAATACTTAAATAACTGCCGACTTGGACAACGGCCAACTAGAAAAAAAAAAATCAAAAATGTCTCCCATACTTTGCAAAGGATACTATAAACTTTTGAAAGATTTAACAATGTACAGTTCAATATTACCGGATATATGAAACAAGTTGTTATTAACCGAGTTATCGTTATGCGAGTTACGCCGATAATCGCCAATGTCGAATTTTACTGCTGAACATAGACCTTCCCATTACTTCTAGAAACATTTCTGTCTTAGCTAACCAGAAGCGGTGCAAGGCGGGGGTGATAGGGGCACAGGCCCAGGCCACCAAAACAAACGCTTAAATATACATATTCTATGTTTTTCTATTTTTATTTAGATCAAAATTATAAATTTTCATTTCTATATCAATCTCGTATATTTTAAATACAAATTTGAATTTAAAGATGTACAAATTTATTGATATTATAATAATAAATCAGTTTTCTTTTGGACTGTATATAAATAATAAAAAAAAGTAAATTTTTCTATTTTCTGACTAGTTGAAAACTGTTTCCGAGATTTTTAACATAATTTAACGTAGAAACTGATCGTTCAGCAGTACGTTGTTTACTGATAAATGTTATAGTCGGATTGCTGATAGGTGACGGTTTGTTGCTACAAGTATCGATATACAATACTATATGCTTTCTCTGTCTATATCATTATAATTATTTGCATACCCATAGTAACGTATAGTGAAGCAAGTTGACAACTAACCTTCCAAATTATTTTAATAAAAAACAAAGCATTAGAAAGAAACGGCATGATTCGTAGATATCTTTACTAATTAGAGCACGAAAATAAATTCACAGCAATACTTCAACAAACAAAATTATTAATTTTAAGGTAAAAATTATATATAAGGAAAAATTTATACTCATACGTAAATTTTGGATTATAATTTGTTGTTTAATTAAATTAAATTTTTATGTTTCCCCTAAATACAAAGTAATAAAATACTAAGTAAAAATATATTTATTCATATAATATATTGCTACAAGTTGTATTTAAATGTATATTTTTATTTTTTTAAAAATAGTCACTGTAATGCATGATATCGTCGTCATCTGTCGCTGTCATTTCTTTCGATTTTTTTAACAGATTTTGCCCAAGTTTCACGACTAATATGATCGCAGGCTACTTGCCACATTTTCAAAACTTCGTTTTCACTATATCCGTTTTGACCAATATGTCTATCATAATAATTTTTTGTTATACCCCAAATTAGTTCAATGGGGTTAAACTGGCAGTGATAAGGAGGTAATCTTAGTACTTCATGACCATACGTTTGTGCCAATGTATCAATAAAATAAACTGGTTCAGATTTTTCTTTCTTAACAATTTTTAAAAGATCACATTTTAAGTAATTTTTCGAAAACGTTATGTTATTATTTATCAGCCAATTTTGAATTTCGATTTTAGATGAGTTACTTGTTGGTGCTTTATTAATTATGCTAGAATGGTATGATGCATTGTAAATTTAATAATTGGCCGCAAGCCATATTTTAATTAATATTTATCACTAGACACTGACAGCTAAGACAAATAATGAAAAACATTTTTAAAATCGTTGAACTAGATTATTATATGAATGCACTGCTTGATACATACATGTAACAGTCACCTATCAGCAATCCGATCTTAAAAAGTATGTGTCTAGAAACTCAATTTTCAATTATATTTTATGAGGAATCAATTAATCCGTTACCAGATTAAAAAAAAAAAAATAAATAAAAAAATCTATTCTCAACTATATAAAGAATATACAAAGAAATGGAGGAATGAGAAGGAATATTTTTTCACTATAAATATGCATCTTGTATACCATTAGATATTCATTTTTAATTATAAAATTTTCTGTTTTACATATTAGTATGAAAATCATCTATCAATAATTCGAATGCCTATTACCATTATTTAAGTTTCTAAATATGTGCAGTATTTTTTTTATATAGCAAGGTTCATTAAGATTTTGAAAATAGCGCCTATGGCTTCGATTGGTTGCTTAAATCATAAGCCCCGCCCTCTGATTTCGTCAAACATAGAATTAAATTATAATTTCAACCCATTGATTATTAAATTTACGCTTTTAAAAATTAAATGCAACATTTACCAAAATATAACTAGAATTTTGACAAAATAATTTAAACAAAATAAACTTGCAAAAAAAAAACAGAAAAAAAAAATTAGCAATTAACAAGATTCGAACTCTAGTTTGCAAATTACAAGGCGTACGACAAAACCAACTACGCCACTAGAGCTACTGATCCAGTGTGTTACATAGCGAGTTAAATATTTAACATATTTTAGTTAAAAACACAAAATGCGTTATTTTCCGAAAACATAATCTGATCAAAAATTCCTGTTGTACTATTCCGGTACACAGTTCACACCAATGTACATTACTTAGAATTTTTTCAGATTTTTAGTTTAAGCCATCTGGGCTACAGGGTGTGGGACAAAAATTTTTTTGCACAATTTTGGCAAAAATCGCTTCAAAATTATTTATTTTGCAAAAATAAAAATTTGATCGTTAATCCACGCACCAAAGGCTTTCATTTAATACCCTACTCAGAATTATAAAAAATTATTTTTTTTTCCATGAGCACATATTGTTTATATTTTTAGTGGGATGAGATGTTTTTAGATGTTTTAGTATTTTTCCTATATGCGGGTCAAAGAGTTGTATAAGCATGCCAAATTTCAACTCTCTAGGTTTAGCCGTTCGGCTACAATTTTTACCGAACAGACAGACAGACAGACGACAAAATGACAGTATAAGGACAATTTTCTTGTGTCTAGTTTTGTGGTTTAGGAGTTTTCGATTTGTTATTTGTAGTAGTAGCCTGTTTATAGACCTAGGGAAAAAAGTTTAAAAACATTAATGTAAAACAGGCTTTAATTTATTTGAAAAGAAAACCATCACGGTTCGTATCTAGAGGTCAAAATAGGATATGAAAATAGTTTGTACCTCAAAAAGTTCGTATGTCGAGAGGTTTGTAGTCGAGGTACCACTTTATATTACTGTCTTGTATTAGCATATTTACTTAGTCAAAACTAGTATTCATAAGTAGTCATAATTAAAATGTTTAAATTGCAACCATCTAAACCAGAAGAATATGTTTGAAATAAGATCGCGAGCACCTAAACTCCCCTCTTCAGTACGCCACTGAATATTCTAACAAAAGGGCGCAGTTTGGCGGGTTTGCCCAGGGCGCCAAAAGAGCCAACACCGGCTCTGTAGCTAACAATAGACAATATTCAACAATTATTTTAATTAATATGTATTTTTTTTAAATATCTGTGTAATAACTGATAACTAGTCCCTTTACAGCCTCTTACCATCACCCAGCGTCTGTTCAATATTTCGAACAGACTTTTATTATAATTTATTTCTGTTTGTGCAAAATTTAGTTTATTGAGTATGTATATAAAATTTTATTTATCTGTTTATTGTTTTATTAATTCTTGTTAATATAAATTCTAGCAAGTTAGTTGCGCTGTGTTAGGCGCAAATAGCCATCGTTGCTGTACGCCAGAATTACTTACAAACTAATAATTCTTTTAATAACGTCATAATGTCTCAATAGACTCTTATAATTATTTTAAAGGTATGTTAACGTAAAGATTTTAATAATTATAAATAAAACACTGTGCCTTTTCTTTACTTATCACAGTAAACCGGCAAAAAACTGTCCTACTGAAGATGACTGCTTAGCATGTCGAAATGTGCATTTAGAAAAATAATAAAAGTAAATAAAAGGCACAGTGTTTTATTTATAATGATTCATATAAATTAAATATAGGCTAAAAAATCTCAACATCGAAACCTCTTAACAAGGTACTTAGAAAGTAAGAGTATATAACAGTCCAGAGAATATAAGTAATTTAAAAATAATGTTTTGAGAACAATATTATAGTACCGTCTGCCCCTTGAGTATTAGACTACCCTGCAGTACTGATTTCTGTTGTGCGGATTGCATACACTCCGGGAGTATGAACGTCTATAAACTTGATATGACTCGTTTGCTAAATTACAAACGATTAAAATATTGGTAGGTGTTGAAAATTACTAGGTGCTCAGAAGAATTGAGGGAATAGAAAAAAATGCAGTATTAAGAGAGACCTGTCAACGAAATGTCTAATGAGAATAATTTATAGATATATGTAGGGTGACCAGACGTACTCTTTTTTAGAGTTTATACTAGGGTGACCATTCGTCCCGCATTTTAACATTTTGTCCCGCATTAAGTTGCGTCCCGCAAAAGTCCCGCATTTTAACATTTTGTCCCGCATTAAGATGCGTCCCGTAAAAGTCCCGCATTTTAACATTTTGTCCCGCATTTTAGATTTGGGAGGTGAGGACCTTTTTTTTGCTCTTCACTTGGATTTGGGAGGTGGAGACCTTTTTTTTTGCTCTTCACCTGGATTTTGGGAGATGAGGACCTTTTTTTTGCTCTTCACTTGGATTTGGGAGGTGAGGACCTTTTTTTTGCTCTTCACTTGGATTTGGGAGATGAGGACCTTTTCTTTGCTCCGTCCCGCATTGCCTTCTTAAGAAAATGGTCACCCTAGTTTATACTCTTTTTAGGGTTTTGTAGGTATGACCAAAAAACCCTTACACCGTCATTTTGTCGTCTGTCTGTCTGTCTGTCTGTTCGGTAAAAATTGTAGCCAAACGGCTAAACCTAGAGAGTTGAAATTTGGCTTGCCTATACAACTCATTGACCCGCACATAGGAAAAATATTAAAACATCTAAAAAACATATCCCCTTAATAATATAAACAATATTGGCTCATCGAAAAAAACAATATTTTTTTAAAATTCTGAGAAGGGTATCAAATGAAAGCCCTTAGTACGTGGATTAACGATCAAAATTTTATTTTTGGAAAATAAATTATTTTGACGCGATTTTTGCCAAAATTGTGCAAAAAAATTTTTGTCCCACACCTGTAGCCCAGATGGTTTAAACTAAAAATCTGAAAAAATTCGAAGTAATGTACATTGGTGTGAATCGGAATAGTACAACAGGAATTTTTGATCAGATTATGTTTTCGGAAAATAATGCATTTTTTGTGTTTTTAATAAAAATATGTTAAATATTTAATTCACTATGTAAGCCAGTAAGATAAGTCAGTGCTCATAGCGATGTGCGTTTCGTTATTGGTTTTCTAATTTGCCAAACAGGTAACTTGTAAAGTAGAGTTCGAATCTTGTCAATTTTAATTTTTTTGTTTTTTTTTTTTTAATTTTTATATTGTTTAAATTATTTTGTCAAAATTCTAGTTATATTTTGGTAAATGTTGCATTTAATTTTTAAAAGCGTAAATTTAATAACCAGTGGGAAGTGTTGAAATTATAAATTAATTCTATGTTTGATGTATACGAAATCAGAGGGCGGGGCTAATGATTTAAGCAACCAATAGAAGCCATAGCGCAATTTTCAAAATCTTAATGAACCTTGCTATGTAAAAAAAAATACTGCACATATTTAGAAATTTAAATAATGGTATTAGGCATTCGAATTAAAATTCATAAAAAAATATTTTGACATAAAATTTGTTTTGGCATCCTAAATAATCATCATTCAGTTACTAAATACCTGCAAAACCCTGAAATGTGTGAAAATTCACACTTCACATAAATTTTTTGAGTAATATCCTCTATACCTTTACTTTTTATAAAAAAAAACCTGAATATACTCTTTTTTGCTGGTCACTGTTTTTTTTTTTTTTTTGTAGAGAATTAGGACCTTTTTTTTTGTTTCATCACTTCTATTTTGGAAGTGAGGACTTCTTTTTTCTTTTTTTTTTTCGCTCATCAATTCCATTTTGGGAGTGAAGACCTTTTTTTTTGTTCATCACTAGTTTTTTTGAGTAAGGACCTCTTTTATTTTGCTCATCACTTGTATTTTTGGAATGTAACCTTTTTTTTAGTATACTCTTAGTATAATCTAGTCAGCCTAGATATATGGAAAGACCTTTCAGTGCCTTTCAAAGCAAACAAAAATGCCTAAATGGAGGTCATCCTGCAAGCAATATTAGCCAAAATAGGTTTTAGGAAGTACTAACACAAGAGACTTGGAAAGACCTGACACTTAACTGAGTAAAAATTGTGACAGACAATGCTTAATAAGACAGAGTTAAAAATAAAACGTAATAGTGATTAGAATGTATGACAGTCAAGTTAATGAGTCAGCTTATCAGTCACATTCTGATATCAGACATTGTGTCAGTACTGTTGTTTAATACGCAGCGAACAATTGTATTCATTCACAAAAAATTTCATCAGTGATCAGTCGGCACTCACCACACTTCTTATCTCGCGTTAATGTGTTAAAAAATTTATTATCCACAGAAAATCGTCGAATAACTTTATAAGACGTGAACTTTGACCGGCTGCACTTACAGGCATTAAATATAATCAAAATGGATCAATTGATTGAATTGGAGCGATTTAATATGAACTAGAATGTGTCGTTATTCCTCTGATAGGCTGCACGTAATATACATACACACAAGAGTTCCCTAAGAATATTTAAAAATTATTCGACTAATACCTACTTTTTACCGACCGCCAACATATACAAGGGAGGTATTGTGATCATACCAATTTTGACGTTTCGAGATTTCGATGGATCTCCACGAATTGAGGTCCCTACATAACGTTTTGACTATTTTTAGCATGATGTCTGTCTGTCCGTCTGTCTGTCTGTCCGTCTGTCTTTCCGTCTGTCTGTCCGTCTGTCTGTCTGTCCGTCTGTGTACACGTGCAGAACAAATTCGGCTGAAAGGATTTTTATGAAACTTCATATTTAAGCTTCTGCTATCAATGGTACGAGTTGATCAACTTTTGGTAAAAATCGGTTGACTAAAAATTGGAGTTTACTCGTGTGGATTTTAAGATTTTTGCGAATATTTTACAACAGAAAAATATCTCGAAAAAATTTATTACACAAAAGTTGCTATAAAAGCAATAACTAATAACTTTTATTTGAGACATTTTTTGATAAACCGAAAAATTTCGAGTAATTTCTGTAAAATTTTTCGAAAATCTCAATTTTTTCATATTTATATGTAACGTTTCCGTGGTCATGATAAATAATATCTCTGTTAGAAAATATTAGGTCAAGTTATTTCTACTCTGCTGCTAGAATGTAATTTATATATGTACTTTATGATGGCGGTGGGTCCTGTGGTGGCCACAGCTGATTTTTTATATAGTTCCGGCGATGTGTTTTCTGAAGTCAAAGAATTGTATAAGCATGCCAAATTTCAACTTGGCCACCATTTATAATGAGATATGAGTGACGGTATAAGGTTTTTTGGTCATAACTACGAAATCCTATGACCATAAAAAATCATATTTTTATATTTATTGTCAATTATTATTACCTTAAATACAAAAACTAAACTAAAAGTAATTTTGTTTTAGAGATACACTTTTATTACTTTTACAACTTAATGAAAACGTGGAAATATAAAGAAATTGCTGGAAATTTAAACAAAATTGAAAATGTACAGAATGTGACCTCCTCGAGCCCTTAAGATAGCTCTGCAGCGATTATCCATTGATTATTTAATATGTGAAAATAATTATATGCAGGGCTGATGTTCAACCGGTACGCGTTTACCGGTTATTTAAATATTGAAATACGATCAGTGCTCCTTTATTTTTGTTATCTCTAATTAGCCATCCAATTTTCCTTTTATATTTGTTTGAAGTCGACCCCGCAAAATTCAGCGCCAACTCTGTTCGTACATGTTGTTAAAATTAATAGATGAATAAACGGTAAAAAAATAGTTTAGTTATTTATTTTTTTTTTTTTTTCTGCTTTGGGCAAAAATCCATATCAAGAATTTCTAAAAATTAACAAATCATATGAAAATTATTAGAATATGCTCCACAGCTACCATTTGGGAAGATTTTTTTGTACATGATATTTATCAGGGTTTTTTGTTTTTTTTTTTAGTGTACAGGTTGTTAAATGTTTTGAATTTAAGTAATACCCCTAGACAAACCTTGTGTGTATTTAAAAATTCTCATATTTCTAATATTCTTTAATCCAGAAGGAAGCCATAATATTTCTCCAAGCATAGATTAATGTTTGTGAAGTCAACCTTCAACTTAGGCGCTGGGCGTCAGACGTCTGTCGTAGCGTCGAGACGCTGCCGCCTGGCGTCCAGACGGTAAACTGATCAGCGGCGCATACAATTCCTCCAAAGATGCCAACACCTGCTAACTCCACTGTTATAACTTAATTAATACCTGGCGAGGTGGTTGTTCATGCAGTTACTGCCAGACATGCGGGGATTTAACTGCCCATAAAACACTCTATCGGACAATTGTTCCTCGTACAATGCACCCAGAGGTGGGTAAACACCGATGTTATTGCGCGCAACCTATGGGTAAACACTATTTATGACGGTACTACACGAGTTACAAATAAGACCGGCCAAAATCATACTTATACGGCAATTAACACGTCGCTTTACCAACAAAATTGTAGGCTCCCCTTGGCTAGTTTTTAAATTATGGAATTTTTTTTTACCATGTTTTAATAACGGTATTAAAACTTATTAGCAAGTATAGGGAAGGTATTATGATCATACCGATATTGACATTTCGACGGATATCCACATTACGTTAAAATGGTATAAACTAGCATCTACTCGGGTCTATTTTCTAAGCTAGATGTTAAAATTTTAACGTCACAAACTGACGTTATTTTTTAACACCATTTTAAATGGCATTCGCTCAGTATATTTGTGTTAAAATAACCAGTTAACGTTCTACAATAAGCGCGTACCAAAATGGTGGCACTGGAGGTTAATGTTGAGATCTAACGCTAAAAATTTCTATTCACAAGTAAAACTAAGAAGAAAAAAATATATACAGGTAACCCCCCATTCATTGCGACCCCGGCTAGTGTGGATTCGTTATACTGCGACCGACAATTTAAGATTTTTAAGCTATCAGACACATCGACAAAGCGTGGAATGAAGTCACCCAGTCATGTATGAAGGGTGTTTGGAAAAAATTGTTCAGTGAAATTGCTGAAGTTCACTGCAATCATGAAAATAATGTACGCCTTTTTGTTATTGTTAATGTTTATTTAATAAATAAAGTGTTTTTCGAGGTTTACAATGTTTTCTTCAAAAATCCCTCGTTGATTTCGAAATTTCGCTTAACGCGATCATGTCCAGAACGTATCCCCCGCGTTGAACGGGGGTAACCTGTATATGAAACTCAATCTTATAACTTGTGAGGGAACTGCGTTTATTCTGGTCAGGGCCAGTGGACGGTCTCATCAAAGAGGCAGCATTTGAGGTCGAATCTTATTATTAGAGGGCGATCCTTTAAAGTGTGCACACGGGCGGATGAAGGACGCGCGACCGCTCTGTCTACGTGTACGCGGGACAAACAGCGCACGGCACTGGTCGATCTGCGGTCACCATGGCAACGGCCGGCGTCATAACACATTACCCGTAACAGCCACGGCCCGGCGGTCCATCTGCGACAGTCGCGACCCGCGGACAGAAAGCAAAAGTGCGCACACACCACCACCACCAACACAAACACAACTAATGAATACGATGTTTACAATAGCGGCATGTGACTGAAATAATATACAACACTGTGTGACATCAGCATTACCGGAATACATCCAATATGTGAGTACAGAAATAACAACATACAGACAGCTTCCATCAATAAAACAGTAACTACATACTAAGAGTAGAGCCGCATGTGGCCCTCGAGCCACTACTGCGACTAATATAAAAGAAATTTATTTTCAAAATGTTTTTAGCTTCTAAAATATCGTATAAAATCAGTCTAAACACAACATTTAAATAGTAAATATGTACAAAAAAACGGTACCCGGCCAGAGATGTTCCCGCGGTATGTTACATTTCCGATTAAGCTATCAGAAAGGTAATACTAATGCAACAGATTATAATTACAAATAATAACTAACAACAAGCAATGAAACAAAATAAATGTTCAATTCTTACTATTAACAGCACTCAATATATAGTATGTATAGTCAATAAAAAAAAAATTTCAGAAATTATTCGAAATTTTTCGTTTTATCAAAAAACGTCTCAAATAAAAGTTATTAGTTATTGCATTTATAGCAACTTTTGTTCAATAATTTTTTTCGAGATATTTTTCTGTTGCTAAATATTCGCAAAAATCTTAAAATCGATAAGAGTAAACTCCCATTTCTAGTCAATCGATTTTTACCAAAAGTTGATCAACTGGTGTCATTGATGGCAGAAGCTTAAATATGAAGTTTCATAAAAATCCTTTTAGCCAAATTTGCTCTGCACGTGTACACAGATAGACAGACAGACAGACAGACATACAGACGGACGGACGGACGGACAGACCGACAGACATCATGCTAAAAATAGTCAAAACGTTATGTAGAGACCTCAATTCGTGGACATCCATCGAAATCTCGAAATGTTAAAATCGGTATGATCACAATACCTCCCTTATATATGTTGGCGGTCGGTAAAAAATCAATTATGGATATTTTTGGTGTATTTTATTATGCCTTATAATTTGAACTTAAGAATTGCTTACGTAGTTTGCATTTCTTATATTATAGCGCATGGGGCAATAATAAACATATTTTTTTCTGGCCGTTTTTTTTCTTTTCAATTTTTCGCTCGCACTAACTTTAAATTGTATTTTTCGCAATTATTTTGTGGTGTAAGGCTAAGGCTTGTTTATATCGTTGAAAACAATATAAAACACTCTACCGAATAAACAAAAAATTAATTAATAGGATTTTTTTTTAATATTTAAATAAGAAAGCCGCACAACGTATTTTAAGAACCCACGAGCAAAGTATTTTGTTATAATAATGACAATAATTGTCAAATTTAACCAACATCGTAACTTTTATAGTTTTGAGTTAACAAAATGACAGAGTCGGATGTACGTACAGGGAAACCTAGACGATTGCTCAGGGCTACTAACCAAAACCGCTTGAACTTCCATAACTCATACCAATTATTGACACCAGCATTTCTCAAACTTTATACTCTGGATATCCCTTCAAGGTTTATTATGGAAGACCACCAATGAGCCTTTTTTCATTACAAAATATCAACATTGCGGGCACCACGAGAGGTGTCGGGGTCCCTTTGAGAAATACTAATTTATGCTGGGGGTAAATGATAAATTCTGCCTTGAGGCTCATATGAATCGATCCTGCTCTGAATAATGGACAAATTAAAATGAACGTTTTAGTTTAAATTACATTAAAACTATTGTTTATTAAAAACTGCATCTATTTTCGCTGATTACATAGCTGAGCCACCAACGCTGAGAGAAAGGCCAAGTTTTATGCTACCAATGACATCAGAACATTATCATAAATACTATAACGTTAAAGACAATTTCATCAAAACAAATAATGCAACATCTACATAGCTCACGGCTGAAATAACTCCAAAGGGATTTTAATTTTGTATCAACCTTGTTGCCCAGAATCCAAATGAACAATTTTGAACGTGTTTTGTTTGAAGCAAATCAGGTAACTAGGTAAAAATCTAATCCGAGTCTCTAATAAAAATGCAAATTTCCAAGTCACCTACACGTTTTATGAGTTCTTTATCAAATGAGCCCTCTTCATAAAAAACTCCTGTTATCTTGTTAAAAAACCGGAAACTTCATTTGGCCGGAGAAACAACGCAACGGAGATCTCTGCAAACAAACGCGAAAAATCACCGCCAAACAATACATTACCAGGTCTACAAGTATGAAATGCGGATTTTTTTCAAACTTGCCGCGCAAACAGAGTGTATAGTTCAAAGTTTCAACACTATTACAGACAAAGAACATGGAAAACCTCCAAAAAAATATGAAGATACAAAATTTAAAACATTGCTACAGGAAGACGATAGTCAATCACAAAAACAACTATCAGAGCAGTAAGGCGTTAGTCAACAAGCTGTTTCCAATCGCCTACGAGAGATGGGTAAGATCCAGAAAGTCGGCAGATGGGTTCCACATGCATTGAATGAGAGGCAGATGGAAAAACGTAAAAACACTTGTGAAATTTTGCTTGCACGATACAAAAGAAAGTCTTTTTTGCATCGTATCATTACTGGCGATGAAAAATGGTATTTATTTTGAAAATCCCAAACACAATAAATCATGGGTGAACCCAGGCTCACCATCCACATCAACTGCAAGACCGAATCGCTTTGGCAAAAAGACAATGCTCTGTACTTGGTGGGACCAAAAGGGTGTGGTCTATTATGAATTGTTAAAACCTGGTGAAACAGTTAATACCGAACGCTACCAACAACAACTGATCGAATTGAACCATTCGCTGCTCATAAAACGACCAGAATACGAAAGAAGACAGCACAAGGTAATCTTTCTTCACTATAACGCTTCATCACATAAGGCAAAAGCAGTTTGCAACACATTGGAGGCATTCAAGTGGGAAGTGCTACGCCATGCCGCTTACTCACCAGACTTGGCCCCTTCAGATTACCACTTGTTCGCATCGATGGGTCACGCACTTGCCGAGCAGCACTTTTGTTCATATGAAAATGTGAAAGAATGGCTAGATGAATGGTTTGCGGAGAAAGGGGAAGAGTTCTACTAGCGAGGTATTCACAAATTGCCTGAAAGATGTATAACTTCTAATGGAGCATACTTTGAATAAATAAACTTTTACTGTTCTTTTGAGTTTAAGGTGTTTTATTTAAAACAAAAACCAGCATTTCATACTTATAGACCTGGTAACACGGTATAACAAAATGAAACATTTTAGCACTTGTTCCTATTTTGTGCAGAAAAATGTAAATAGCTTATACAGTATCGTGTTTTGATGGCTGGAGGGCAGTGCTTTACCTATAAGCAATCAGGTAAAGTTGATCTATGCTGTGTACGGGACGCCATGGAAATTACAGGCCTCGAACCGCCTGTCCGCCAGATATCCGCGCGTTCACTACTTTACAGACCACCCTGTATATAATCGTGTTAGACACAACAAAATCACACACGTACAAGCAGCGTCTCGCCCTCTAATGCCCCCTGCGCTGGCAACCAAACAATCGCTCAACACCACAAAAATGGTCCACTGCACAACATTTTTAATCGACGAATAAAAACAAATTAAAGCGAATACAAATAAGCAAAAATTGATGTGAAGTGTGAATTTTCACACATTTCTGGGTTTTGCAGGTATTTAGTAACTGAATGATGATTATTTGGGATGCCAAAACAAATTTTATGTCAAAATATTTTTTTATGAATTTTAATTCGAATTCCTAATACCATTATTTAAGTTTCTAAATATGTGCAGTATTTTTTTTTTTTTATATAGCAAGGTTCATTATGATTTTGAAAATTGCGCCTATGGCTTCCATTGGTTGCTTAAATCATAAGCCCCGCCCTCTGATTTCGTCAAACATAGAAATAAATTATAATTTCAACTCTTCCCACTGGTTATTAAATTTACGCTTTTAAAAATTAATTGCAACATTTACCAAAATATAACTAGAATTTTGACAAAATAATTTAAACAAAATAAAAATGCAAAAAAAAACAAAAAATAAAATTAAGGATTCGAACTCTAGTTTGCAAATTAATACAATGTTCCATTACTCGACGAAAGTAACCGCGGTTGAAGTTTCCCGTTCCGAAAGTGTACGACATTAACCTTTTCAGGAAAATTGTTAGGTTTCGGAACGCGGTTACTGAAAATTTTGGTTACTTTTTTGTAACCAAACTAACCGTACAAATATCGCGGTTAGTGTGGTTATTTCCTCCCACTACAAACTTCAGATCTAATTTAAACTACAAAAGGCGGGAATTTCAAAACAATTACAATAAGGCGAGAGTTAAGTAGCGGGAATTAATCGTTTCTTTGTAGTGCAAGTAGTAAATTATAATATTATTTTACTATAGTGCATAACTAAAACAGTAAGAATGAGTGTAAGTAACTGATTTTTAGTAATATTGATCGATGAAATAATATCGGGAAAAATCATATATGTTCTTATATAATGTGCTATTGTAAACAAGTACTAATAAAACAAATATTTTTATTAATAAGTTTGTAAGAGAATATCTATAACCTATAACGTCCATAAAATGACAGTTCAGTTGTCTGTTTTATCAACTGAGGTGTGACTACCGTTCCGTTACTAAAATGCGTTTTCAGGTAACCACTGGGTAACCACAACTTACCACGACTTTACCGCAACCGCGACCGCGGTAGTTAGGTGTGCAGTTACGGAACATTATATAAGTTACATTATTAAACGCACGACAAAACCAACTACGCTACTAGAGCTACTGATCTGGTGTGTTACATACCGAATTAAATATTTAACATATTTTAGTTAAAAACACAAAAAATGCGTTATTTTCCGAAAACATAATCTGATCAAAAATTCCTGTTGTACTATTGCGGTTCACACCAATGTACATTACTTAGAATTTTTTCAGATTTTTAGTTTAATCCATCTGGGCTACAGGGTGTGGGACAAAAATTTTTTTGCACAATTTTGGCAAAAATCTCATCAAAATAATTTATTTTGCAAAAATAAAATTTTGATCGTTAATCCACGTACTAAGGGCTTTCATTTGATACCCTACTCAGAGTTTAAAAAAAAATATATTTTTTTTTCGATGAGCACATATTTGTTTATATTTTTAGGGGGCTATGTGCGGGTTAAAGAGTTGTATAAGCATGCCAAATTTCAACTCTCTAGGTTTAGCCGTTTGGCTACAATTTTTACCGAACAGACAGACAGACAGACGACAAAATGACGGTATAAGGGTTTTTTGGTCATACCTACAAAACCCTAAAAATGAATTAAAACAAAAAACGAGCTAATTTTCTCCAGTACTGTAATCAGTTCCATCCCCAGGATGAGTCCAAGTTAGGGTTTCTGGACTCGGACTCGGACTCGTCGAAAATTTGGGTAATTACTCGGACTCGGGACTCGAGTCTAATACTCGACGAGTCCACGTTTTTCAAATTAAGTAAAAACCAGTAAATTCAAAAGGTGCTTTCTAGAAATGTTTTGATAAATTTTATTGTTTTATTTATTGTTTTGAATTATACGCATTGCTACGGACATTAACGGAGACTCATTTTCACTAATCAAATCAAATCTTCAAATTCAACTTATTGTTTTTACCCGGGCTTCGAACCGGAACTGAACCGAAAACCGAAAAAAACCGTTATTTTTGTCGGAACGAAAACCGGAACTGAACCGAAAAAAAAATATCGGTTTATTTCGGTTCAGATAATGTTTATGTGAGTGAATATAAAATACATTTTATTTAAGATTATTTTTTAAACTGATGAGCAGAAAAAAAAATCGTAATTTTTTTAACTGATAAGTAAAAAATGCGCTTCTATTATTTCGGGAGGGGGGGGGGGGTGAACGCCAAGACTCCCCTCTGGCAGCGGCATTGGTATGATTATTACAAAATAAGGAATAAAATGTTCTACTAAATTATAGTAGAAAATAAATTTCTAATACAAATACAAGCATTTACAAATTTATCACTCGGAACTGAACCGAAAACTGAAAAAAACCGTTATTTTTGCCGGAACGAAAACCGGAACCGAACCGATATATATTTTTTTAATTGAACCGGAACGAAAACCGAAACGAACAAAATAACGGTTCGAAGCCCTGGTTTTTACACAATATTCCATGTACAATTAACAGCTAAAATCAGATCGAGACTCGCTAACAAGTCCATTAATTCGTTAGTATTTCTGAAATATTTCTACTTCAAGATAAAAAGCAATAGGGGATACGCATAAAATTTGTATTTCCTTAAAACTACATTATTTTGATATGTTAATGTTAGTTATGTCACCTAACAAAACAAAAATCACATTTTAATTAACATTATAGCCAAATTTTTTAATTAAAATATTGTAAATTTGAAATATTCCGAGCACGGGGCGAAGGTTGCCGAGTAGAAACGACTGAGTATGACGTCAAACGATAGGGTTTTCACATCACAGATACAGACAGCTACAACATAATCTTCACACGTGTGTGTATTGTATTGTTCGAGAGTTTTGTATTTGTTTTTAAACAATTTTTCACGTATTTACTATTAAAATGGCAGATAAAGATTTTGTTAGGGCTCAGAGTGATAATTTACCCAACATTGATGCATTTATGCACACAACATAAAGTTTACTTTTTTCTGAAATATCGGTTTTATTTCGCCTCATAGTTTTCAGCCACAAATTTCGCCTTTTCTGTTGTTTTTCGCCATTAGGTAATGATATAAATAGTTTTTTTGGATTTCTAGTTGAACTAATTGTGCACATCGGTACTGAACAATATTTTCGATAATGTTTCGAAGTACTGGGGCCTGGATATTCCATATTTTAATATAAAATTTAATTCGGTAAACATGTATAAATTGTTTTTATAGAATTAAACTTTATTTGAATTAAAATCACTCTCCTTTACATAACCTATATAAGTTACACAAACAAATAATTCACAACAGACTATGTTCGCTGCATAAACAACCGTTCGCTGGATTGGCTAGTAGTCTCATGCGTCAGTTAGAAAGGATTATGACGTCACACGTCGTTTTCGCGCGCTACATACATTTTTGATTTTTTAAAGCCTTCAAATTAAAAAAAAAAAAATTAAAAACTGTTTTTTATGTTTATATACAACAAGAGGAATATAATAAAAAAATAAAAAAAAATCATGCCTATCCCCTATTGTTATATCTAGTTTTAAAATTTAAGTTTTGAAAATAAATAAATTGATTAATAAATAAATTTCAGTACATATTCTTTTTAATTTCTTGGAACGACCACAAATTTCAGTTGTAATAAATAATTCTAATTTTAAAAAAAAACATATATTTTATTTTTTGTTACAAAAACTTCACCTATGAGAATCATTATTGAGCTCCAAAATATTAAACGTTTTCGCTTATTAATTTCAGTTTAGATTTAGATCCGGACTCGATTCGGACTCAACGAGTTTCCAAAATTTAGGAATCGGACTCGCCGAGTCCTAAGAACTCGAGTTTCAAGAAACCCTAGTCCAAGTGAACAATCTCTTTTGAAATGCTCTTCAGGCCTTCAATGTCAAAACCGAAGTTAAAATATAAAAATATTTGTTCAAACTTTAAAAAACGTTAACTTGTATGTATTATTATAAAATAAACAAAATAGACTCCACTGTATGAATTTTAGGTTATGAATAGCTTGCAGGCCAGAAAGAATATCCTTATTAAAACGAAACCAGTTGCCAGATTTATATATCTTTAATCAGTCTTGGTATCTTTAATCTATCTACTACTCAGACTGCCAAAAAATTAAACTCCGATTTCTCAGCATGTTTTATTTTTTATTAATTTTATGATATAAAGTTATATTAATTTTATATTAGTAATTACAATTTCAATGAAATAAAGAAAGTAATAAAAATGTTTTGTTTTTGAGTCCACACGAACCCTTAAAAAAAAAAATGGTACGACCCACGGATGTGTTTCAAATTCATTATCCGGCCCTAGTTATTTTCGAAGGGCATGTTGCACATGTTTGGTATACAAGATGCATAGAAAGACTTGGCAAAGCAAGATAGACTGTATAAGTGAACCTAAAATTCAACTGGCAAAGCCCATAAAAGATACGGATACGCAAAATATCAGGCGACATTGTTAATTTTTTTGGTGCACAACATCTGTGACTATTTAAAACGACATTGTAATCGGGTCTATTCTCTAAGCATGATGTTAAAATCTTAGCGTCAGAAACTGACGTTTTTTTTCTAACACCATTTTTAACCTAAATGCTATTCGCTAAACATATATGTGTTAAAATTATAGCGCGGCGGCGTTAAAATAGCCAGTAAACGTTCTACAATAAGCGCCTACCGAAACGGTCTCTTTAAAAGTTAACGCTAGTGTTTAGTTTGCAAAAATGGCTGATCCTATTTAAGTAAATATCATGTTATTAAAAAAAAAAAAAAATTAACAAAACACAAGACGGTAGGAATATTAATCAACTTTTTAAAGTGAATTCTTTACAGTAGAGATAAGAATGACGCTTCATAATTTTTGTTATACAAGTAACCTAGACGCAAGTTCAAGTAATTGTATAGAAAGGAAGTAAATGGAGTATTGGAGAGCAGTTTTGGTTTTTGTTGAGACACAGAACTTAAAATTATAATCCTCTGAAAGCTACAAAACTTCACTTATGCCTCCGCCGCGTTTCAAAATATCGCAGTACATTTTAATGGTGTATTATTTGAAGAAACAATTGATGAGATTGATAATGACGATCACAACAGTGTTATTCCAGGGTAGAAATAGCGTAATAAATAAAATTTAATAACTGATATCACCGAACACCTTTTTAACAATAGAATGAACATATAATTCACATATTATTAAAAAATTAGATAAACTGTTATAATACAATGTAGTATATAAATTGACTAAACAAAAGTTGAATAACGTTATATTTTTTTAATACACTGTGGAAACCAGTTATAATGAGTATCACAGGACCAAACATTTCTGTTCCATTTTTAAAATAAATTTCGCCACTGAATATTTAATTCAACACCGAAATATTAGGTTGAGATTCTCTTGGCATTTGACTAAATAAATACTCAAAATTAAAATTCAACGTAACAGCGCATGCGCGTGCAGTTAATATTAGCCTCTATACAGGGTGAGTTAGCGCCTCGCGTTAACAAATATTGTATTAACGCTTACCTTAACAAATACTCTTACAGAATAGCATTTTTTGATAATGACGTTAGACATGGAGTTAAAATAAAAATATTAACCTGACGCTAATTTTAACGCATTTCTTACAGAATACACCCGTTTATCAGTTATAAAACTGCAGTGCAAGTTCCTTAAAAATACTACAGTGTTTCAATGTTTTTAGTTTCATGTTCATTTTTGTTAGGTATTCTATTTGTAGTATTGTAGAATTTAGTATTCTGTAGTGCTCGTATGAAGGTCTAATGTCTGCAAACAAGACCTGAGAAAAATCTACTTTCCGGACGCAACAAACTCCGGGCAAATCCCGGATTTACTCCACTCAAATAATAGAAACAAACCGCATTTCAAAAACCATAAATTCAAACAGTAAAACAACAACGTATTTTTATTATGTTTATGCTAATGGTAAAAATATGATTTCGATAAATATTTATATGTTATGCACTGTGTTATTGGATCAATTTTCCATGCATGGAAATCGAAATTTATATTTTTCCATAACACCACAGACAAATATGACTGTCTGGCGAAATCCAACATAAATTAACTGATACCACTGAATTTATTTCTAAATATCAGCTGTGGCCACCACAGGACCGACCGCCATCACAATGTAATTGTATAAAATACATTCCAGCAGCAGAGTAGAAATTACTTAGCCCAATATTTTTAGAGATATTATTTATCATGACCATGGAAACGTTACATATAAGTATGAAAAAATAGATACTAATTTTTCAAAAAATTTTCGTTTTATCAAAATATGTCTCAAATAAAAGTTTTTAGTTATTGCTTTTATTGAGAACTAACACGCTCGGATACGCAGTCTGGTGGTCAAATATTGTACTAATCGACTGTACTGTTTGAAATTATTACATATATTCTAGTGTTGATTTTTTTTTAGAATGTCGATAGATACATTTTCATAAAATAAAAATGTACTGTGCTTAAATTAACCTGTTCGCTGTTAGCATATTGACAGCTGAATACTAGACACGACAGCCATATTGCCGTGAAGTACAGCGCCGCCAACGGTAATGTCACTTCTCAATAGCAACTTTTGGTAAATAAATTTTTTAGAATTTATTCTCTGTTGTGAAATATTCGCAAAAATCGAATTGATGTCAAAAGCTTAAATATGAAGTTTCATAAAAATTCTTTCAGCCGAATTTGCTTTACACGTGTCCACAGACAGACAGACAGACAGACAGACTGACAGACATCAAGTTAAAAATAGTCAAAACGTTATGTAGGAACCTCAATTCGTTGAGATCCATCGAAATCTCGAAATGTCAAAATCAGTATGATCACAATACCTAGGGTTACCAACCGTCCTACTTTAGTAGGACATGTCCTACAATTTACCTCCTTGTCATTCGTCCTACCTACTGTTAAAAAATATCGGAAATGTCCTACTTTATAGTATTTTTACTTTTGAAGACGCTTTTACCGCTGAGTCGACGTTTGCCGATGAACGCGATCGAGTCATAACGTTTTGACTAAATTTCTATGATGTCATTAAGGATACAACTTTATTAAAAAAAAAGCAGGTACATTTAAAAAATATGATTTTATTAAAAAAAAAAGAGAATGTGAACGTCATCCAATAAACATATCTAATTATATTTTTTATTACCATATATATTTAAACTTGATTGTTAATTATTTATTGGTTGTTTCTTATTAATCACTATATACAAAGAAAATTTAAAAAATTTCTTATGATATTTTATATTTTTATTTCCAAAATGTGATTTTGTTAAATATAAAGAAAGATGTGAACCAATAAACATATAATTTTCATATTAGTAGTATTACTTATTATTTATTTACTGTTTCTTGTTAATTATATGTTATGTTGGATCCCATAATAAGGCTTTTTTTCATAATGAGGCCGTTTTAAAAATTTGTTTAATAATATATAATCTATAATAAACTGTTTGTATAGTATTATTAAACAATTTTTAAAAAAGGCCTCATCTTTATATATAAAAGAGAATATTTGTGGCTATGTCCGGAAATTCTAACCCACTTGCAGATATGCTACCGAGTTGAATCTTTATATATAAAAGAAAATATTTGTGGCTATGTCCGGAAATTCTAACCCACTTGCAGATATGCTACCGAGTTGAAATTTTGCATACAGGTAGAAAATGATTTCATCATAACTAGAAAAATCGAAAATCTCAAAAAAGTCCCATCAGAAACGAGATATTAATAATTTTGTTTTTAATTATATTGGACCATCGAAGTATGTATGATGTTTTCAGCGAGATCGCGGGAATTTTGTTTCGATGGTTGTTTGGACAACTATAGTAAGTTCGTGGAACATCGGCCAATATCGTTCGGCACGATTCATCATGGTTCTGCTATGGGTGATTTTATTCAGTTACTTAGTAAAATTTATGCTTAGCATATGTAGAGCGAGATTTAAGTCGAGCAGCTGTTTTCTGGTTTTTTATTTTTGCGCATTTTTAAGAATTTTGTTAATTTTATTTATTTATGTTTTATCTATTATTTAATATAAATATTTAAATATAATAGTAAAATTTTTTATATATATAAAACAGAAAATCTGTGTATACCGAGTTGAAATTTGGTATATAGGTAGGAAATGCAGTCAAAATAAGGAGGCAAATCGAAAATCAAAAGAAAAAAAAAATTGTATCACTTAAGACGTAGACTTACCAGAAAAATTGCTTATAAAAAGAAAACAAATTTTTTGTTGCAGGAGTTTCGAAGTGACAACCTAAAACTGAAGTTTTCAAATATTTCATTTACTATTGACTTGCCAGTAAAAACGCACATGAGAAAAGTTGATAAAAAAAAAAAAAACAAATATAATATGTTGTCATATAAATTATTCAATTGGTTGAGAAGCTGGAGAAGGACGGAGGGGGGGGGGGTGCTTGCTAAAACTAAAATACTGGAAATATCTAGCTTATTATTTACTTTACATCAACAATTTATAAAGACAATTTGTTTTGATTGAAGAACGATTATTTTCTGTTTAGTGTAGCTTTCGAATATTTAGGGGGACAGAGGGAGCGCTACTTATAAACTTGAAATTTCTCTTTTATTATTGACTTAACATTAAACATGTGCATAACAAAAGTTGTTATAATATCAATAATATAAATAAATAAGTAAACAAATCTTTCCTCAATATATCAGACCTATAATGACATATCGACTTAGTTTTTGCTTCCAAAGGTTACCCATGCACATGTACAAAAACGCATTTTGCTCTGATCAACCCATAACCGGCAAATCTAGATTCAAGGTTAGTTATAAAACGCCTCGGATGTTTAGAATCTGTACATTTATTAAAACTAAAAAACGGCTTAACCGATTTTAGTGCTATTTGCAACAGCGTATTTCAAATTTGTCTGGAAAGATTTTAAGCTATATATCATCGCTGTATCCAGGCATCCGATCAATTAAGAAATATTTAGAAAAAAGTCGCAAAAATTTTCCTTATTATAAAAAACTATAAAGGATACACATATTCAAAATATATATTAACGAATTTTAGGGTTTAATATTGCTACAAAAATGTTCCCGAGGATATATATCACAATTTTCTTTATTTTCATTTTTGACGACAATTATAACGTTAAATTCGCTATTGAAGATTATTGTAACCCCTAAAGCAATACAAAGAAAACTTACTTCAGTGGCAAGAATATTTACTAACGAAAAAAATTGCTCTGATCTATATAGGTACGATTTATAAATCAGGAATAGTCACGGAGTAATTATAATAAATATCATAAAAATTATAATAAATAATTTCGTAAGGTGCAAGATAAAATGCTTCACGTGACCGGCGCTGCCTTTGGCAATGAGTGATTCTCACATGGGCATTTTATGTGGCATTTTCCTGGGTTAGCACAACGGGACGCTTATACGTGTTGTTACTAAATGTCTGTACTACCGATGTTTACAAAGAAGTTCGTACTTAAATTATTTGTATAAGAAGCACATATTAATACAATGGTAGATTAAAACAAATAAATATATTTGAATGTAAAACGATTCGTAGCAACCAATTTCTTCTTGAACCGATTTCGAAATGGGCCTGATCTAAGCCGGCTACGACTACTTTTTTTCGGTAGCGAAGCAGCGGGTATACTGCTAGTTATGAATAAAATGCCTTACTATGAAAAAAGGCCTTGTTATGGTATTTGAACTTAATTAGGTACCTATATATTTCGTAGCATAATAAAAACTGTCCTACTGTGTCCTACTAAACTACTATTTTTAGTTGAAATATCCTACTCTGTTACGAGAGACATTTGGTAACCCTAACAATACCCCCCTTATATATGTTGGCGGTGGGTAAAAAGTATTTTCCAAAATTCTCGTGATAATTACCTTCGAATTCCTATTACCTGTTCAAAATAACAAATACATTTGGTTAAATCAAACAAACGTATATAATAGTTAATTATGCGATTAGTGTGTAAAGGTGGTCTTTTCAATCGAGTGCGAATTTTTGCACGAGGCGTTAGAGATAGTAGCACGACATTTTACGATTTTGTCACAGATTCGTCAAGAAGAGTAACTATTTAGATCAGTGGTTCCCAACCTTATCTAAGGTACGGAACACTTACGCAAGAATTTTTTTTTTTTTTGACGGAATACTTACCTTAAATTAAAATTAAATGTTTGTAAGCTGTGTTTTTATAAAATTGGAAAATTACAATTTCAAACAAATATTAATAATTATATCTTAATATTTATTTTAAAAAATCTATTCATATAATTATAATATATACTTTTAAAAAAAAACATTTAATGTAGAACTTGTGATTGGTGTTTTTTACATATCTCTTGTATGTTGGGACATAATCAAGAGAATGCCACCCTCATTTCTTCCCCCATATTTGTTAATCTTTCTCTGTTTTTAGTTTTTATGCTGGTTAATGTGAAAAACCCTACTTCACAGAAATATGAAGTTGAAAAACACAGTCAAATTTTTATGGCTTTTTTTGATATTTGTGGGTATTCTTGTTGGACAGATATTCAGAATTCGTCAAGACTCATTTCAGCGTGTTTAATTTTCAAAGTGCGGTTCACATGACAAGGATATATGCTCTTCTCCCTCTGACACATTAAATTCAAAATTATTAGGTAATTCTTTTGAAAAAGGATTTCTAACCCAGTCGTATTTCTCTGTGTCCAGAGAAGGAAAATATTTTCGTATGTTGCTGTCCCGTATTGATAAATGTTGTGATATCAAGGAAACACAATCGCTGATATTGCTGGACACACATGCTAAGATTATTTTCTTCTACACTTGTTTTCCAAAGAATGATCTTCTAGTGGAAAGCTGATAGTTTGTCTGTTGATGTTAATTTGCACCCTGCATACTCGTATTGACAGTGTTCAAATAATTAAAATATCTGTTAAATAGCCCAATTTAGCGCACCACATATCATTCTTAAGGTCTTACGGGTCTTACGGGTACAAGTACATATTTTCCTATTCGCAGAACACAAGCAATCTTTTTTTAGTTGTAGTATACGAGAAAACACCTTTCCTCGAGAAAGCCACCTTATTATAAAGTAAGCCTTCATATTTTGCTCCCATTGCTAAACACTTTCCGGGGAACGCCAACTTCAGTAGTACGTAATTATCGAGGAACACTTTTGAAATGCTTGCGGAACACCAGTGTTCCGCGGAACACTGGTTGGGAACCACTGATTTAGATATAAGGCAGCAATTTGATTGAAATCTGTGTGTAACATATGAGAATTGAATGTAACATTGGCGGCACACTGCACATACATAAGTTGGCTCGAGTGTTGAATATCAACTTCAGAGCT
Organism: Liopterus haemorrhoidalis; assembly: GCA_963971575.1. Classification (NCBI taxonomy): domain Eukaryota; kingdom Metazoa; phylum Arthropoda; class Insecta; order Coleoptera; family Dytiscidae; genus Liopterus; species Liopterus haemorrhoidalis. Next base: position 33,600,086 of record OZ020620.1, read on the forward strand.
GATATAAACCAGAAATACATTTAACTGCTTTAAATACGTACTATTTCATAGGATGATGTCATTCGTAGGTAAGACTCGTAATACATACTTTATTGCCCATTCTAACTCGGATACCAAGGCAATTTTTAAAAAGTTCTTATATTATTTAAAATATAAGCAAAAACATTCTAAAAGATAAAAGGAATATCAAAAGATAAATCTCGAAGGAGTATATGTGAAATTAAATTTTCTGATGAAAAAAATACTTATGAAACTCCAAAAGTCGACTAAAAGAATATTCTGTAACATATCCTGGATTGCCTTAGAGCAGTGTTCTCTAAACTTTTAACATTCGCGGTCCTCTTTTCACCATTTATTTTACAGGCGGACCCCTAAACTAATAATTGTGAGGAGGCAAAAACATATAATTATACTCTATCTCAGAAAGACTGATAGTAATAAAATTTATTATTTGCAAAAAGTTATTGTTTTTTCAAACAGAAGCGGCCCACAAAATATGAATAGTTCGAAACGAAATATTGTAAAAAACAACCGAGTGTGCCGCACAAATTATATGGGAATACGAACTAGGGTTAAACACAATAGATCATAAAAATGTTACCCTAAAATTTTGAGGAAAAATATGGGTACAGGGGTGCGTTTAGTGGTATGATAAATATGGTCACAGGCGTGCGTTTAATAAAATAATAAATAGTAATAAAGAAATACACAAAACCAATTTAAACGTGTTTAAAATGTGCACGCCACTGGAAACTGCCTGACAAAAAGATTTATAACTATCAGTCTTTCTGAGATAGAGTATAGTATAATTATGGTTAAAATGTTGGAAAATAAAGTACAAAAATTTCATCAATGGTTGTGGTTAGGGATGGGAATTTATGTTTGAATATCGATATATGCGCGATTCGATATATCGTAAGTGTGATATCGATATTCGATATATATCGAAGTAAAAATATCGATATTTTCGATATATCGAAATAACCAACACGTAACATGTAAGATATATAAATCACAGTTTTTTTTTGTGGCTTGGCGGGAAAAGAATTCGCCACTTGACAGACAATCACTTTACAGTTGGTACTTACCCAGCTACCAACCAACTTTCTAATATTTTCCTAGTTAACTGCTCTCATAATTAAATATGTACGTATATATTCTGTTCACTTTTGGACAAACCAGATCTTTTTGGATACTTCTATAGTGTATTACGGACTTTAAATTAAAAATATTCCGTACGCTGTAAAACCGACTTTAGATTTATTGGTTATGATCATTATTAAGAAAGTGACATTTTTTATAATTTTTTAATACCAACATGACATACAATTTCAAATGTGCAAATTAGTGAAATCAAAATTTCGTCTTACAGGCTATTCCAAACGATTAGGCCGAACTAAATAGAAATTTCGTTATTTTAATTTGTCATGACTAGGGACATTTCTTGGGTTATTTCATGTTTCAGGTTTAGTATGTGAAAATTTAAAATTCCAACTGTAAAACCATGAAAACGAATAACATATGTCAAAAAAAAAATCATATTTTGAAGCCAAAAAAATAAATAGGAAATTTTTTATTAAGAATGACAGAAAATTCAAATGCAATGAAAAGGACATTTTATAATGACAATCAATTTAATCTAGAATTTGCAATGTGAGTATGATTTACAAAGCTTAAACAAAATTACCAAAAGTCCGAATTAATAGATAAAAATTACTAGATTTCAAAATCTAGTTCCGCCTAAACGTATGGAATAGCCTATACTTTGTTTTTACAAAAACTGTAAAACATAACAAGAGTACCGATATTTTGTGCGAATATCGATATTTTGCGCGATATATCGCATTTCAAATTACGATATAGAAATATCGATATATTTTTCTAAAGTATCGATATTTTCGAAATATCGATATATCGGTCCCATCCCTAGTTGTGGTTGAAAAAAACGGTTGAGGTGCTTCTCAACCACCGGCCTGCGGACCGTTGTTGGTCCATGAAAAAATCTAACCGGTCCGCGAACACTAAAAATAATTCCACGAATTTTGAATTTTTATGTAAATTTATGCCTTAATTTTTATATAATTAAATTTAATATGTAACCTTAACGAACAATACATAATAACTGAAAAATATTTATTTCTTGATGTAAATTTGTAGTGTTTTACAGTAAAATATTAAAAATAATATTGTCACCGGTTCGCGCTAGATTTTGGGTTGAGAAGAACCAATCCTCGAAAACTGTACGCGTTAGTAAATCGTAATTTATTACGAAGGTACACAAATTGATTACCAGTAATTAAATTATTTATTTAAAAGTAGACAGAACAAAAAAACACGAATTAAACAAAAATCGCAGTCTAATAGTTTACTTAAAAATGATATTTCTGCTGTCGCAAAATACAAGCAGGCGAATAGGTTTTTCTAGGGCCTAATATAAATATAAATGAATGTAGTAATATTTGAAATAATACACCTCTATCACTACAATTTGAATGAAATTTTCAGTAGTTATAATTGTGAAGAGAATTAAGATTTATTGTTGAAGTTTTTGCATAAGACCGCGGACCCCCAGGGATCTGTGGACCACACTTTGGAAAACAAGGTCTTAGATTATTTCTCAAACTGTGCTTATCTTCTTTTTGACAAATCCCGCACAAATATGCGATTAAGTTTTAATGAATCACTACAATTAGATATAAATATTCAATTGTTTACAAGGTTTTCGTAAAAACAACACATATTTCTAAGAACAGCAGTATGACTAACAACTAATACCAGCAGTCTACCTACCTGGACATAAAAAAAAAAAATGTTTAGTTCTGTAGAGCCAGATTTTATAGTCTTTGTAGACAATTTTAAGGAAGAATTGAAGTAATAAGCTGTTCGAATTACGTTTTTGATTTCTCATAGAACATAATACAAACATAAATATCCGAGAGACTGAGACGGTAGTTTTTATGGTGTGAATTGTCCTCGAGTCGAGATAAATAATTCATTATGTCACCGCACATGTGTCATTACATAACAATCACTTTGAACATGTCAAGAATCTGCTAAAAGATCACTACACTACAAAACTAATTTTAAAAAAATGCCTAATAAGAAATATGATTATAGTCGGATTGCTGATAGGTGACTGTTACATGTATGCATCAAGTAGTGCATTCATAAAATACTCTAGTTACCATTTTTCAGCGAGTTTAAAAATGTTTTTTGTTATTTGTCTTAACAGTCAGTGTCTGGTAATAAATATTAATTAAAATATGGCTTGCGGCCAATTATTAAATTCACAAACTTTAATTTTAAATCTGCTGGAATAAACAACAAATTATAATCCAAAATTTACGTATGAGTATAAATTTTTCCTTATTTATAATTATAACCTTAAAATTAATAATTTTGTTTGTTTGAGTACTGCTGTAAATTTATTTGCGCACTCTAATTAGTAAAGATATCTACGAATCATGCTGTTTCTTTCTAATGCTTTGTTTTTTATTCAAATAATTTTGAAGGTTAGTTGTCAACTTGAGTCACTATACGTTACTATGGGTATGCAAATAATATAGACAGATTATACAATTATAATGATATAGACAGAGAAGGCATATAGTATTGAATATCGATACTTGTAGCAATGAACAGTCACTTATCAGCAATCCGACTATATTATTCTTTTGGTCTAACAGCAGGAGCGGAATAATCTTACATAGGGCCCCGGGCTGAAAATTTAGTCCCATCAAGCTGTTTTTTTTTTAGTAGTAAAAGTATCCTGGCTGCAACCAAGCCTCTTCCCATTCCGCAGTTTTCTCCGTTAGACTCTGTGTCCTGCTTTCTCCTTCCAGATTCTGACAAATTACTCAGTCTGTTTCCAGTTGAACCTTGAGGATAGGCTTACATTACGGATCATGATTTTGGTTCAAATAGCTTTTTCCATTCGATTATGTCCTGTATGTAAGTCCTGCTTACATTTTCAAATTTCAGGTATGTTTCCACTTCATCTTTCTGCATAGCCTTTATGCCGGGTTTACATTACAGAGTAAAAGAGTTAGTAACTAGCGCAAGTAACTAGAAATTAGTTACTATCCTTGTGTAAACAGTTGACAATGTGACTAGTAGAATACTAGCTTATAGTAGTTGGGCTAGGATAGCAGCTAGCTCGTCGACGTATTTACTAGCTAATTTTTTTTTCCACTACGCAAAATTGATTCATTTCAAATTGGCGGCAAGCGGTAAACTGTCATAACAAATAGAAAAAAAAAACATATCAGGTAAATTATAATTTATTTACATAAATTGCGTAACATTGATTTATTAATTGATGATTTCTGAAATCATCTGTGAAATAGCTACCTTTGATACACGAAAAAGATGTTAAAGGGTACGATAACTATTTCCTGTGGCTAGGAAATAAAGCGTTAATTCCAATTTTATTCTTGCTGGGATCGCGTCCTTCATTAGTGTAGCAGTTCGTTGTATTAATGGACTAAATTTAATAGCCTATTAAAATCATCTGGTGTCATTCTTAAACACAGTCTGTACTCCTTTTGATCTTCCATAGCTAATAGAAGGGCTGATGGCGCCATGGGTAGCTCTTCTATCAATCCATTTTTAACCCATTTTCCTTTAGGCTTATAGTCTGTATCGATTTCTTCAATAAGACAATCAGATATTTCCTCCACGAGAAATGATGTAATACAAAATACCATTTTTTAATGGCATCACGCCGACGATGTATATTCAAATTCATAAATTATTTTTTGCAAAAAGATAATTACACAACAAAATCACAGTGAAGATGTCAAATGTGTTTTGACACTTACTATCCAGAAAATAAGATAGTATGCCAATTGAGCACGACACCTACTATCCCGAAAATAAGATAGTAGAGTAAGTAGATAGTATAGTAGTTTAGCTCTTTTACTCTACCAATGTAAACCCGGCGTTGGTCTACAGACTCATACATCTTTACACTGGTTCTTGATACGTGATTATTCTAATTATCCATCCTAATAAACATGGAATTCACATAAGATCCGCAGTTATATAACTTATATTTAATGAGTAGATGATGAATTTTAACCCTTCATCTGCAAACACATATAAGTCTAATGCCATATATCCCATGACTGATCCTATACAGTGTTTGCTGTTAACGCCCTGGTAGAGATCAAGGGTTGTCAGTTCAGAAGCTGGGATATTTTCACTAAACACACAAGGCCTGGAAATCCAGTAAGGCAATAAACTTGAGTAAACGTCAAGAAAAAATTGATACTGCATATAAAATGAAATGAGAAACTCTAGATTATAATCTATGATGAAAAAGTAATATTTTCCAAAACTCTCTCACTAAAACATATCGCGCGAACCATAATATATAGTGTCTGTACCCAATAAGAGTACTTGGAAGACAACAGATTCAAGTGGCTACGCAGGCAATAAAAAATGTCTCTATCAGTATTTGTAATTTGTCCGAGCATTGGGATAAATATGTTTTAAGGGCATTATATTGAAAGATAAAATTTGTTTCATTAACTTTGTGTTTGTGCATAAGAAAGAGCAGGTGAAACCACTACTCCCCTCGTACGTGTGATGGTGATTTTCGTTATGATATCCACAAAAACATGGCTCTGTTTTGCTGGTACCTATCATTTCCAATATCAGCAATTTGCTCTGATAGAAGTGTGCCTGCAGACAATGCACCGCAGCAGTGCATATCTCACAATCTAACAACAGAGCTTCAAGTAAATTGCATAGAGTTGCCTCACAGCTAAACATCTTTCACACAACACTTATTCAAACCAAACACATTTCAACAAATGACTTAACAAACTAAACTAACCACAAATTTTACATAGAGGAATGTTTAGAGCTGTCTTCCTTCTGTGGTCAGACATACACCTACAGAGCACAGGGCCATGGGTTTAAATCCCGTCGATTTCAAGGATATCAGGATTTGAAAGTATTCATATCATATTGAATATTAGATAGTTTTATTTCGTAAAACTCGAATTTAGGTAAAAGGTTCTCAAATGAAATACTTGGTAAAGTTCTACAATACTTTTTTATGCAAAAGTGTGCAAAGATGGCCTTTTCGAGTACCAGAAATGATAGCACAAGATTAAAAAGTCTTTTACACTCATTCCATACATTTTTTTCTACCATCGAAAATAATTAATTCAAAACAACTGGTTAAAAATTAATAACATACTCCACCATTTTAGTATTTTTAGTACCAAAATCCCACACAAGGTGGCAGACCAATATACATAAGATTACACTGGCGCACCCAGGGAGCCCCCCCCCCCTATAAAGGAAGGAAATAAAAATACACAAACACACTAGAAAATTTTAAAAATAGAGATGAGGACTTTTTTTTTAAATCGGCACTTGTATTTTAGAAGAGAGGGAGGACTTTTTTTTTAGGTCACATCACTTTATATTTTCATAATTTAAATAATTTTGTCTTTCGCCCCCCCCCCAACAAAAATTCTTGGGTGCGCCACTGTAAGATTACATAGACTGTATACTATGACCAATGTGGTGGTTAGTTAGTTAAAATTTTGACGCATAGCAACGATAGCTATTTGCGTCTAACTCAGACCGTCTAAATGTCTACAGTATAAATTGAAAACAATAAATAAATAAATAAATAAATAACATCTGATACATATACTCAATATAATAAACCTTGCCTTGAATTATGTCCAAACAGCTGGACCTAGAGCAGGGGTCGGGAAAATTTTTTACCCATTACCCAAAGATATATTTCTTTACACCGACGTTACCCCCTTGGCTTGGAAAAAAAAATTAAGTGACAAGCAAAAAAAAGGTCCTCATTTCTCACAATCTAAATGACGAGCAAAAAAAAAAGGTCCGCACCTATCAAAATCCAAATAACGAGCAAAAAAAAGGGTCCTAACCTCTCAAAATCCAAATGACGAGAAAAAAAGGGTCCTCACCTCCCAAAATCTAAGTGATGAGCAAAAAAAAAGGTCCTCACCTCCCAAAATCTAAGTAGTGATGAGCAAAAAAAAAGGTCCCTCAGCGCCCTTTTCCTTAGTGCGCTACTAACACGTTTATAAAATAGCAAATTGGAAAAATTTCAATATTACCCCCAAAAATTTCATTTCTACCCCATTTGGGGTAATTTACCCCGGTTCCCCGACCGCTGACCTAGAGAGTTAAAATTTTACATGCATTTACAATTGTAAATTAGCCGACCGGCGTAGCGTAATGGTAAAACACGTACCTTGCATTACTAAGGTCTCGGGTTCAAATCCCGTTCAGTCATGGAATTTTCAGTAAAAACAAAATACAATTGTCCTGGCTAATTGCTGCAGTAACAAAGGCCATAATAAAAAGGCCATAAACATGAAAATAATCGTGAATTAATTTGTATAACAATTTATATATAACCAAATTTGCACGTAACCATTTTTTTAGGTAATCATGTATTCTAGAGATATGAGATTTTTTTTACAAGGGTTTGATTCTCGGGTTCGATTCCCTGCCTGTTTCAAACATGAAAACACACTTTATGTGCGTTTATTTTTCTTTACTTCGCGGTGTTCCCTGAAATCTGAAATATTGATTTGAGCATGAATTGAATCTTTGGTTGTTGTTGCATGGATTCGAGCGGTACGTGACATTGGTGTTGTTACACGTCCCCCCCGCCCAACTCAGGCAGTGCTATATGCACCGTGACAGGTAATAAACACGTATGCACACATACTTCGGGATTGCAGTGTGAATTTTGAGACAAGAAACACAGCCTGTATGCTGAAATACATGGGCTTCGTTTTCTTGGACAATAGGTTGGATTCAGGTCGATTCCAACAGGAAATCAAAGAGTTATCAAGCGAAAAAATTGCTTTTATGAGAATGATATCGAGCAGAAGTGATTTCAGTTTGAATGTGTGTCATTAGAAAAATATATTACTTATTTCTATCCAATGACGGCGCCAGCAGAGAATCCAGGAGGGGAGGACACCTAAAAATTGTTGTGGCAAGTAGCTGTAGGCCACAATATAATATATCTTAAAATACAAACATTTATATTGATAAAAAAAACCTCTAAATATTTGGGTTCGGTGACTATTGGTCCTCCGACATTTGATCCCTCGACAATTGGTCCCCGTCAATTGATCCCCGGGACAGTTGATCCCTCTGTCAGTTGATCCCCCAGACAATTATTCCCCACAATATCTAAAAGTATTTATATTCATAATTACATATATCGTTAAGGTGATGAATAAATTATATTTAAATAGGTTGGGTGCAAATTTGTACAAAAATTGCTTTCGTATGAAATTAAATATAATTCGCTGCATTCATTCGCTCTAAAATTGAATATTGTTCCATTGTATGGGATTCCATTTATGAGATTCAAAAGAATGCCATTGAAAAAGTGCAAAATAAATTTTTAAGGTTCATCTACTTTAAAGTGGGATCCTACCCCTCTTTCGGTCTCTCATATAGTACCCTTCTTAATACAGAGCGGTCATAATTTCTTGTCAGTTATGCAATAGTTGACAGAAACATTTTGTTATCAAATTTATTTCCAAGGACATGCACACATAGACGTAGATTCGATTTTTATATTGGGTTATGTATGTTCAATATTTCACTTACCTCTAAGAGCTAACCTCTATCAACAATCGTCTTCCAATTACAATCTTAATAACAATAATATCAAAAACAACAATAATAACGAAAAAAACAAAAAAACAATAATATATCTTAACAAAAACCAATTAATTATGAAATGAACACTACCTTTTCTCTACACGTCAATGAGTTAACGAACAAGTTATCAATACAATATCGTTACTGATTGGTTCTTTGTTAAATTGGAATTTTTAGATATGAGGTAAAATACAGTTTTGATATTTTTAAGCTCATTGTTTACTGTTATGTAACTGACAAGAAATTATGATCACACGGTATTTTTTCCGCCAAATCTTTAAGTGAGCGTCGTGAGTTAAGCTCCACAAATTAGCTCCTTAAATTAGCATCAAATCTAATTGACGATACACTTTCCTTTCAACAATTAAATTTCCACATCCCATCTTTCCGTACAAGGCATTCCTCACTTTTTTATCTTCCCCAGGCACATACCAATCTATTCCTTAAATCCCCATTGAACAGGATGTGTTCATATTATGAGCAGAATACAACAATTGAACTGTTCTAATAATTTTCATATAAAGTTCTATAAATTTAATCATTTTTGTGTATTATCATTTTTTATGTTTAATAGTTTTTAATTTTTAAGTCTTAATATTGTTAATTATGTTCCTGTCCAATTTTGGCTATGCTGTTGGGACAGATGTATTAAATAAATAAAATAAATAAATATAATTCCACATAATTAAGAAGTGTTTTCATAAATTTAATTCGTTAGGAAATATAGAAATTTGAAATACTTATTGCAATATGCAATTTGAATTTTCTTTTAAACATGAATTTTCGTTTAAATAGTAATTTCACCTTCACGATATACGTAAATATGAATATAAATACTTATTTATTTAAATAGATATTGTGGGGATTAATTGTCTGGGGCACGGGTCGGCAGACCGATGCTCGCGAGCCGCATGCGGCTCTTTAATGATATTCGTGTGGCTCTTCAAATTAAGTTAAGCTACATATCTAACATACTAAAACCTTCTAAGGAAATGCAAGCTCATTGTTATCAATAATTTAAATCCATACTTATAACATGTTGTGATTTATCTACTATTATATAGTACAAGTGTGGTATGTATGTTCTATTCAAATTTTGGTGTATCTTCATTTTTCCGGTAACGCGGAGAGAGGAAAATGAACCGCCGTCTTATCCGGGTGATATTTTTTTAGTGCTTAGGCTTAATTTTATTTCGACAGGAGGTACTGACTTATTTTTATTGATAAAAATCATGCATTTTTTCCCTCGAATCCGTGTCGAATCAAAGTCACCATTGATCGGCACGGACAGGTTTTATCAGACGATAATTCAAAAATATTCTTAATACAAGACGGCCGGTCCAGAATATTTACGGCGAGAATCAAAGTGTTAAATTGTAATAATGGTTCAGGATAGCTTTTTGGACGTGCGAGATAATATTTTGAGTTATCAGAAAACATTTTTCAAAGAATCTGGGCCATTATTAGAGCATTTTGAGGCAAAAATATGCTTACAAGGTTTCAAAAGGAAACGGCTGTCAAATTTTTTGCATTTTAAAATGGGACGAGATTTCACATTTTGAGCGTGTTTCTTGACAGAAGAATACTAATTAAGGATTTAAGGTGAATTAACGATAAAACTTAAGACATTTGCAGGGCGAATTTCCATAAAATAGTGTTAAAAAAAGATTTATATATATTAAAAATTTCAGGGTTAATCAAAGTGTTAAGTGGTGATAATGGTTCAAGATAGCTTTTTTGACGTGTGAGATAATATTTTGAGGCATCAGAAAACATTTTTCAAAGAATCTGGGCCAATATTGGATCATTTTGAGGCAAAAATATGCTTACAAGATTTCAAAATGTGACAGCTGTCAAATTTTTTGCAATTTAAAATGTGACAAGATTTCACATTTTGAACGTATTTCTTGACAGAAGAAAACTAATTAAGTATTTAAGATGAATTAACGATAAAACTTAAGACATTTGCGGGGGGAATTTCCATAAAATAGTGTTAAAAAAAGATGTGTGACGAGTTTTATAATCGACAAGTGCGACAAAATGCCGTAATATATTAAAACGAGTCGCGAAGCGACGAGTTTTACCAACGTAGGGGAGAAGACCGGCGTAGCCGGGCTGAGGCCCCTAGTTTATGTATATTTATGCACTACTCGTTAAATGATGCTAAAAAAGTCATGTATTAAAACAAAATTATGGCTCTTCACCATGTTTCCAGATGCCTTAAAGGGTGAATTTGGCTCTTTAGCCTCTAAAGTTTGCCGACCCCTGGTCTGGGGGATCAACTGGCAGAGGGATCAACTGTCCCGGGGATCAATTGACGGGGACCAATTGCCGAGGGATCAAATATCGGGGGACGAATAGTCGGTGTACCAAATATTTGTTGGTACCCGCTGGACCCCAGATTTTAAAAGCTAGTGCCGCCACTCTTCCTACCTATAGCTTAAGTTAAAAACTAAGTATCAAATATTCAATATTAGTCCAGGGCGGATCTGTAAACATACTACGTCATGTGGATGTTGAGAGGGGGCACGCTCATTTTTGCAGAAATTGCTTCGAAATAACTCACATAACAATAATTGAGTTATCCTCCCCGCCAAAAAGTTCGGGAACATTGTTTAAAAATTGAAAATATTAAAAAATTAAGAAAAAAATCATTTTTTTTTTTTTGCAGAATTGATTTCGGTTAATTAGGACGGCGTTGGGAATTTTTTAAAACAATGTTAAAAAAAAAAATTCGTTATAAACAAATTGAATATCTTTGCAACTACACAACCAAAATTAACTTATAAAAGCTCATTGGAAAGGTCTTTGAAAGACGCTTAAAAAAAAAAAAGTGAGGTTATGTCAAGAAAAACTCACCTATTGTTTATAACTTTATTGCAAATGACGCTCAACTTTGAAGAGGGGTATCTCGGAAACTAATTGACATAACCTCACTTTTTTTTTTTTTTTAAAGCGTCTTTCAAAGACCTTTCCAATGAGCTTTTATAAGTTAATTTTGGTTGTGTAGTTGCAAAGATATTCAATTTATTTATAACGAAAAATTTTTAACATTGTTTTAAAAAATTCCCAACGCCGTCCTAATTAACCAATTTCAATTCTGCAAATTGCAGATGAAAGTGTTCTTCTATGTGTAAAAAAAATTTCTACCTTCTATCTGCTTTACTTTGCGTCCTGCAATATTTTGCAAATCCTGGATTGCAAAATTATTTTGCAAAACCTATCGAACCGATCCTAATGAAATTTACAGTGTTGTTTTATCATATCATAAAGTTTTACAGGGTGAAATTTGGAGATCCTAAGTACAATACAAGTCATTAAAAAAAGTAAAATGCAAACACACGTTTTTTAGTGTTTTTTTTCAGCAGTTATTGCTATTTTGCAGAAAGTTTAACAATTTTTGAAATTTCTAAATAATCCTATCTTGTAGGAAATTTAATTACGAAACGGTTAATGTTCCGTATAAGTCCACCACGGACAACTCGTTAGAAAAACCGTGTATGCTAGTTGGAATGAGATATGGTCTTGACGAAGCGCCGCCCCTTTCTTTCAAATCATAACATTTACGATTCTGAAATCTAAATAAGTACTTGATAATTATAAGTTTTGAAATCCAAGCAATTATTTAATAAGTGTTTGTTAACATTTAGCTCGTGTTAAGGTTTTTAAAGAAAAACTTGAATAACGAAATTTCAGTATTTATACGCTTAAAGTCATATTTAAATAGTTTGAATGAGATTTATAGTATACATATGTTGAAAAACACTAACTTTATTAAAAGAGAGAATCCTCAAATTATCAATATATTTCGACCTACCAATTTTATGTCTAAAATAGGACATTCCGTTTTTCATCGCATTCATACATACCAAATTATGTAAATGTATTAAAAATGTATAAAGCATTTATATATCTTCACTATATGCAAACAATCAATGATAAAACTAGTAGGCAAATCCAGAGCCGTGAAAATCGCCACAGAATACCTTTTTATATAAAATTATCCATCCTTTTTATAACTCTTTGAAGTTGTGCGCGATAAAATTTAGCGATCATATTTTGGGTTTAAATTTGGGAAAAATTGGATAGCATTTAGATCACATTGCAATTATATAAATCAGGGGTCTGGGAACTTTTTTGAGTAGTACCTATTACCCGAAAATATGTATATTTGTTTCAGACATTACAAATAATTTACCCTAGGTCCCGAACTACTGATATAAATGAATAGGTACAATGCTGTTTGTGTGGAATTTTTGCAAGTACTATTTTTTTCCTGTTATAAAACTTTTCTACGCTAATCTATTTATGCGCTAGACCAGTGTTTCCTAAACTGTGCGCCACAGTTAGGGTACAGGGGCGCCGCGAAGACCCAGGACCTTTTTTTTGTGTGATCACTTTATAGTTTAGAAGAAAAGACCTTTTTTTGTCATCACTTTGTAGGTTAGAAGTGTGAGGACTTTTTTTTTTTTTGTCATCACTTTGTAGTTTAGAAATGAGGACCTTCTTTTATGTATTGACTTGGGGCGCCGCGGGAAAATTTTAATACATTAAGGACGCCCGGAACCGAATAATTTTGGGAACCACTGCGCTAGACTAAAATTTTAGTGAAGATACAATTGACATATAAAAAGAGCATTGTGTATTGAAATTCTTTTTTGAAATAAATTGTGGCCCTGAAAAGGGCCGTTCGGAGGTGTGAAGTGTTGTTAGAACTGAAAATTTCTTCTGACTGCCGCAAATAGAGATATCAACCTATCCTCCATTCCTGGATGGTTTCTCCGCCAAATGTACTCAGCGAAGTACGTGTGAAGTTCATTTTTAGAATAGTGCGTAGAAAGTGAGCGCTTTAAAGCACTCCACGTTCCTTCAATGGAATTGGTATGCTGGCCAGTCTCAGGATTAACAAAATTATAAGTATGATTTACAGTCATATGCATATATCCTTCATCATTCAGACAATTATACGCTCTCCAACAGTCAGACACGACAATAGAGCCAGGACGAATATAACGCTTTATAACAGTTAACAAAGTCTCTTTCGAGCGATCTGTAACCACTTCAAAAAAACATTTATTTGTACCTCGCTCTATGCCTCCAAACACCCAATGCCCATCTACTCTTCGGCCTCGGTTATATTTTCGTTTGCCGAATTTACTTTCATCTATCTCAACTACAACATTTTCTCCTCCAATCATACTAGATTCCCATTCAACAATATCCACACACATACTTCTGCAAAAAGATCTCCATTCAACCCCAGTTTTAGAACTGCCATTCAGTTTGGCCATTACATATTTTACATTCATCTCACAACACCACATGAACATGTATTGTAAAATTTTAGGCATCCTCAACTTACTCGTACTGGCCCAAGAACCCTTTCTTACAGATTGAATACAGTCATGAGCATTCTCGCCTCTCTTTTTGCATCTCCATACTGATTCGTCACTTACACATTTTCTGTCCACTAATTTCATATCACATTCACATCTGGGACATTTACATTCAGACACAATCAGACCCTCATTCATACACCACCTTAACACCTCTTTCATATCCTTACTCTCCACATTACTTAAAAAATTGAAATAATTCTCAGCCATTTTCCAAGTTTCAGGAACTAACTATGTAAATAACACCTGTGTAGACACCGTCCTCGCTTGATTCTAAATTGCACAAAAGTTGTGTCTGATTACACCGAGCACATACGCAAGAATGACTACTATTGGCTCCCCACTCTTACATATATTCTATTCTAAACATACAGCCTAGTTCTATTTTGCCATGGTGGACTTATACGGAACATTAACCAATTATTGTTATGTGAGTTATTTCGAAGCAATTTCTGCAAAAATTAGCGTGCCCCCTCTCAACATCCATCTCAAAACAGATCCGCCCTGGAGTATATATCCATTGAAGTGACTAAAGATGGCTTACCTTCCATCAATACTGCAGCAGTATTGCACCTTTAAACGATACACGGCAGTTATTTAACTGGTGTCTGGTGGAAATGTTGTTCGTTTTGGTCGCAGGTAATTTGGGCGGTGAAACTATTGTAGGATAGTTTAATTTAGCGCAGGTGTGGATGTGCGATAACTATCGACAACTCTATTTCACTTTGTTTCATTAAACTGTCTGCATTGAACGTTCCATTACGTACACTTTAATTCGCTCATAAAACTCCACAGATCTTTTTCATGCCCGGATCTTTTCTTTCAAATGTAATGAAGAAGTTCTTAAATCATTGAACAATGAAGTTATTTGAGACAGGTCTATATTTCACGGCAAGAGGCACGAGGCACAAGGCACGAGACACGCGGCTCCCACTTTAATGTAAAACGATTCTGAAAAGATGAAATATGTATTTTTCAAAGTGTTACATCGCTACAGATAGCATTCATGAAAAAATCACTAGGACGGATTTAAAAGAAATTTCAAAGAAAAAACGTCCAGTTTTAAACTTGGAAAACAGCTTGCCTGGTAAAAACATTCAAATGTTTGCCATAATAAAACAGATCTTATTAAAAGCAATTCAAAAATTGATGTGAAGTGTAAATTTTCATATTATCATAGGTATAGTTTGTTTCACGATAAGCTGAAGTGACTATCTACTTATGGTCCTAAACACAGTGGGTGGTAATTACAAATAACTCTAATCCCTTGTTTGTACCCATAAACTAGCCAGAGATGTATCAGGTATAAATTACATTACACCATGTAATGACACAATTGTAACAAGAAATAAACATAAGATATCATCAAAATAAACTTTATTTTTATTATAAATACAATTAATTTATAGAACTTATAATTAAATTTAAAACATTACAATTAGTATTTAAAACATTACAATAAAATAAATTTTAAATTAAATAATGTTTAAGATAAAAAAAAAATCTTACCAGTCCAAATCATTCTCTGAATCAGTCTCTAAATTAATGATTATAGTACGTTCTATATCGTACGAAATAAACTCAAAAGGTTGGGTGGATACGTCAAAAAAATGTCAAACAAGAGCACCGTCTAATAAAGGTAAACGTATTACGATACTTCATGCAGGTTCTGAAACTGGATGGATACCGAATGCACTCTTCCTTTCTGCGAAAAATATCAAAGATTCTAGACTCGACTACCATGACAATACCACGGCGGAAATGTTCGAAAACTGGTTCGAAAATAAATTACTCCCGAATATACCGGCTAACAGTGTTATTGTTATGGACAATGCAAGTTACCATAGTCGGCAACTAAGTAAAGTACCGAATAGTGCAAACAGTAAGAAGGAAATCCAAGAATTTTTATATAAAAATGATATTTACTTTGAAGAAAGTTATAAAAAAAATTGTTTAATTAAATTATTAAAAAGTTATAGTTTTTCTAAAGAATATGTTTGCGATAATATTGCTCATTGCAAAGGACACACCGTTTTACGACTACCTCAATATAATTGTTTATTCAATCCTATTGAACAAATGTGGAGTCAATTAAAGGCGAGAATAAAACGGAATAATGTTTCTCCCACTTTAAACGGTACTGTGATAGAACTTATAAAAAAAGAAGTGGAAAATATCCCTGTAGATAGTTGGAAAAATTGTGTAAATCATGTTATTAAAACTGAGGACAGTTATATTCAAATAGAACGTACTATAATCATTAATTTAGAGACTGATTCAGAGAATTATTTGGACTCATAAGATTTTTTTTTTTCTTAAACATTATTTAATTTAAAAATTATTTTATTATTTTTTAATGTTTTAAATACTAATTGTAATGTTTTAAATTTAATTATAAGTTCTATAAATTAATTGTTTTTATAATAAAAATAAAGTTAATTTGATGATATCTTATGTTTATTTCTTGTTACAATTGTGTCATTACATGGTGTAATGTAATTTATACCTGATACATCTCTGGCTAGTTTATGGGTACAAACAAGGGATTAGAGTTATTTGTAATTACCACCCACTGTGTTTAGGACCATAAGTAGATAGTCACTTCAACTTATCGTGAAACAAACTATACCTAAGTGAAAACAATTTTAGTGTACATTTTTGAAGAATCAAAATATTTTTATTTATTTATTTTTTCAAGTCAACTTGTGTCTAATGTTCAGTTGCACCAGTTTTCCTTAAATCGCAAAAACACGTAGCAAAACATTTTGTATCTCGGAATTTTTGCGATTTAATGTTTATAAATGTTTTTAATATTTATAAATTTAAAGAAAACTGGTGCAACTGGGTATAAGCCTTTCATGTGCATGAATTTGAGAGAATTTTCATGAGAGAATTTCCGTTGAAACTTGGGTGAAATAGTTGAAGAGACAATATTGTATTTGTGAAAATGGGTCGGGAAAGCGAATCTAATATTAGAGCAACTTCAGAGAAATAGATACCTTTGAGGTAATTAAGGAAACTCAGGCGCCTTTGAAGAAGGCACACGTGAATTTAAGCTCCAACACTCACAATACCTACTTTTTCACAACCCTCCAACTCCACCTCCCATCTTCACCTCCAGATCCAACAGAGTGGAGAGTGCGTCTGTATTTAGTGAGAGCCAGCAGCAATACGCTCTACTGCGTGAAATATCTAAAATTTATGTAGTTTCATGTATCCATTTAATAATCTCTTAATTAAAATTCGAGAGGAGTTGGCGTGTTGACAATGTTGAGATTCATACAACCCCTCCCCTTCCTCCTTCCACCGCCCCCAACTCATAGAACATCTTCCGACAACTTGGCATTATTAAATTTTTGATTAACTTCCAAAGTACATGATGTTGACAAATGCTACCAGATACACAGGCAACCATAAAACCGTATAACAAACGACATAAGCCATACAATGAATCAAAAAGGTTGGGAGTCACTAATCTATAGGACTCTACAATATATATATATATATAAATGAAAATGGTCTACGGGGCAAAACAGTTTGGGAAACTATGTTCTAAACTAATATATATATATATTAGTTTAGAACATAGTTTCCCAAACTGTTTTGCCCCGTAGACCATTTTTTTTAGGGTTTTGTAGGTATGACCAAAAAACCCTTATACCGTCATTTTGTCGTCTGTCTGTCTGTCTGTCTGTTCGGTAAAAATTGTAGCCAAACGGCTAAACCTAGAGAGTTGAAATTTGGCATGCTTATACAACTCTTTGACCCGCACATAGGAAAAATACTAAAACATCTAAAAAACATATCCCCCTATAAACAAATATGTGCTCATCGAAAAAAAAATTATTTTTTTTAAATTCTGAGTAGGGTATCAAATGAAAGCCCTTAGTACGTGGATTAACGATCAAAATTTTATTTTTGCAAAATAAATTATTTTGAGGCGATTTTTGCCAAAATTGTGCAAAAAATTTTTTTGTCCCACACCTGTAGCCCAGATGGTTTAAACTAAAAATCTGAAAAAATTCTAAGTAATGTACATTGGTGTGAACCGGAATAGTACAACAGGAATTTTTGATCAGATTATTTTTTCGGAAAATAACGCATTTTTTGTGTCTTTAACTAAAATATGTTAACTATTTAATACGTTGTGTAACATACCACATCAGTAGCTCTCGTGGCGTGGTTGGATTTGTCGTACGCTTAATAATATAAGAAACTTGCAAACTAGGGTTCGAATCCTGTTGATTTTATTTTTTGTTTTTTTTTTTGCATTTTTATTTTGTTTAAATTATTTTGTTAAAATTCTAGTTATATTTGGTAAATGTTGCATTTAATTTTTAAAAGCGTAAATTTAATAACCAGTGGAAAGTGTTGAAATTATAATTTAATTCTATGTTTGACGAAATCAAAGGGCGGGACTTATGATGTAAGCAACCAATGGAAACCATAGGTGCAATTTTCAAAATCTTAATGAACTTTGCTATATAAAAAAAAATACTGCATATATTTAGAAACTTAAATAATGGTATTAGGCATTCGAACTAAAATTCATAAAAAAATATTTTGACATAAAATTTGTTTTGGCATCCCAAATAATCATCGTTCAGTTACTAAATACCTGCAAAACCCAGAAATGTGTAAAAATTCACACTTCACATCAATTTTTTTTTCCATAGACATTCCTGCCTGCCTAATATTGAATTTTTCTAAACTTATTAACTTCAAATGTGTTTTTAACTGCAGACACAGTGCTGCTAACTTTGATAGAGTTCTTTGTAGAGAAAAATATGTACCATTTTTATTCATACCTTTATCGAAAAGACACAAAACGCAAGTAAATATTTGTATTTAGAACGAAATAAATCAGAACCTAGTAAAATTCTTAACGTAAAATTAATACACGAATAATGCTGTTAATGAGAGGGATGAACCTGATGCTCTGATAGCAATTGTTCAATATTTGGATTCAAATTATTGAGGTATAATCTTAAATCTCCAAGTCCAGGGATTTACAACCGATTTCTTTTTTTCGTAAGAAGATAGCAACCGCGCTAAAGCCCCTTTCGACGATGTTTTTTCTGAACTGCACCTTAAGTTCTTCGTCAGTGCTTATTCCGATCAGTTCTTCCTTTGATATGACATCCGATTCTTAAATGGCACCGTATGGATTGATAAGTGGTATCTCCATAATCAAAACATCCTCAAACCTACGGAACGCCTAAATGTTGATGATGAACTTCCTAAATAGGGTCCACTTACGTAGACCACCATTATCTTGTGCACCTCCAATTTTTTTTCTCGCTCACATGGACCCTCAAAGTCGAAATCGACCCTTGGGAATCCATATAGACCACTTTGGGAATCATGAGTTTAGAATAACTAAAACAATAACAAGACAAATAAAATTCTATTCACGTAAAAATAAAAGAAATCTTGCACGAACAACCACAAACAAATTAAAATAAAAGTAAGAAAATAGTAAATAAAATTTCACTGAGACTTCACTTAGATCAGGTCCATCTTAAAAATCGTCGAGGTAAAGAAAATGGAATTATATAACCGCCATAAAATTAGAACGAAAAAATTAGCGAAATAAACTCAACGACAGTCTCTCATAACTCACAAATTACAGCTACGTCATAAGAAATCGATCTTCCTCCTCTCTCTGTCCAGTATGTAATACGCAAGGCGTTCTTTATCAGTCTTCATAAACTACATTGCTCTCAATTCTTTTGTTTCTCTCGGTATAAAGGGCCCACATTTTAATGTAAGCCCTAAAAGTAAAAGGAAATAAATCGATGTAACATAATTTGGTGTGTGCAGAATTCCTACGAGGGCGATTCCTTTGGCTGGCTCGGAGCTCGCAGCTCGGACCTCTGACACCGCTGATTGGATTTCAGTGTGTGTGTGCCTGTGCGCGCTCTTATAACATCTTTCACATTATCTTTTAATTTCTTTCTCCTGCGACCGCACAGGCGAGAACATAAACTCCACAGGGAAGATATTGCTATGAAAATTAAGTGGTCTGCCCTAAATAACATCCTGTGATCTTCCATGTTATATTTAACAGCCAGACCAGGGACATTAGAATATTAGAAACTAGACAAATTAATACAGAATCAAAACAGATTTCAACAGCCATCACAAACAGCCATTTTATGATATGAGCTCGTATTGTTTTATACATTACTAGCTGGAATTTTTTTTTTTTTTTTTGTTTATAATTTTCACAATTATAGTAATTATGCCATAAAAAAAAATTGTCGTATTCTCGAAACGATTTAGACCAGCGGTTCCCAAATTTTTTTGACCGCGCCCCGGTACGAGGTTTTAAAATTTTTCGCGACCCACCTTGTGTAAAAAAAAAACATTTATTTGCAAAACAAATTTTATATTAAAGCAGTAGCTTTATAGTAATAAACAGTATCGTTCATATATAATTAGCTAGCGTGTGTTTGTGATCTGGGTAACACTGTGACGTCATTTTTCCTAAGGTTCTCGTGATTGGCTAACTGGGGACTCTTGAGGTCTCTTGATTGACAGGTATTTTGCAGATTTATTCTCTAAGAATTTACGAATATAATTACATATAGAAATGTGTAGAATTTCGTAGGCATAAACCAGAAACTATAGATACTCCTATATGATTTGGCCGATATGAACAATATTTTGCAGATTTATTCTCTAAGAAACTGCGAATAAAATAACATATGGAAATGTCTAGGGTTTCGTAGGCATAAGCAATAAACTCTAGACACTCCTATATCCCATGATCGATATGAAAAATATTTTGCAGATTTATTTTCTAAGAATCTGCGGATAAAATAACGTATAGAAATATCTAGGGTTTCGTAGACATAAATAAGAAATTCTAGACACTCCTATATTCTATGATCAATTTGAAAATATTTTGCAGATTTATTTATTTAAGAGTCTACAAGGTTTCGTAGGCATAAATCAACGTCTCAAAATATTTTTAGTTTTAACAATATAAATGTAATTTACTGAGTAAAAATGAATCACTTTCCCATCTTAAAAAGTTCATGAATAAATTGATCTAACTATATAATTAGCAAGTGTCTGTATGTAGTGTCAGTAACATTATGACGTCAATTTTTCCTAAAGTTCTCATGATTGGCTAACTGGGGACACCATGTCTCTTGATTGGCTGACAGGTGACAGCCTCTCTCGTGATTGGCTAACTGGTGATATCCTGCCCCGTGATTCGATGACCGGCGACGAAATTAATATACGTTAAAAAATAAAACCAAATACACATACAAACAATTGAAATTTTTATATTATAATTCCGTCATTGTTGACGGGTAATAACCTAGTAGTATAGTAATAAAGAATATAGTATAGTAATAAAGAGCACAAATACACACTATTCTAGTGATTAACTGACGTAAAAAAAAACACAAAAAAAATCTTTTTTGTGTTTTTACAATTTTTTCGCGACCCGGCAAAATTTTTCTGCGACCCGGTGCCGGGTCGCGACCCACACTTTGGGAAACGCTGATTTAGACGATTAAAACCCCAATTTTTTTCTAAACTAATGGCCGGTATTATAAAAACATAACTTAAGACCCAACTAAATAGTTGTAAACTAAATTTAGTTGATAACTAATATAACAAGTAATTTAATTTCGGTATTATAAATCGGAACAGCCAACTAATCAACTAGTTCGCAACTAAATAATTTAGTCTCAAGATTTACCGACCGAACGTTAGTATACAACTGACCGGTAGATGCCTATACTATATTTCGCGGTTTTTCTGTTGTAGCTTTAACAGTTTAACGTTTATAACCTATAATTTTGACAGTGAAAAAGAATTCGTAGAAGTTAAAAAGTATTTCAAATGGAAAAAAATTTATGTGAAGTGTGAATTTTCACACATTTCAGGGTTTTGCAGGTATTTAGTAAGTGAATGATGATTATTTGGGATGCCAAAACAAATTTTAAATTAAAATATTTTTTTTGTTAATTTTAGTTCGAACGCCTAATACCATTATTTAGGTTTCTAAATATGTGCAGTATTTTTTTTTATATAGCAAGGTTCATTATGAATTTTAAAAATTGCGCCTATGGCTTCCATTGGTTGTTATAAGTTCCGCCCCTCTGATTTCGCGTACATTGAAACAGAATTAAATTATAATTTAAACAATTTCCACTGGTTATTAAATTTACGCTTTTAAAAATTAAATGCAACATTTGCCAAAATATAACTAGAATTTTGAAAAAATAATTTTAACAATATAAAAATTAAAAAAAAAAAAACAAAAAATAATATTGTCTCTTCTCGCAGGGTTCGATCCCCTTCGGATCGAGTTACTTGGGCGATAAGGCAGCGTCGAAAACAACTGCACCAGCATACACGTTCCAGTGTAGCGTATTACAAAGCTATAACTTGTGTACATTATTAGCCAAAAATCACAAAAAAAGCGTTTTTTTCCAAAAACGTAATCTGATCAAAAATTCCTGTTGTACTATTCCGGTTCACACCAATGTACATTACTTAGAATTTTTTCAGATTTTTAGTTTAAACCATCTGGGCTACAGGGTGTGGGACAAAAATTTTTTTTGCACAATTTTGGCAAAAATCGCTTCAAAATAATTTATTTTGCAAAAATAAAAATTTGATCGTTAATCCACGTACCAAGGGCTTTCATTTGATACCCTACTCAGAATTATAAAAACATATTTTTTTTTTTCGATGAGCACATATTTGTTTATATTTTTAGGGGGATATGTTTTTTAGATGTTTTAGTATTTTTCCTATGTGCGGGTCAAAGAGTTGTATAAGCGTGCCAAATTTCAACTCTCTAGGTTTAGCCGTTTGGCTACAATTTTTATCGAACAGACAGACAGACAGACAGACAGACAGACAGACAGACAGACAGACAGACAGACAGACAGACAGACAGACAGACAGACAGACAGACAGACAGACAGACAGACAGACAGACAGACAGACAGACAGACAGACAGACAGACAGACAGACGACAAAATGACGGTATAAGGGTTTTTTGGTCATACCTACAAAACCCTAAAAAATGGGATAGAGGCAAAAATTATAGAGAAATTGAAAAAGAACAATTAATAGATATAATGTAATATAAGTTAAGGACTTTATTTAACTATCAATTAATTCAAAAATAGACAAAACAGTATCTTTTGAAAACCGAAATCTGTGTTTAAAATGTTCATCATTATAATAATTAAAGGGGTTTCTTCTTTCAAGAAATTCTCTAGGCTGACGTATTCTTGAATTTTCATCATTATTACTGTCAGAACTGTTTACGGATTGTGATGATACACTACTGGCAAATGATACTGATGACCTAACCTGTAAATTTTGTGTTGTTTATATGTATATAAATCTATTCATATGTATTTTTTTTATGTACAATATTATTACTTACTTTGCAGTTATTAATTATCAAATATATATTTTAGTATAAATAATAAAAACAAGTTATTTCAATGTAAACAAAATGCTAACTATATATTTAAATGTAATACAAATATAGTTGCCAACTATAATTTAGTACCCAGAAAATCTGTCAACTAATTTAGTTTGTAGATTTAGTTGGCAACTTTTTTAAAACAAATTTTATAATACCGAAATCTATGGGTTAAATTAGTTTAACTCTTAACTAAAATTTAGTAGCAAACTATTTTGCTTTATAATACCGGCCATAAATAAATTACGGAGAATCCAAAAATTCCAACCGCAGGTCGCTATCTCTAACCGTTTTTGAGTTGTACTTTTTTAAATCACAAATAATGTAAATTATATCATTAAAAAAATGTCGTAATCTCAAAACGCTTTAAACGTGTAAAGCCTTACATTTTTTCTAGAATAATTAAACCAAAAGAGAATCCAAAAACTTTAAACTCAGGTCATGTTTTAACTAATATTGCATAAATTAGTAGCTGATCTACATGTTAAATTACTAATAATTAATACCCCATTATGCTATTAAATCCCTATATATGTATATGCGAAGTTAAGATAAATTAATATATATAGTCAGAAACCTCTTCTACCATTCGGTGTAGAGGTTGTTCTTCTCAGTCTAATTCTTTTATGAAGTTGCGCCACTCTGTCTTATTGTGAGCATTATTTTCTGCTTCTTTCCATGTCAGTCCTTTTTTATCTAGGATTTGTGACACTGTTTGGTTCCATGTTTTATGAGGTCTTCCTCTTGGTCTGCTTCCTGAAGTTCTGGCTAGCCATATATTTTTTGTCGGTCTTTCTTGCTTCATTCTTGTGATGTGTCCATACCATATTAATTTCTGTCTGTCTATTGTTTTTTCCACTGCTTCTATCTGTAGCTCTTCTCGTACTGTTTCACTCCTTATTCTGCGGTCAAGTTGAATGTACGTCTAAAACACCGATAGTAATACCCAAAATTTACGGGAACTATCGTGCAGCTGACGTACACGAGTGAAGAATAATTAGTGATAAGCTAAAATAGTTGTTTCTAAATAAATAAGATAAATTAAAAGGGAGTTTATATCCTAAATTAACGTTGATGTAAGATCGATCATGAGCGGGGCAAAGAGGCCTCCTGTGACGTCAACTATTGAAAATGCTGAGTAGCCCAAAATGCTGAGTGCGACAGAACTGGGCATTCAGAATAGGACTGTCACCTTGAACGGTTGTAAGGCATCCTCTGTTAATTGTTTGAAAATAAATGAAAGTTAATTTTATGAAAATGGTGATTATTTAAAAATATAATGGTTAATAATCTAACATATATTTCAGCACTGAAATTAGGGATGGGAAAAAAACATCGATGTATCGAAAACATCGATTTTTGTTTTAAAAACATCGATGTTTTTACCATCGATGGTCAGCTGGCGATAGTATCGATAAAACATCGATGTCTACTACCGATGTCGATTTTTAAACTTTGAAATTCAGAAACTACCGCTAGAGGCGTTGGAATCTTAAAAATTTAATTTGTATTAAAATTAGTACACAAAATATAAGCGCCATCTATTGTGATATAACAATACTAATGTGTTAGTTCTTATTCTTCTTAGCAGTTAGCAGAATACGAAAAAATAAAAAGAAACTTCTAATTTTTGCAAACAATGCGAACGACCAACGACGCCAACACGCTTTATCTTTTTGAGTCTTGTTGACACTTTCCCAGTTGTTATTCCTCCAATCCCTGGATTTTTGTAAGTTGTCATTAGCTATTTTTTTATATATTGAAGTTGGCTTTTCCTGAACAAAATGATCAAAAGCTTCAATTAATCGGCAAAAGTAACTAGAATTGAAAATCTAGTTCCGCCTAAACCAAAGGAACAGACTTTATTTCAACTTAAAAAAGTATAAAAATAATTGTGTATGACAGAGTTATTTTTATGTTAAATAATATAAAATTAACATTAAGATTACTATATTAGTAATGCAATAAAATCCAATATTTCATTTTAGAAATGTAAAAATAGTAAGGTCTGTTCCTTTGGTTTAGGCGGAACTAGATTTTCTATTCTAGTTACTTTTACCGATTGATTGAAGCTTTTGATCATTTTGTTCAGGAAAAGTCAACTTCAATATATAAAAAAATATCTAATTACAAATTACAAAAATGAAAATTGCGGTTAGTTCCGCCTAATCGTTTGGAATAGACTGTAGGTACAAATTAGGATTATTATAATACCCAATATAATAATCCTAATTTGTCAATATTAATGTGAAATTAATTACTATTAAAAAGGAATATTTCTATTTCAAAATCTAATAAATGCTTTTTGTGTATTATGTGTTACTTTTTTCGTATTTTATCTTTACGTTATTAAATAAAACCTATGTAATATAATAAATGGCTTTTTTTGCCATTTTTTGCTTTGTTTCCGATACATCGATGTTTTTCCTTCGATGTTTTTTCAACATCGATATTAAGCGCCGATGTTAACATCGATGTTAAACATCGATGTTTTGCCTTCGATGTACAACCCTAACTGAAATGGATCAGGAACTGATGCTACTATATTTTAGATCAGTTTCAGGTAACAAAGGTTAGTAATGATTAGTAATGTGGTTTAATTGAACAGTTTGGTTCGTCTATCGTGCTATTTTTATTGTACTTCTGAAACACCCCCCTCGAAAATTTTGAGATGCCTTATAGCATATGTTCGAATCTTGGTTTCACTTTATCATCATACCAAATTACGTGAGGCTATGTCCAGTTGTTTTTGCGTGAATCTCGGACAGACAGACAATTTTGAGCTTTAAGTTTAACGGGCTCCTCAGTAGCAGGGGCTATTGGCACCTAGGTACATTTGATTACCAGATTATATACATTATAAAAATGATTTTTAAGTAACATAATTCGTTTTATATTTTATTTTACTAGGTAAATATACTTTACCTATTTCGTGATTGGGAAGTAAAAAACTGTAATGAAAACTGTTACATTTTTCTCGTGTCCAATTCAACAGAACCATAATTTTTACCTCTAGTTTCTACCTCTTATAGTTAATTAGCGAAGCCTCGCCCGACTCAAACCTAATAAAACACCCTCAATTAAGGCTGTAGTGGCACATGGCACATCTCTAATGGCAGCACGGACAAAAATCACATATTGATCTGAACTCCGCATAAGTTCACTGTCATTACTGAGGGCAGCTAGCCAAATTTTTTATTTTAAATAATTTCCGACGCCAACAAAAAACAAACAGATTACTGCGAAATTATTTTGAATGATTTAAAGAAGAAGTTTTTGCCAAGTTAATAAAGGTATTACTTATTGCGGTTTCTCTTTCTATTCGCTATATTTTTCGAATCAATAGGTTCATGACCTCAGGAAATTATTAACGCCACCACGATGCAATTTGCAAATAACGTTCGCAAATAGAGGCCTTAATTGAAGTATAACATAGGCAAATATCGCCCGAATTCGTTCACTGCTGAACATAGGCGTCCTTGTCACTTTTCTAATCCTTTCCGTTTTCGAAAAACGCATTCCGGCAAATCTCTTAATATCGTTTATCTAAATAAGAGGGTTTCCTTCATCCCTAATAGACTTATGGTGCCCATTCCAAAAAATTTCTGCTCCATCTATCAACAACCAATCTTACGTCTGCCACTCGTTCTACTATATCAGATCCCATCGATCAATTTTATCGCCTTGACAAGCCTTCAAAATTACGCCATTTCACATAATTAAAAATGCTTTTATTCTCATTTTGGCGTCTTTGGGTGCCTATTTTAATTCGGTGCCTGAGACAGTTGCTTCTCCGCAACACATATGCCATTTATTCCCAATCGGGAGTAAATAATAATGGCGGAAAAGATTAACAATGAAAAATTATCAGTTGAACCTGATTTTAAAAAACTCTGTGACTCAAAACAAGCACAAGGATCGCACTGAATATTTAAAGTTAAAATTAAATCTTTGAATTATTTATTTGCGAAATTTGTGATGTTTAACTTGCTATTTATGATAACATAAATTTATATTTTAAGTTTTGAATATAAATACACCTATATATACATTGTTTGTTCATTTTATTATTAGATTGTTTAAACCATTTATCAGAACCGTAGTGTGGTATCTATTTAAAAAGAAAATTAAACACCGAGAAATTTTGCCTCATTAGAAAGCTTTTTTTAGTGCAAATCTTCATGATGGCGCCCATCGCATACTGCGTTTTTGCTCGCACCCCCCCAAGTCATTTTTAGGGTTTTGTAGGTATGACCAAAAAACCCTTATACCGTCATTTTGTCGTCTGTCTGTCTGTCTGTCTGTCTGTCTGTCTGTCTGTTCGGTAAAAATTGTAGCCAAACGGCTAAACCTAGAGAGTTGAAATTTGGCATGCTTATACAACTCTTTGACCCGCACATAGGAAAAATACTAAAACATCTAAAAAACATACCCCCCTAAAAATATAAACAAATATGTGCTCATCGAAAACAAAAATATTTTTTTTTAATTCTTACAGGGTATCAAATGAAAGCCCTTAGTACGTGGATTAACGATCAAATTTTTATTTTGGCAAAATAAATTATTTTGATGCGATTTTTGCCAAAAATGTGCAAAAAAATTTTTGTCCCACACCCTGTAGCTCAGATGGTTTAAACTAAAAATCTAAAAAAATTCTAAGTAATATGAAAATTCTAAATAATGCATATTGGTGTGAACCGAAATAGTACAACAAGAATTTTTGATCAGATTATGTTTTTGGAAAATAACGCAGTTTTTGTGGTTTTTGTTTCACAAAGTACAAAAGTTATACCAATGTAAGACACTCACATGCATGGCGTGCGATGGCGACATGCGTTAGGGCACTCTTAAACTGGCTGGAAAACGAAGGGTTTCGAGTTCGAGTACGGAGTGAATTTTATTTTGTCAAAATTCTAGTTATATTTTGTCAAATGTTGTATTTAATTTTTAAGAGCGTAAATTTAATAACCAGTCTTATTATATGATTAACAGACGATAAATTATTTTAAAAATATCGTTCATTTTGCCGTGATTAGTACAAAGTAAAATTTGTCCTACACACTCAGCATACCGCCTTCACTTATTATATACCTGCGAAACCCTGAAATGTGTGAATATTCACACTTCACATCAATTTTTTTCCAACACTTCAATTAGTAACATATTGGAACTGAAAGAAAATATAAAAGCATATGTGGAGGTCCATAATAATAACTATCTAATACTATCGAGATCAAATTACTGCTTTCTTTGCAATTCCATCGTTTCCCTTCTTGTAACTGTTTTTCGTGGCAGTCTGTTTTGTAAGTTTGGTCCGTTTTTTAATAATAATTTGTAAGTTGTGTTTGTTTTTGTTGAAAGTGATTACAGAAGCAAAAAGCAGCTCTGAATGTTTGAAAGTTCAACAAAAGAACAAGATGTTACAATTGTAGAATTGCACATTGTTCTCAAAGAAATCTTCATTATTTCTCCTTCATCCCAGCTTCAACTTTTACAACTATCAAAAGAAACCTTCATAATTCAACTAAAAGAGAAAAAAAAATTGAAAGAGTAATAACTGTCTATCAGTGAAGCCTTTAGATATTTTAAAAGAATTGTAATGGCTTCGTTAAATATTTCACCATTTGATAAAACTTAAAAATCACCATTAGAACCCATTAAAATGTGATTGTAAATTAACTCTTAGACAACACTAATTTGATTCTCTTTTTTACTTTATCGGCGATTAGCCTCGTTGCAGAAATAAAGGCCGATGTAAAATAAATAATATATAAAATCTTTTTTACTTTAATTCGTTGTTATTGAACTCTCGCACTACAACGCTATTATACTACTAGTTAAGGTTTTGTAGGTATGACCAAAAAACCCTTATACCGTCATTTTGTCGTCTGTCTGTCTGTCTGTTCGGTAAAAATTGTAGCCAAACGGCTAAACCTAGAGAGTTGAAATTTGGCATGCTTATACAACTCTTTGACCCGCATATATGAAAAATACTAAAACATCTAAAAAACATATCCCCCTAAAAATATAAACAAATATATGCTCAACAAAAAAAAATATTTTTTTAAAATTCAGGGTATCAAATGAAACCCCTTAGTACGTGGATTAACGATCAAAATTTTATTTTTGCAAAATAAATGATTTTGATGCGATTTTTGCCAAAATTGTGCAAAAAAATTTTTGTCCCACACCCTGTAGCCCAGATGGTTTAAACTAAAAATCTGAAAAAATTCTAAGTAATGTACATTGGTGTGAACCGGAATAGTACAACAGGAATTTTTGATTAGATTATGTTTTCGGAAAATAACGCATTTTTTGTGTTTTTAACTAAAATATGTTAAATATTTAATTCGCTATGTAACACTCCAGATCAGTACCTCTGGTAGCTCAGTTGGTTTTGTGATGCACTTTGTAATTTGCAGTGTGAACGTTGCAGAGTTCGAATCCTGTTAATTTTATTTTTTCCTGTTTTTTTTTTGCATTTTTATTTTGTTTAAATTATTTTGTCAAAATTTTAGTTATATTTTGGTAAATGTTGCATTTATTTTTTAAAAGCGTAAATTTAATAACCAGTGGGAAGTGTTGAAATTATAATTTAATTCTGTTTGACGAAATCAGAGGGCGGGACTTATGATATAAGCAAGCAATGGAAGCCATAGGCGCAATTTTAAAAATCTTACTGAACCTTGCTGTATAAATAAAATACTGCACATATTTAGAAACTTAAATAATGGTATTAGGCATTCGAATTAAAATTCATAAAAAAAATTTTGACATAAAATTTGTTTTGGCATCTCAAATAATCATCATTCAGTTACTAAATACCTGCAAAACCCAGAAATGTGTGAAGATTCACACTTCACATAATTTTTTTTTATTGTGTCATCATTTTGGAACAATACTTGATTGGGACAGGGGCAGTGCTATCATACTGGAAATATTTCGATGAAACTGAGATAATTCACAGTAATTACAAAACGTGACATCAGAATATAAAATGTATCAGAAATACCTCAGCAGTTATTTCTTTAAAATTTCCAGCCAGATGCTGTGATTTTACTGTCACTTATAGCCTAGCAATTTTTGTAATATTTATAAACCACTGTAAAGAGTAACGATTGTCAGCTAAATGCTACCTTAAGTGACATTAAGTGAGTCCCAAGGGCCCTTAATTCAGTATTGTTCCGAAATGATGACACAATAAAACTAGTTTAGAACGAATAGGTATAAGACTAATCACGAGATCACCACAGTTTAGGTGGTGGTCAGTCAGTGTTAGAATCGAATTACTTAGTTGAGTCAGTTATAGAGTACCTAGTCTGGGACTATGGTGATATACCGAAAAATTAGTAGCACAGTAGCATGATACGTATTGAGTTCAATGGTTACGAATCGCGAATTATCGAAAGCAGGGGCAATACGTCTAAATAGACGTAGGAAGCAGCGTCCAAAAGGCAAGATATATTCAATGGAATGTAAAGGTAAAACATTGTTATGGTAACGAATTCAGGAGGAGAGACAAGGAGGTACAGGAGCAGAAAAGAACAGTAAGAATAGACAATTCAAGGAATGTGAAAAGGTATAAAGAGATAAGGACGGTAGGAATACCTAAATATTTGAAAGGGAGGAGAAGAAAGGCAGGGGGCAGAGTCATGATTGCCAGATTAAGATGTGGAAATGAAGAACGGAACAACAGGCATTAGGCGAAACCAAAGGATAGGCTATACAGAATGTGTAGGGAGGAGGAAGAATTATTGGAACATCTAACAAAAAGGTGTGGAAAGATGATAAAATGGGAGGAAGAGATAAAGGAGCTGTTGAATGAAGAAAGAAAGGGAGAAAGATGGGCAAGAGTACTCGAGGAAAGAAGGAAGGAATGCGGAGAGGTAAGACAAAACTGTAAACAGGAAGGAAGAGGCAAAGGAGGAGGAAAGAAGAGAGGGAAGAGAACCGAAAAAGAGACGAAAGAGGGGAGGAAGAACTGGAGTCAAGAAGGAAGCAAACCGGAGACGGACGCCGAAAAGAGAATAGGAAGAAAGAGAGGTACACCGGAGGAAGAATGAAGAAGAAAGAAATTTATAAATTGTATTATTATTATGATGATTTTTTCTATTCTAATGTAGTAGCAAAATCCTAAACGCCGCAAGACCTAGGGGAAATAAATAATTATATATGTAAAGGTAAAACACACCCATTCGTGTCTTGGACGCAATATTACCTTTGTAGCAATATTGCGTCAACCATAGTTATGTTCATAAGTATAAAGTACAGCAATTTCTTCTTTGGAGTTTATTTTAACATGCCATTTCACTGTATGTAGATAATATTTCCATAGAGGAGTTAACCCGTCAACCTGATCTTTGCGGAAGCAATTCGACGGCCAGATAGAGCTACGAGGAGAAATTCTTGTCAAACTGAAATATGATTTCGTAAATTTTCTGTAATATCAGAGGGACAACGATCTGCACTCATTCACGTTTTGAATGCAACTGCACAAAATATGGTAAGAAACTCATGTCCTGGAATGCTGCGTCCTGGACCTAACGTACGATCGCAAGGCCCAGGGGATGCATTTATTACTGACCCCGCTTTAAAGTTTCCAGTAAGCTTTTTCTAGGGCTCTAGTACAAGTGCTCCACAGCACATAGTTAACCTGCTATCTGGTCAAACTAAATGATAGTTCTAGAG
Organism: Liopterus haemorrhoidalis; assembly: GCA_963971575.1. Lineage (NCBI taxonomy): Eukaryota > Metazoa > Arthropoda > Insecta > Coleoptera > Dytiscidae > Liopterus > Liopterus haemorrhoidalis. The sequence continues at coordinate 33,632,325 of OZ020620.1, forward strand.
GTAGAGGTATGTATTTGAGGTTGGCGAGTGTTTGACGGGAGCATGGCATGGTGAGTGTGTGGTGTCCGGTGTTTACATTCATTGATGCGTGTCTCGGTGCGAGGCAGAGCGAGCCCCGGCTCTTGCGACACCGTAAACAAATACCATGTGTGTTTAGGCCTGGCTACTGCCTCCCAGCTCTCTACTAATGGATCAAGCTCAGCCTCCGCCTCCACCCCCGCCCCACCGGCTTATACTTCATAAACTATTTCAACAAACACAACAATATTAACCACACAACATTTCTCAATGACTTAACCTCCCTAAATTCGCCACAACTTGTATAACATATCACAATAAAACAATAACAGTTATTTATGTTATAAGAATCTTAACTAATCATTATTGAACACAAAGTGTTATCAGACTCGGCTGACGTATCGTCTAATAATCTTCACGACTGGTACCATAATGATTAAATACGGTCCGAACAGCATACAAAATTTTATCAGCAACCATAATTTACCGCCATCACAAAGTACTTGTATAAAATACATTCTAGCAGCACAGTAAAAATAACTTGGCCTAATATTTTCTGACAGAGATATTATTTATCATGACCATGGAAACATTATATATAAGTATGAAAAAATCGATATTTTAGAGAAAAAAAAATCAAAAATTTTTCGTTTTATCAAATAATGTCACAAATAAAAGTTGTTAGTTATTGCTTTTATAGCAACTTTTGTTAAATAAATTTTTTCGAAATATTTTTCTGTTGTTAAATATTCGCAAAAATCTTAAAACCGACACGAGTAAACTCCCATTTGTAGTTAAGCGATTTTTACGAAAAGTTGATTAACTCGTGCCATTAATGTCAAAAGCTTAAATATGAAGTTTCATAAAAATCCTTTAAGCCGAATTTGCTCTGCACGTGTACACAGACAGACGGACGGACGCACGGACAGACGGACAGACAGACCGACAGACATCATGCTAAAAATAGTCAAAACGTTATGTAGGGACCTCAATTCGTGGAGATCCATCGAAATCTCGAAATGTCAAAATCGATATGATCACAATACCTCCCTTATATATGTTGGCGGTCGGTAAAAAGTTATAAGTATGATAACAAAATTTGGGGTATCAAATGAAAGGACTTAAACATTAAATTAAAAACCAAAAATAAACTAATCTAAAACATAGACATTCAGTATTTAAGCCCTCTGTCGGCCTCTTTCACTTTGAAATTCTTATTTTTAGGCTTTTGTAGGTATGACCAAAAAACCCTTATACCGTCATTTTGTCGTCTGTCTGTCTGTCTGTCTGTTCGGTAAAAATTGTAGCCAAACGGCTAAACCTAGAGAGTTGAAATTTGGCATGCTTATACAACTCTTTGACCCGCACATAGGAAAAATACTAAAACATCTAAAAAACATATCCCCTAAAAATATAAACAAATATGTGCTCATCGAAAAAAAAAATTTTTTTTTTTTATAATTCTGAGTAGGGTATCAAATGAAAGCCCTTGGTACGTGGATTAACGATAAAATTTTTATTTTTGCAAAATAAATTATTTTGAAACGATTTATGCCAAATTTCTGCAAAAAAATTTTTGTCCCACACCCAGATGGTTTAAACTAAAAATCTGAAAAAATTCTAAGTACTGTACATTGGTGTGAACCGGAATAGTACAACAGGAATTTTTGATCAGATTATGTTTTTGGAAAAAAACGCAGTTTTTGTGTTTTTTGGCTAATAATGTACACAAGTTATAGCGTTGTAACACGCTACACTGGAAGGTATATCCTGGTGTAGTGGTTATGACACTGGCCTCTCACCCAACTAACTCGATCGTAAGGGATCGAGCCCGGCGGGAAGAGCCAATATTATTTTTTGTTTCTTTTTTTTTTAATTTTTATATTGTTTAAATTATTTTTTCAAAATTCTAGTTATATATTGGCAAATGTTGCATTTAATTTTTAAAAGCGTAAATTTAATAACCAGTGGAAATTGTTTAAATTATAATTTAATTATGTTTGAATGTACACGAAATCAGAGGGGCGGAGCTTATAACAATCAATGGAAGCCATAGGCGCAATTTTTTAAATTCTTAATGAACCTTGCTATATATATATAAAAAATACTGCACATATTTAGAAACCTAAGTAACGGTATTTTAAGCATTCGAATTAAAATTAACAAAAAAAATATTTTAATGTAAAATTTGTTTTGGCATCCCAAATAATGATCATTCACTTACTAAATACCTGCAAAGCCCTGAAATGTATGAAAATTCACACTTCACATCAATTTTTTTATGTATACTTACGTATATTACCGAACCAAGTTTCAAACCCGGGATCTTTGAATAATTAAGTCACAATTATGTACTTTAAAATATGTTAAAACTATACATTATTTATTCATTTATTATTAGCCTTTGGCATAAACGTAATTTTAGAAAACTATACATAAAGAAATCATAAAAAATTTTAAATACCAAAAAATATCGCAAATTTCACAAACTCCTTCTGATAGCTTTAGGTTTCCTTGTCCATTTTTTTCTTGTATGATTTAGTTATTCTAAATAGTAGAGTTAAAATGATTTACGATGAGAAATAGGGTCGTAAAGAGCTAAACAAACAGTTCAAATTCCCTGTCAAACAAACGCACCAAGATCGTATGCAAGTCAAAATAAGCCATTAAAAATCTTACACTTGCGGTTGGGTTCGGTTCTCTCGAACACTTGTGTTTATTTAATTTCCCGTCCGTCCGTCTCGACTAAATATTCCCAGCTACCACCTACCACCTACTGTACAGTACCTACACTTTGCCCTCTCGGTTAATTCAGTCAATTAGGCAGGATGTGAATAAAGACATGCAACATTTTATATAATTTACTCAACTGGGTCAACTAATGTTAGTTAGTTAGTTGAAATTTTTGGCGCACAGCAACAAAGGCTATTTGCGCCTAACGCAGCCCATCTAAATGACTAGACTATATATTAAAAATAAAAATTTAGACAATAAATAAATAAATAAATAAATAAAATCATTAAAAATACGCATACTCAATAAAAGAAGTCTTGCACTGACAAACACAAATAAATAATATAAAAAGTCTGTTCGAAAATTTGAACAGACTCAGGGTGATGGTAAGAGGCTGTAAAGGGGCCAATTACCATCGAATATCACAGTCAATAAATAGAAACACATTAAAATAAGGTGCAAGACTTCACACATAAAACAGTAAGTTCGATTCTCTCAGGAAGAGTATCAGCCTGTCCATGAGTACTCTGTCGTCACCTAAGGCAACTGACAGGTCATAGCACAGGCCTAACCTCTCCCTGACATCTTCGAACTGTACACATTCGGTTAAAATGTGTAACACAGACAAATCTGTGTTACACGTCTCACAGACAGGGGACTCTTCACCTCGAAGGAGGTGTCCATGGGTCCACCAACAGTGACCTATACGAAGGCGTGTGATGGCGGTTTCCTCCCTGCGGTTAATCCTGCAGGAAGAACCCCATGGTTTAACGTCTCCCTTAATCTGTCGTAACTTAACGTTCTGTGTGCGGCTCCACTCATGTTGCCACATGTCTAAAACCAGATGTGTCAGATGACTCTTTGCGTCATCTGGAAAAACGAAACTCACATCAATCATAGGTCTGTGAGAGGCGGCTTTTGCAGCTGCATCTGCCGCTTCGTTGCCTTTAATACCAACATGTCCCGGTATCCAAAACAGCTCTACCCTCACATTCTGAGCATTCAGGTTGTGGAGTAGCAACCGGATCTTTAGTACAAGAGGATGCACTGGATCTGGATCTTGGATACTGTTCAGAGCGCTCAGCGAGTCCGTCAAGATAACACTTGACCGACTTTGCTCTGACGAAACAAAACACAGGGCCTTGAAAATAGCGTACAGCTCAGCAGTGTACACACTCGTTATGGAGTGCAGACGGTACTGAAACTGTTGGCGTGTATTCAAAACAACGAACGCACACCCAACCCTGGTTCCGGATTTTGATCCGTCAGTAAAAATGACAGTATCCTCGAACCTAGGGACCAGTGTTCTTTGTAACTCATGTTGGTATTCGATAGGCAACGTAGTATCTTTATCAAACCTAGTTAATGTGAGGTTCACAAGTGGACGCGGTAGCGTCCATGGTGGAACAGCACACAAAACGAAACTTGCCATTTCAGGCATATTAAAATCAATATCGCCCAAAATGTCGAAAGTCCTCAGACCAAAAGGCCTATTGGCTCTTGGTTTTCTGTCATATATTTCTGTATGCCTATTTTGTAGAATAGGGTCATACGCGGGATGATCTGGCTTGGCACTGAGTGCAGCCATATACCGCAAGGATAGAATTTTACGACGATTGTACAGTGACGGTTCGCCTGCTTCACACAGCAGGCTTAGTATTGGACTGGTGCGAAATGCACCTGTGGCCAATCTAACCCCAGTGTGATGTACAGTGTCAAGAATTCTTATCTCTTGGTGTTTAGCTGACCCATAAGCTAGACATCCATAGTCCAGCTTAGAGCGCACTAGAGAACGATATAAACGCAACATGACAGTGCGGTCTGCACCCCATGTCTTGTGACTGAGGACCCGCAACAAATTGAGCGACTTTTGGCATTTTTTCTTGACGGACAAAAAATGTGCCCGCCAAGATAGACGGCTATCGAACACGAGACCCAGAAATCTGGCAGTATCGGCAAATGGTAACTGTGCTCCATTTAGTGTGAGTGTAGGATTGGGATGTACACCCCTTTTCCTACTAAAATGGACACATACAGTTTTGCTGGTCGAGAATTTAAAGCCATTTTCGGTTGCCCATGTATCGAGACGATTGATAGTCAGCTGAAGCTGACGTTCGATTGTACTAGTCTTTTGTCCGGCGACAAAGATACCAATGTCGTCGACAAATATCGAACTCTGTACAGGTAATCGAATACATGAAGCTGCACCGTTAATGGCAATTAAAAATAGCGTAACGCTCAGTATGGAGCCCTGTGGGACCCCATTGTCCAGTGCGAACATTTGTGACAAGGTATTTCCGATCCGCACCCTGAAGCGCCGGTTCGACATGAAGTCTTTTATAAAGAACATCAAGCGTCCCCGGAGACCCCAGGAATGCAGAGTACGGAGAATACCATAAATCCATGCAGTGTCATAGGCTTTCTCAATATCGAAAAACACAGCTACCAGGTGTTTGTTTTCAACGAAAGCATTCCTGATAGCTGTCTCTAGTCTGACCAGATGATCTGCTGTTGAGCGGTGACGGCGAAAGCCGCACTGTGTGTTGGCCAGCAAGTCGTTTGATTCTAAAAACCAAATCAGACGCTTGCTGATCATTCGCTCCATGAGCTTGCAGAGACAACTGGTCAGTGATATTGGTCTATAGCTAGACGGCAAGTGTTTATCTTTCCCGACTTTGGGGATAGGAATTATATGAGATTCCTTCCACTTGGTCGGGCACTTGCCCTCAGTCCATATCCTGTTATAGACATTCAAAAGCCTAGACTTAGATGATTCCGGAAGATTTCGGATCATACGATAATGTATCGCATCTGGACCAGGAGAGCTATCCTTACACTTTGACATCGCGCTATCTAGCTCTTCACGAGAGAAAAGCAGGTTGTATACCTCGTCATTCCTAGAAAAGAAATTTAGAGGTATAGATTCGAGGCCTGCTTTACGAGTTAGAAACTCGGGTGAATAATGTTCAGAGCTAGAATTGAACGCAAAATTAGATGCCAAAGTGTTAGCAATTTCGACCGCTGAGGTAACTACGTTACCATTTACCGATAGACCAGCAATGGCTGTAGCTGTATTTAGACCGGATATTTTCCGGACCTTCTCCCAAACTTTGGCCACTGGAGTGGCAACTGTAACGGTGCATACGTATTTGCGCCATGATTCGCGTTTGCTTTCTTTCACAATCCTCTTAGCACGAGCTTTCGCTCGTTGGAAGGCTATCATGTTTTCCTCTGTTGGACAACGACGGAATGTATTGAAGAGGTGTCTCCTTTCACGTAGCGCCAAGTCGCATTCCTCGTTCCACCAGGGAACGGGAACTCTACGGGGCTGAGTGGATGACAGCGGTATGCTGTTTTTAGCTGCGCTTGTGATGGAGTCCGTGAAATGATTCACCTCTTCGTCTACGGTCAAGCTCGGAATATCCTCATGCGAGAATGATTCCGCAAACTTGGTCCAATCTGCTTTCCGAAGAACCCACTGTGGCCAGCGGGATTCGGTAACAGTGTTAAACAGAGGCCTCAAGAGGATTGGAAAGTGATCACTACCACATAGGTCGTGATGCACATCCCATTTGAACAAAGGAGCTATGGCTCCTGAAACGACGCTAAGATCTATAGCACTGAAAGTACCCGTTGCTGCACAAAAGTGCGTGGGTCTGCCGTCGTTCAAAAAGCTCAAATTCAAATCATTGAACATATTCTCCAGGTGGCGTCCCCGTCGATCATTCCGCACCGATCCCCAACACACATTATAGGCGTTAAAATCGCCTAATAGTATGTAAGGTGGTGGCAGTTGATCGATGACATTCACGACATCTCGGATGTCAGTTCGAACGCCACGGGGGAGATAGATGGAACATATCGTCACCTGGAGGGGAAGTGCAACACGAACTGCTACGACCTGCAACTCAGTGTCAATGTCTACAGGATCGTGGTACAATGTGTCTCTAACGAGAATTGCCACGCCGTCACATGCTCTTGCCCCCGTAAGGAAATCCGTGCGAAACACGGAGTATCCTCGAGGAGAGAATGTGTCGGTTTCCGTGAAATTTGTTTCCTGCAGACAAACACACGAAGGCGCAAAATTGGAGAGTAACAGTCGCAGTTCTTCGTAGCGCTGATATACACCGTTACAGTTCCACTGGATTAGTGGACCAGTCATTTTTGTTTAGGGGAGTTACCCCGCAACCTAATGATCTTTGGTTTACCCTTAGGTTGCGGGTCAACAGCCATTTTCTCGGCCACGGTTTCACTTGTTTGTCCAGGTGCCTTGGTGGACACACTGGACTCCTTTTTTGATTGCTTTGTTCTCACTGGTATCCAGTGAGAACCTACGGGTCCCTTATCAGTCTCCTTTTCAGGAGTGACTGATGAGGGCTTTGTAGAAGCGACCCTTGTCTGATCGCTTCTAATTTGTGGAGAAGACTGTGGGGTCTTCTCCTTAGGTGGTTGGGAGAACTGAGGTTGAGTGCGTTCTCCTTTAGGGGAGGGGGATTTATTCAGACCCGATCCCCCAGGTTGTGGGGTCTGAACATTGGTCTCTGGGACCAATACCACCGTTTCTCTAGCAGTATTTGTACAAACTGTCACTGCTGCTGCAGTTGTCGGGCGAGGCACTAACTCTGTCTGAGTTTGGACACTTGCAGTTCGTTTTGCGGCCACTTGTGCGAAAGATTTCGCAAAAGTAACCGGCGCACTCTCTTTGTATTTCCTTTTGGCGTCGAAATACGGTATCTTGTCCTGCGTTTTTATTACCTGTATTGCCTTCTCCTCTAAGTACGTTGGGCAATGGCGTGAAGTAGATGCATGAGCACCTTTACAATTCACGCAGTGTGCCGCGTTTGGACAGGTATCAACATCATGTTGGTCCTGTCCGCAGTTGGCACAGATGGACTGTTTGCCACAACGAACTGAGGTGTGACCGTAACGCTGGCACTTGTAGCATCTCATCGGATTGGGGTAGTAGGGGCGAACGTTACAAACGCTGTACCCCACCCTTACCGATGTTGGACACCTTGTGCCAGCGAAGGAAACCACCATAGAGATCGAAGGCTTGCCGTTCCGGGGGTTGAGCTTCCTGCATTCGACGACACCTTGCGATGTCATTTCCTGCACAAACTCTTCCTCCGTAACATAAGCCAGGTCGCGATCCGTTACGACGCCTTTCGAGGTATTCAGGGCCTTATGCGGCTGAACTGAAATTCCAAACTCACCAAACTTGACACATTTCTGTAATGTTGACGACGCCTCAGTCTCTGCTTCGACAAGCAGTGTACCGTCCGACAACTTTCGCACCGATTTTATTCCAGTAGAGCACGTATCTCTCAATGTTCGGGCAACAAAGAAGGGGGACATCTCTTTGAAAGACTTACCCTCTTCTTGAACCTTTACGACGAGAAATCGTGGTACTGGCGCACAAAACTCAACATTTCTTTTACCTTCTACCTTCTTGGCAGCTGGCCTAACACATCCCTCGTCGGATGACTGAGCATCACGACGAGGTCTCTTGTTTGATTTTTTACGGAGTTTACTCTCACTATTGGCGGAATTTAAAGAATTTTTATCCCTCCGGGTAGACGCCATACCCGTATATTAAGTTTCATCACCCTGCCATGCCCACCCACCAGGGAGCCCCACACAGGGGACGTTGGCCGCAAACCGGCTCATTGCGCCAGACATGTCAGGATGATATAGCATCGGAGGAAGTAGTCACGGGCTGCTCGACCCGCTCGAGAACCAGTAGTCGCCAACTCTGGAACCGGGCGAGCTGCAGCCGCTCCCACAGACCCCCGAATACTTGTCTAGTGGCACGGCATTACCCCGGCATCCACGATACAGTAGTGGAGCCACTCTATTCATGAACCGTGACACCAGCCGATTGACTGAGCTGACCAGACTCAGCCTCCCGTTTTACCGAATCCGAGGCCAAAGAAGGCGTGTTGGGATCGTACTGTCCGCGGGCAGCAGTCTCCCTCAACCGACCAGGACCCTCTTCTCCGGCGTTACGGGTCTCCACGCACGGCAAACACGCGGGTAGGAATTTAAGTGGGAGATCAAAGAGACAACAGATAAGCCTATTCCTACAATCGGCTTCTCTGAACTGTCTCCTCCCAAATGATATGTGATTCAGGGTACGTGGGATCATCAGGCCCAAAAGCTCTATATGGTCAGGTGATTCGACCATTATGAACTTCCCTTGCGTGATTGAGGGTACGCGGGATCATCAGGCCCGAAAGCTCGACAAATGGCCAGGTGTTATGGCCATTATGAACTTCCCCTGCGGGGTGGGTCAACTAATGTTTACAACTGATGATTTCAGTAAATTTTCTATAATTTAGTTTCTCAGATAAGCTAATATGATTCAGAAAGGTGCACGACCTCCCGTGTACAATTCGCCGATAACATCAACATGTTATTTATTTATAAAATACTTCAAAGAATAAATAATAACATACAACAACAAGACATTGTACTGTTTCCACGCGTAATAGCACAGGACACAAAGGATGAACCACGACAAAATGCTAAAGAATAATTGAACACGTTGATCAGTGAATCTCGCAAAATATAAAAATACCAATTAAAAGATGATTAATAGGCATATTTTGAACAAAATAAGTTAGCTTTTACGTGTAATTGTCAAAGACCCCATCTTATAACACAAATATTTGCCAAAATTACATTACAGCGGTGTTAAAATATTCAGAATAAGGTTATAAGACAATTGTAAAGCGTGTTCTACATTATACAATTCTCGTCAAATTTTCATACTTATTTCTTTGACTATAGTGCGTTCGAAGGTGAGTTTGCAGTTAGCTCTTATGGAAAATGGGAGTGGTGTTGCCAAATGTTGTAAAAGTGTCAAATGTGTCAATTATAATAATATGAAAAACTCATATGATTTACAAAAATCAACTCTTATAAAACTCAAAATAACACTCAACAAAAACAAATGGCCATTTGTAGAATACTGCGTCTTCACAGATCAGCGCGTTTTAGAGCTGGCAACGTCGACAAGCAAGAAAAGGATAGTGTCATTGTGTAAACCCATTAGAGAGTATGAAAAAAAACTACTCCATATGCCCTGTACTGCAAACTCACCTTTGAACGCACTATAGAACTTGTACTAGAAATAAATCAGTGAAATTATACAGTGTAGAACACTTTATGTAGTCAAGGTCAACTTTATTCAAAACTAGATTTGGACAAACTTTCCTTGAAAATATTTTCAAGTTTAATAACAGTACCAACATTAAAATTACGCTTGTAAATATTTTAATAGTGTTTATTACCACGTGTTTAATAGTGTTTAGTTGATCATTGGTTTGAATAGGTGAATATATAAATTGTGTTTTGTACGTAAATCAGTAATTTTACAAATCTAATAGCTAGGTTATAAACACTTGACATGATAAGAATTATATATTTATGTTGGTACTTTAAATGAACTGAAACACGTAAGAATTTCATTCTCTACCAAAAAATTGAAAAATAAATTGTATTAAAACTTTGACAACTTCTAGTTCAAAGAAAAAAGTTTAGAAAATTGATGAATAAAGTATAATGTAGAACACGCTTAACAAACCTAAAATGGAAATTTGAAGAGATTTGAATCAGAAAATTCATCGTACAGCTATTCTGAGTCTGTACACCTACCAGTTGGATGGATGATATTAAGAGAATTGCCTGCTGTTGCAAGACCAATTTAAGGTTTGGAGAAAAAATGCCTATGTTCAGCAAAAAATTTCAACTGAGAGATAAATGTTAAATATAAACAGTGGTATCCAAACTGTCCTGGAAACCCAGGATTTCATAGGAATATAGAGGTTCCATGGAATTCCATCAAATAATTTAAAAAAGTACTATTTTTGAACTGAAGTGTGAGGAGTCCGCCGTCTTTATTATTTAATAATATTTTTAGATTTTTAGATAACGCTAGTACAGTACTTCTCAAACCGAAAATTTTCCACGGACCGGAAAAATATTTATTTTTACGCGGAAAGGTAAAAAAATTATTTAAAAAAATATATATTATTAAATTTATATTTATTTACTATTGAGGAAATGAGGAAATTTTGATTTCATGCGTTTGCACCCTTCAAATCGCATGTCGCGTTGGTATTATAAAAATATTACATTATTAATATGTCATATCATTTGACATATGTCATGTTGAAAAATTATATATTAACCATATCCATAAAATGTGAAGTCCGTTTTACAGTGTAACAGATTTTTAATACAACAGAATAAATAAAAATTAAAAATTAACTTTTAGTGCCTTTCTGAATTCTTTTTCGTGCGTTTCTGAATTCTTCTGAGAATTTGGAATTTAAGATTCTTTGTTGTCAAATGATTTTATTTAATTTTTAACTCTTTTAAAATTTAAATCTTTTCGTGAAAGAAAAAAAAAATGCATTTTCGTTTCTAACTTAAAATGGTAGCATTGTAATTTTTTAATTTTTACTAGATTTTGAGAAAAGTTTACTAGATTCTTCTTGTGGCCGTCCGCCGCCCCTCTAAAGCTGCTACTGCTTTCGTGAACCGGTTTGATTTTACGGCAGACCGGTGGTTGAGAAACACTATGCTAGTGTACATTTTTTTCAAATAAAATTACATTAAGGGCCGAGAGTTCCAGTTGCTAATAAACTATCCAATAAGTTTATTAGCAACATAATTTTTTTTCCGAGAATTCCACCCCGAAATAGTTATTAGGTTGCTAATAAATAGGCTTATTTGTCTAATAACTTATAGGCAACATGAAGTGCTTAATAAAGTGACATATAACCAAAAACAAGTTCGCAAAATGTGTTAATATTTCAATTTTAACTGAAAAACAGTATAATTTTAAAAGAATATATGAATGTGTAGTTTTTAAACATTTCTATAATGGTGATTTTAGTGTTTTATATATATTTTAGTTGTATTTTGACGAAATCGACGATCTGTTTGGATGAATTTATAAATTATGGACAACCGTTTTTAGAATATTTTGGGCATTTATTGTAAATGTGATATATAAAGAACAATATATAAATATATATTTTTAAATAAACATTGTCTTTTATTTTTATATATTTCAATTACGATTACAACACATTACAAACAATACTTTAAGCATTACTATTTATATAAAAATGATAGAAAATAAGAAGACAGACGCAATTATTGGCCGAATAATAAAGATGTGTGGCTGAAAATTGCTGATAAGTTTAATTCATATTGTTTAAGGAATGTAAAATAAAGCAAAATATGGCTGTCTTCTTATTTTCATTCACTTTTTTACTATAAAATGTTATTTTTATAATTTCTCTTCTATCTATATTGTCCTCTTTTTCGGTGATAAAATTTGTTGAACGCCGTTTAATTGTCATTTTAACAGTAACACAAAAAAATATACGTAATATCATTGAAGGTAAAGTCAAACTATTTATTGTCAAAATATTTAATGTCAAAATATTCAGTGTCAAAATTTCATCTCACTTTAGCTCTACAAATTTACGTATAGATCTAAACCCTCTTGCACCGTGTTACTATCTTCATAAGAAATACCAATACAAAAACAAAAAATTATGTTGCTAATAAACTATTAGAAGGATTTTGTAACTTGGAAATCACCAATAAATTTATTAGCTTCATAAATATATTATGTGTCTAATAAATATTAGGGAGTTTATTAGGAACTGGAACTATCCGTCCTAAGTGTATTTAATGTTGTACAGATTTTCACACTGGAAGGCATCCTTCGAGTGTTTCAAATTTTATAAACACTGCTATACATTATATCTGGAAAGACCTACAAAAAGATGAAAATGGGACCCAAAATCTCAACTGGATATACTCAAGAATAATTAAAATAAAATCATTCTGCGTACATTAAAATTTTATAAAGGGGTATTTTTTTGTTATATGACTTTGTGGTTCTAATTAATATAACAGTAATATAAGCATCATTCTCCCTTTGTAAATGAGTTTTCCGTCTTTTTCCTTCATTAATTGTAATAAATCTCCCCCCCCCCCCTCCAGAGTCGCGAAATATGATATCTGTTGCATAACTGCCATTGACAATGAATTCGTTATGTTGTGTGATACGAGCTGACAGAAGATTCTTTATGCGAGCTGGTGTCGACATCTCAATTATTAAATTAATGGAAAAAAATACCAGACGTTTCCCAAGTCACGTAAAGAATTTTTTTATAAAAGTAATTTTGAAAAAATCACGTACAATATGCACGGAAGGAACAGCTGTTGCTTATATGTTATTTCCCAAAATGTGAGTTTGAGCGATCGCTTAACATAATTTTGGTGAATTTGCACAATATATAAATCTTTACTCGCTACATAATCCGTTAGACGGTTATTATCCTTTGTTTATTTCGCCGTTTAAGTATGAATTGTTAGTCTTTATTACGTTATCCGCGAGTTATATAAACATTAATAACTCTTCTGTGAGAGATAACGCTCTAAATGAGAGATATGAATCATGCACGCGCTACGAACAATATCTCTCACACTTCACTCCTTCACTCCAAACAGAATATTGTTTATAAGCAAATTCCTTCCCGTGTTTGCTTACTCACTAAAACCGAATCACTATTTTAAAATATCACGTTGCTTAGAACATATGATGAGGATGAAAGAAAACAAAATTGTAAAGATGATAAAGATCTGCCACACGGCACACGCAGTGGCGAAAATACTGCACGGACGATTCAGTATAATCGTCAGCACTAGTAGCTTTAGTTGTTTTTAGTCTCGAAATTATTGTTAAAGCGTTGTCCACACTATGCCGCAGTTTGCCAGTTGGCAATGCCAGCAGTAATGTAGACGTGACCGTTGGCACATGCCATCGTGCCAGCGGCATGCCAACGAGAATCGCTCGAGTGTCGGTCTCCTTCAAAGAAAGCCGATAAGAACGGTGAGTGGGGACGTGCCAACTGGCATCACGCGGCTTTAGGCTTAAATTCACGTTGTGATTCAGACGCATATGAGCAACGTTGTTTATAGATGGAGTGGACAAACGAAAAAGTGTTTAATTTGACCGATTTATACCGGGATCGTCCTGTTTTGTGGGACTGTCGTTTAAAGGACTATAAAGACAGGAATAAGAGATGTGACGCTCTATTGGAAATTGCGGTTAGTTTTGGAGTACAAAAAGAAGAAATTGATAGAAAAATCAAGAACTTGGTGTGTCATTTTTCGCGCGAAATAAAAAAAGAGAGAGAAGGTAATAATTCCGGTGCGTGATCTACTTTGAAGACTTGGACGTACCCAAAACCGTCGTTTGCGCCGTTTGCGTATTTTTTCTTCACTGTCAAGTATGATAACAGCAGCTGAAGCAATTAGTAAACCCTCCTCGGTGAACATTGTGCGACTAAACTAAATGCCAACACAGATGTGGACGTTTATACAGCCACTGGCCTTGCCAGTTGGCTTTGCCAGCTGGCCTTGCCAACTGGCAAACTGCGTCATAGTGGGGATGCGCCTTTATAATTGTGATTTTGATTACTTAAAGCAGTTTTCTTCAACCTTTTTGCCCCCGCGGACCGTTGAAAATAGGATAAAAATTTCACGGACCGGCTGAAAGCTAAGACACAAATAAAAACCAATATATTATTTTATTATTATATAGGTATATGTTATACAGTTATATAATTACAATTTTTAGTGGAATATCTGCTGCTGCTTCTTTATTAGAAAATTTGATACACGTGGCTGCAGAGTTGTTTTTGAGAGACGAAGCGCTGCGTTAACATCCATTCGATTTCTCTGTTTGGTTTTATTATTGACATGGCTGAAAAAACTTTTCGCACAAATCGGAAGTAGAAAAATGACTAATAATTTGATAGCTTTATAACTCAAAGATGGATATTCTTTTTCTAGCGATTTCCAAAATTGAGACAATGATTACATTTTATGTCTGGACACCCCAGAGTGACATCACAAGACAACTCGATCAGATTTTCTTTTTCACGAGGATTAAGTACAAATGACTATAACTTTCAAGAATGCATTATTAATCCAGAGGTTACCTTTACGAGGATCCTCATTTTCAGGGAAATAATTATTAAAATTTTCTGCTAATGCTCTTATATGTTGACTTCTGGTTGACGTCAGCAGCAAAAATTTTTACAAAAGTGGAAATATTTCTATATCTTCCTCTTATAAGCGACTATTTCAAAGAAGTAGCTTCTTCAAAAGTACGAAAAATACGCGAGAGACGTTGTATTGGTGCTAGTAAAAATTAAATAAATCATGGTTCGGAAAAAAGTTAGCTTCTGCGTCGATTAAAAAAATGTGCTATATACTCGTGAATAGTAGTGTACATCTACATGATTCGGTCGAAATATTTCGCGGACCGGCAGGAATTTTCTGCAGACCACGGGTTGAAGAACACTGACTTAAAGTACTAATAGTTTAAACTAATTTTTTGCACAAAGTAAAACTTTTCTCGGCTTTTGCCGAATGAAACTATCAAATCTTGTTATTTTCACATTCACATATATACATACGAAGCAAATCATTGAATGAACAGTAAATATACAAGTATTTCCACAAGACGGCAAGTGTCAAACAATAGTCATGTCATAAATTATAAAATAAAGCGAGCAACGTCGCCACCGACCACCCTGGTAGCAATAAAAATTCTAATAAAATTCTTTAAGTTCTGTTCTTCCAATAAACTTACTATATATTAATTTCTATTTAGTTTTTGACGAATTTAGTCGCTTGGTGCTCTCTCAAAGAATCTCTAATCTTCAAGATTCAAAGTAGGGGGACTTCAATTTTTTTCCTGGGTGCCCAAGATATTTTAGTTACGCCACTAGGTACACCGGTTATACATCACTGGAATAGTAATATGTTTGGAAAAATAGCACGATATTGCACGTGTTAAATTTCAGAAATCCGAAACGACAACAACAAAATTTACATTATATCAACTGAAACTCAATTCAGTTATTAAGTTTTGAAAAACACTATTAAAACTGCAAAAATGTATTATGTTTCCAGAATTTGGCAAAATATTATACGTGTTTAATTTATGAAATCTGAAAATATGCATTTGTAGATTATTGTCCTAATGCGGAGGAGGTATAAAAAGTACTATGTAATACGTCATGTGGGGACCCCTCAAATGCGAAGCCCCCAGCAAACGTCTCTCACAGAGTTAATGAGTAAAAATGTTTAACAAGATTTTCGCCTAAAATGTGTCATGGAAATATCATACAAAATTTAAATATGTACTTATTTGTTGGGAAAAAAATTTATTTTAATTAAGGCATCATATAAAAGTTCCCGAAAAAAATTAATTTTTTAAAAAAACACCTACTTTTATCTTTTACCCCCCCGCCCTCTTTTTCAAAAATCGGAAATAATCAAAGTAACACATTATTTTATCAATAAGTAAACATTCAATACCTAATCACAGTGGCGGCTCGTGACTTTTTGGGACTCAGAGCTGCAAATTATAATACAAGGATAGGTTTAGGTGTTTAACCACGACATTTTATCATATAAGATTCTGTTGAATTGCCTCTTATAATTATAATTTTAGCTTTTTGCACTTTCCGAAATATTTAAATTTGGTGTGTGTCGCCCCAATTTTTTAATATCAATTTTATCTTCTAACGTTCTTGTGTTAAATGGAATTTCCAAAAATGATTTGACAGTATTATTAAACCTATTGTTTTATAATCTAAAATACGAAACGTATTTGTTAAGCTAAGATACTTATATAAATTTAAAAGAAAAAGTTATAAAATACTAATTATTAATACCTACCTAAACAATAAATTTTTAGAGATAATATAGGTATAGCGATTTCGTTACGACTTAAATACATTCAATAATTTCATAATCTGTGATCACTGTTATTGTGACGCTGAAAGCATTCTAGCTCCAATCCCCACCAGTTTATCACTACTGCCCACGCACCGCTACCCCTTTACAAGCCTACATTTGCACTTTCCCGACGCTAGGATATAAGCAGCGCGACGTAAACTTATTCAAAGGAAACTTGTAAATATTTATGAAACAATCGCATTCAATGTTCAAAATATATTTAAAAAAAACATTTTCACACCACAATTACTATGTTAAATGCATTTTGAGTTCAAAACCAGTGGCGAAGGGAGACCTCCGCTAGACTTACCCTCCCATAAAAACAATAATAATAAAAAAAAATACATAAAAAAATTTTGTTTTTGAAATTTAAAAGAAGATTTAGGTAAATCATCAAAAATACATCAAATTATGTCCTATACAAATTTTTGTCCAAGACTTGGTTTACTACTTACGAATTTTTTTAAATTTTAAAGTTTAATAACTTCCGTTTTTGGTTTCGGATTTTAATAAAAAAACAATAGGGTTCTTCCCAATTATTAGGAGAATTTTTTAGTACCAGAACGAACTCTTTAAGTTAAACCGTTTTTGAGTTATCGTGTATACACATAGACACACACACACACAGACACACACACAGGTCGGGCAAGTAAAAAAAATAATCTTTTTACTTGCCCGACCTTAATCTATAAGGGGCAAGTATTGTAATCGCGAAAATTTTCGATGTCGAGATTTTGACTGATGACCACGTTTCATGGTCCAGGGAATCCAAAAAACCTATTTTCGAAGTGCCGTCCGTATGTGTGTGTGTGTGTCTGTGTGTGTGTGTGTGTGTCTGTGTGTGTGTGTCTGCGTGTTTTTGTGTGTATACACGATAACTCAAAAACGGTTTAACTTAAAGAGTTCGTTCTGGTACTAAAAAATTCTCCTAATAATTGGGAAGAACCCTAATGTTTTTTATTAAAATCCGAAATCGGAAAGGGAAGTTATTAAACTTTAAAATTTTAAAAAATTCGTAACTAGTAAACCAAGCCTTGGACAAAAATTTGTATAGGACATAATTTGATGTATTTTTGAAGATTTACCTAAATCTTCTTTTAAATTAAAAAAATATATATATACCTATTTTTTTTTTTTATTATTATTTTTTTTATGGGAGGGCAAGTCTAGCGAAGGTCTCCCTACGCCACTGGTTTATTATTTTCAAGTAAGAGCTGCAGCTCCGCAGCGCGTACTCAGGAGCCGCTACTGCCTAATCATCCGGTTTACAACTATATGAAAACCGGAATAGTACACTAAAATTTTTTTGATGAGATAAATGTTATCAACTAAAACTCGATTGAATGATGCCAGTTATTGAGTTGAAAAGTGTATGAGACGTGTGTCACTCCTCAGTGAATATCGTGCGTGAAGTATCGCTCCCTTATTGGCAATATCTGAATTATGTCTGTAAGGGGTTGGATGCAGTGTAGGTAGCGATGTTTTCGCTAATCAACCCCGGTGCATCAATCATCTGTATGTGTGTATATAGACGGGGGTGAGGGTTGTATTGTACATCCCGGTAACCTACATCATATACATCACGTTACATCTCATAAGAGTGCGAGAGTAGGAGGCTGGGACGGTGTCGGGGAACTGAGCGCCATCCCCGCCGTCGAGCACGCGGCGCCCGTTCAGTTCGCGTACGACAGCCCAACAAAACAGTGTCAGTGCTATTGTGCTCGTACGGATTAAACATGTAACACATTGGTAGGTGATAATCATGATTAAAACACACACTAGACTATAACTAAAGCTATCAGCGCAATGAGAAAACAATGGATTAGACCGGGAACCGCCGGATCCAATGCCACATTACGCTGTTAACTGGAAAAAGTACGGCAATTTTATTTTGTATAGATAAAGATTAAACTTCTTACAATTTACTGTAATTTCTTACAACTTGTATAATATAACATGTGCAAACAGTCATCGTTATAGCCATTTATACTTCATACAAATAGATATTACGACAGCGGGAAACGAGTGGCAATACACACCTTTTGATTAAAATGAAAACTTATAAAAATGTTGTTTTATTTATTTTACCCACAAACGAAATATCCATGCAAACACGGAATTTTGCGAATATCTGTAGACTTCTATGCAAATACTGAATAATTACAAAATTTTATACTTTAAGTTTCAACTTTTTGGTACTTTTCCAGACACCAGAATAACTCGAATTAAAGTTGTGGATCCATTTAAATTTTATTGAAATGGATCTTGTTTCAAAAAGATTCCCTACCCGTGGATTAATCAATATATTACTCAGTTACGCAAAAGTTGAGTAAGGATTTTTTTTTTTCCATTTGCGACCCATTATTGAGTCTGGACCCATTTTAAAGAAACACTGGTTTAATGCATTCAATTCCGCAAAAACCGAGTACTTTAGGTAATCAAAATCACAATTCTTAAAAGTAATCTCGAGACAAAAGACAACTAAAGCTACTAGCGCCTACGAATATATTGAATTAAACAATACGTGCATATCTGTGCGCAGTGGCGTCGCTAGCGGGGCGTCCAGGGGGCCCGGGCCCCCCTAAAAGTTGCTCTGGCCCCCAAAGAATTGCTTGGAAAAAAATATATTTTTGAAGTGAGGACCTTTTTTTAGGTCATTACTTGTGTAATAACGATAAAAAAATATTTCCTGGCCCCCCCAAATTTTACCCAATTTTTTGCCCCCCCCCCCAGATTTTAAGAGCTAGGGCCGCCACAGCCTGTGCGTTAGTTAGTTTAACTATTTAAGGCTATTAGTACTTTAGATAACCGAACTCACAATTGTTAATGGCAGTCTCAGTAAACTGCAAAAAAGGCTAGTAGCACCCGTCAATTCAGGTAAGCTTATTTTATAGATCCACCTAATAAATATATGATTTTATTAGCTATTAAGGTTACTAGTGTCTTCGACAGTCTACCCCGCAATCTAAACTTTTACTCAATTTCTTTAACCGCACATTTTTACAGTTATTTGTTTATTGTTAAACAACATGAGAATTGTGTTGTAATATAGCAGTGGCCATGAAAATATTCATCAATTGTTGATAATTAGCGGTTGCCATGCCAAAGTTTGAGCGCCTTCAGTTTTCCTTTATATTTTCCTTGAAAACTCCATTCAATCGTATTTTCATAGTTTTAATTAAGGCTGTCAAACCGCGCACAAATTTTCTTTTTAATTTGAAAGCTTTCAAAATTAATTAATCGCTTTCAACAAAACTTTTCAAATAATATTACAGAAAACGCAAAACATTGGCTGAATCGTTTCAAGACTGGAAAAAAACTAAATTTCCTAAGCAAATACTGCACCTTCAAAACCAAATATTTATTTAAAATGAGACCTCATCATCTACATAAACAAATAATTAAGTTTTCATGATTAAATAAAGGCACTCCTACACATAATTTCAAAAAAATATTAGTACAAATAAAATTAGCTAAATTTATATTTTGTGGCGCCACCACCAAAAAACATGATTTTTGGGAACTATTTTATATTAACAACAATATATTAGGTGCTTAAACTCTTTAGATCATTTTTAGAGTTTCGTAGGTATAACCAACCTTACACCAGTGATATCCAAAATACGATCCGCGGGGCCCAAAAATTTCTACCTGGTCCTGGTTGAAATTTCCCCTCTCTCGGCCAGGATTGGTTTTCTGAATATTTACCCACTTGTCCTTAAGCGATTTTCTAAGTAACTCCTCCCGTCCTAAATTAAATATTTTTCTGAATTTCTATCTCCAATCCTCATGTGTTTTTTGAATTTTCTGAATTCCCGTGAAACAAATATATATCTGTTTCACACAATTCTATGTAACCTATCAATAACGTACTTGAACTACACGTATCAACGTACGTCTGTATTTTTTATCTTCGTTTGGGGGGGTCAAAAAATTCGGGGTCAATTTATTATTTTTTCAAAAAAATAATGTAAAATTTTGCGTGGGGTATCAAATGAAAGCTACTTCTATTACGTATGAAAAGTAGTTGTAAACAATCTTTCTATTTTGATATTAAAGTCAAAATGTGCAATTTTTTTGTCGCGATACCTACGAAATCCTAAAAGTTATAAAACTTCACCTCATTTTTAGGGTTTTGTCGGTATGACCAAAAAACCCTTATACCGTCATTTTGTCGTCTGTCTGTCTGTCTGTCTGTCTGTTCGGTAAAAATTGTAGCCAAACGGCTAAACTTAAAGAGTTGAAATTTGTCATGTTTATACAACTCTTTGACCCGCACATAGGAAAAATACTAAAACATCTAAAAAACACAACCCCTAAAAATATAAACAAATATGTGCTCATCGAAAAAAAAATTTTTTTTTTTAAATTTTGACTAGGGTATTAAATGAAAGCCCTTAGTACGTGGATTAACGATCAAAATTTTATTTTTGCAAAATAAATTATTTTGCCGCTATTTTTGCCAAAATTGTGCAAAAAAAAATTGTCCCACACCCATTTTAGCCCAGGTGGTTTAAATTAAAAATCTGAAAAAATTCTAAGTAATGTACATTGGTGTGAACCGGAATAGTACAACAGGAATTTTTGCTCAGATTATGTTTTCGGAAAATAACGCATTTTTTGTGTTTTTAACTAAAATATGTTAAATATTTAATTAGCTCTGAATTTAATTACACAGTGGATGAGTAAGGGCTCATTGCGTAGTTGGTTTCGTCGTTGATTTGTAATTTGCAAACTAGAGTTCGAATCTTGGCAATTTTAATTTTTCTGTTTATTTTTTGCATTTTTATTTTGTTTAAATTATTTTGTCAAAATTCTAGTTATATTTTGGTAAATGTTGCATTAAATTTTTAAAAGCGTAAATTTAATAACCAGTGGGAAGTGCTGAAATTATAATTTAATTCTATGTTGGAATGTATACGAAATCAGAGGGCGGAGCTTATGATTTAAGCAACTAATAGAAGCGGTAGGCGCAATTTTCAAAATCTTAATGAACCTTGCTATATAAAAAAAATACTGCACATATTTAGAAACTTAAATAATGGTATTAGGCATTCGAATTAAAATTCATAAAAAAATATTTTGACATAAAATTTGTTTTGGCATCCCAAATAATCATCATTCAGTTACTAAATACCTGCAAAACCCTGAAATGTGTGAAAATTCACACTTCACATCAATTTTTTATAATTGGGTGCTAATGACCATAGATACTGTGTGTTAAGAAGTGTATAACTGTTAACACCTGAAGTTTGTGGTCTTGAATGCCATTTTAAATTCTTGCGTTTTATTGCAATCGATTTTTTTACGTTTCTTCTGAACGCTTTTCTTTTTTGAGAGGATTTATTTTGGTGAGCATTCCCTGTCGACAGTTTTTTGCCCATATATCTCTAAGAGAGCGATTAATATCTCCGACTATAACATGAATACCATCTACAGATTCACGCAAATTTGTTTTCGTCAACAGCAACACATTTTGACAGTGCAGCATTATACATATGGCTTATGAAATTTTCTGAACTTAGACAAGGTCTTTCAGTTTCAGTCTTTTCATACATTGATTTCACAAAAGATTTTCATATAAATTTCTTGTCAAGAATCTATTAGAGTTACGTTTTATCAAGAGATTTTATATTTTAATATTTGTTGTTTTTACATAATGTTTGAAAAAGTCCTGAAAGTCAGTTTAAACTGGTTTTGTTCAAATTGAAAGTTACATTTAGGTAAATATGAAATGTTGTTTTTACTAATTTACAACTTAAAATCAACATAGATGACCCGGAGACATGTTACTATGCACACAACATTTATACACCTTTGCTCTTTTGGTGGCAGCGCCATATAACATTCACCGACCATCATCACAAAGCACATGAACAAAATACTTTATAACAGAGAAATTATTATTGAAAAAGATAATAGCGTGTTATATTACGTAGACAGTTTCATGATACGTATTTATAACTCACCGTAATCATAGAAATATATGTATATATCTGTCAAAATAGAAAAAATATCGCAAAAATTTGAAAATAAACATTGTTAGTTTTTATTTGTATAATTTTCACATATTTCAGAATTTTATTAGTATTTAATGTATATACTTGTATCAGTTAATTTAATTATAGAGAGCTTTAATTTAAAACTATTATCACAAATCCATAAAATTCGGTATCTTTCGAAATAATAATTTAATTCAAAATTCCGTTTGTTCTATTTTGGCTCACATCACTGTGCAAAGCTCTGAATATTTTCAGATTTTGAGACCAACCTGTTATCTTTCTGAGTTCAGAGTGAAAAACAAAAAAAAATAAGTACAAATCGTCTTAAAATAAAAGCATTATTGAAAACGAAAGTTAAATTACATTTGTAATATTTCAAAATTTTTGAACCCTACATACTACAAAGGTCTCTAATATAGCTATATAAATAAAATTAATAATAGTAATAAATAAATTGTTCGGGCTCTAGACCAGGTACAGTCTACATCAGTGTTTCCCAACAGGTGGTCCGCGGACCACCAGTGCTCCCTAGAAAAATTTTAGTGGTCCGCGAAAGTTTGAGTTTTTTGCATTTTTTTAAAAAAAATTTATGCACATTTTTTATGTAAATAATTTATATTTTGTTTATTTTCTGTAAACTTTCTGTGATTTTCTACATATAAAATAAATGTATTTAGTTAAATATATTTGTTTTCTTGCAAAAAATGAACTAACAATTATTATTAGTGGTCCGTGTTAGAAAATTATATATTTTACTGGTGCGTTTTTAGTTGAGAAACAATGGTCTACATGATTGCATATCCGCAGGGTTTGGGATGCAACCATGCGTATACAGTCCCATCGATCCCTAATATGACGTGTTCTAGGAACCTGATTTGAGGGATCTATGAATCCTAGTCAACACCTTGACAAACAATAAAAAAAATGAGTCCCCAATATCGAGTAAACGCATAGGGCAGGGGTGGAAAGATCTGGTTCTATACCTCCGATACTACATGAAAACCACGTGATCGACGTTCAACCATTTTATGCTCGTTTAAACAACGAGAATGAATAGGCTGCTCAAGTGCACGACATGTGGACGAAGTGAATTCTGGGATTTGAACCTCGTGTCTGTGGTACCGTGGGTAAGCGTGTTACCACGGTAGCACGGCAGGCAACATATTGCACGAAGCAATAGCTAGTGTTAACTTTAGTGGAACCCAATTCTCTTCTCTTTCAGTTTTTCAATTAAGAAAAGCAAACTGTTTGCCTGTTGGCCGTGTGGCTCGAGAGCTGGGTAGCAACTGCCTCGTGTTATTATTCATGGAGATTGTTCTGTAATTAATCTAACTCTCATCTGGATCAAACAAATTAAACACTACCTACGTGATTACATCACGACCAAACAAAACATTCGGCCTTAGCTCCAGATGTCATTAACAAAAGTACACACACACACAAATGCACACGCGCGCGTACGCAAATAAGAAACGAAATTAGACTATTCACAAACTGTCACTTGAGATTGTCTCTAAAGCGAATACTTCAATTATTAGACTCGTGAAAAGGAGTTACAAGAAAAAGAAGGCTAGGAAAAATAACACTCCCACTATGAAAAAAATCAGCTGTGGCCACCACAGGACCGACCGCCATCATAAAGTACTTATATAAATTACATTCTAGCAGCAGAGTAGAAATAACTTGACCTAATATTTTCTAACAGAGATATTATTTATTAAAAAATTGAGACTTATCATAAAATGAGACCTCATCATCTACATAAACAAATAATTAAGTTTTCATGATTAAATAAAGGCACTCCTATACATAATTTCAAAAAAATATTAGTACAAATAAAATTAGCTAAATTTATATTTTACAAAAAAAAAAAAATTACATAAATTATTCGAAATTTTTCGTTTTATCAAAAAACGTCTCAAATAAAAATTATTAGTTATTGCTTTTATAGCAACTTTTGTTTAATAAATTTTTTCGAGATATTTTTCTGTTGTGAATTATTCGCAAAAATCTTAAAATCGACACGAGTAAACTCCCATTTTTAGTCGATTGATTTTTACCAAAAGTTGATCAACTTATGCCATTGATGCCAGAAGCTTAAATATGAAGTTTCCTTTTAGCCGAATTTGCTCTGCACGTGTACACAAACAGACGGACGGACAGTCCGACAGACAGACAAACAGACGGACAGACGGACAGACAGACGGACGGACGGACAGACAGACAGACGGACAGACAGACCGACAGACATCATGCTAAAAATAATCAAAACCTTGTAGGGACCTCAATTCGTGGATATGCATCGAAATCTCGAAACGTCAAAATTGATATGATCACAATACCTCACTTATATATGTTGGCGGTCGGTAAAAATGGATGTGATGAATTTTCTCAAATTTGGGAGTTTCATATGTATCTAGAAGAGCTAAGAACCTAAATCGGTTTTTCGAGTACCAGGTTCGTTAATCCGTAATTTAATTTTTTTGGCGCACAGCAACAGTAGCAATTCGCTATTAAAAAAGTGTACCATTAAAATAAATTTTAAAAATGTCTGTACCACATATAAAAATGTACAACATACTGATATTGAGAGAGAATAGTTTCAGGTACCACCAGTGGCACATGTACAACAGTTTGAGAAACGCTGACTTAGAGTATATATTAAAAAGAATAAATTAAACAATTAATACATAAATAAAATTTTAAAAACTTGTCTTCGTTAATCTAGATGTTAAGATCGAACACCCAATTTAATTTAAGAAAAATATATATTTCTTCGAATACTGTTGTATACTCTATCTTAAAAAGGCTGATAGTAATAAATCATTTTGTCAGGCAGTTACCAGTGGCGTGCACATTTTAAACACGATTAAATTGGTTTTGTGTATTACTATTTATCATTTTATAAAACGCACGCCTGTGACCATATTTATCATATCATTAAACACACCCCTGTGACCATATTTTTCCTCAAAATTTTAGGGTCAAATTTTTATAGTCTATTGTGTTTAACCCTAGTTCGTATTCCCATATAATATGTGCGGCACACTCGGTTGTTTTTAACAATATTTCGTTTCGAACTATTCATATTTTGTCGCTTTTGTTTTGACGCTTCTGTGTGATAAAACAATAACTTTTTACAAATAATAAATTTTATTACTATCAGTCTTTTAAAGATATAGTATAGATTATTTCTTTATTTATTTATTTTACATCGGCCTATTTCTGCAACGAGGCTAATCGCCGATGGCAGGGGGCGAGCTCTTACACCTAGATGAGGGGTGAATTATTGTGAAATGAGAGTAATGTAAACATATTATTCTCGCCCGAATAATATCACCAACGGAGAATCGAACTACCGACCGCACAATCCAGACTGTTTTCACCAATCCAAACTGCACGACTTGGATGCGCTTGGCCACTCCGTTGGCTTGTTGTAGATTATATTTTTAAGTCTTAGGCCCGGTCTTTCCACCTTCAGATAAAGTTCCAGGTAACTATCTGACAGATAAAGTTATTTGTAACTTCATCTGATGAATAAATGTCAATACCAGTCAGTGAATTCAATACGTCAGTCACATTATCCGTTAGATAACTATCTGATAGATACATTTGTATAGAAAGAAGGGATGACATTTACTCAGCAGATGAAGTTAAAAATAACCTTATCTGTCAGATAGTTACCTGGAACTTTATCTGAAGGTGGAAAAACCGGGCCTTAATGTATTAAGATTATATTTTTGATTTGTTCTTCGATTTTGTCTTCTTTTTTTAATTCCTTTATTTTAGGACGCTTCAGATACTTCGGCTATTAGCGTCCGACATATTATGTACATATTTAACAAATAATATCTTAAATTTAATTAATATATATTCCAATAAAACGGTTGTCCCTATTAACCGATATCCCAATTAACCGGACTGTATTTGATTAGTGAAGCATGATGTTTGATTAAGTGATATATTGTAACATTTTTAGTGCCGAATATTTATTTTTAATAAACAAAATTGCAATAAATTTTTCATTATTTAATGAGCGCACGTAAAACAGTATTGATTCAAGAGCCGTGACTGTAATAAAAGACAATGGCGTTTAATTCCGATAAGAAAATATTTAGTGAAATTTATGTGGGCTAATTGTAGTGAAATATAGTCCTTTCTTTCGCGCTCCTGAATAAATGATCACCGCTTTCCGACCATTTATATTTTTTATTATCTGGATACAAATATAATCTTAGCTCTTTATAAGGGCTTCACGAGGGCGGCGCGACGCGGCGGTCTCTTCGCTCTCTACTCTTACAAACATCGTAAAAAAATCACACTGATTGCTCAAAGAAAACTCTATCATATCGTTTTATTGTCCTGGATCGCAGCCAGCGACTTTAAAACCACTCAGGAATATACCGAAAATATCACTTCAAAAATTGGCCATAGTCTTTTCGTATCAAGTACACCCCAGTGATTTCACAACCAATGCACATGACTATTCAACTGGGAGGCTTTAGGTAATATTTCGCTGAAACTGCCCACCGAAACAGAAGGCAGTAGCCCTATTTAAAAAAATCTAGAAGAGCATTTTAAGAGACACATCCGCTATTGTCGTTTTCTGACAACGCCGTTTGTGTGTAGTAATGAAAAAATTGATGTGAAGTGTGAATTTTCACACATTTCAGGGTTTTGCAGGTATTTAGTAAGTAAATGATGATTATTTGGGATTCCAAAACAAATTTTATGTTACAATATTTTTTTATTAATTTTAATTCGAAAGCCTAATACCATTATTTAGGTTTCTAAATATGTGCAGTATTTTTTTTTTTTTTATATATAGAAAGATTCATTAAGATTTTGAAAATTGCGCCTATGGCTTCCATTGGTTGTTTTAAGTCACAAGCTCCGACCCTCTGATTTCGTATACATTGAAACATAGGTTTAAATTATAATTTCAACACTTCCCACTGGTTATTAAATTTACGCTTTTAAAAACTAAATGCAACATTTGCCATAATATAACTAGAATGTTGAGAAAATAATTTAAACAAAATAAAAATGCAAAAAAAAATTGTCTCCAGGAAGCGAACCGTAGTTTGCAACTTAGAAAGCGAGAATGCTAACCATTAGACTACCGACGTTTACTCGTTTACTGTGTTACATAATAAATTAAATATTTTACATATTTTAGTTAAAAACACAAAAAATGTGTTATTTTCCGAAAACATAATCTGATCAAAAATTCCTGTTGTACTATTCCGGTTCACACCAATGTACATTACTTAGAATTTTTCAGATTTTTAGTTTAAACCATCTGGGCTACAGGATGTGGGACATTTATTTTGCAAAATTTTGCCAAATATCGCGTCTAAATAATATATTTTTCAAAAATAAAATTTTGGTCGTCAATCCACGTACTAAGGGCTTTCATTTGATATCCTACTCAGAATTTTTTTTCGATGAGCACATATTTGTTTATATTTTTAAAGGGATATGTTTTTTAGATGTTTTAGTATTTTTCCTATATGCGGGTCAAAGAGTTGTATAAGCATGCCAAATATCAACTCTCTAGGTTCAGCCGTTTGGCTACAATTTTTACCGAACAGACAGACGACAAAATGACAATTTTTGGTCATTCCTACAAAACCCTAAAAATGGTTAGCAACGAATTATTTCGATAAATTTCATTCCTTTTTTACAAAGGCACTACCGGCTTTACAACTCTCACTCCAGCTCCGTGCTCGCCCGGCGCCACTCAATGACCCCACATTTTGTCAAGCATTTTGTCTTCTCGAAAAATGACTAACTACGACGATAGTTTCGAAAAATTTGTATGTTTTCTGTACACAGACAATCAAAAATATTCGTAACATATGACAAACTGCAAATTTTCCCACCACATTCCCTACTTGGTAACCTGAAAGTAAACAAACGCATTCTTGGCAAATGATTGTAATTCTGCTAAGCTGCGTTTGATCATGGAACTGAGTGACTCACTAAGATCGTGCCTTATCAGTTTCTCTTATCAGAGTTTGTTAAAAAAAACTCATACAATCTATAATATCAGTTTAGTTGTGCGCCATAACCGCCATAAAACACTGCTGACAAAACAACAATACGCTCGTAAAACTTTCATAAAGGTAAGAACTGCATTAATAATTCCAATCATTGCACCGTAAGAACAGCATCTTAAGATATTACCGCTAGCAATGGCATAAAGTTTCAACAAGAAACATAAAACAACATACTCTATAGGACATACCAACGAATACAAACGAATATATACGCGTAACATACAACATAAACGAATGTGGTAAATCGCTTGTCGAAGTTTCAAAAAAACTATTTATTTGGGCTTATGTGCGTTTTATATATGTAGATGTATCAACGAATAAAAACAAATATTCGCGCAACTTGGAATATAAACGAACAATACATTGCTTATCAAAATTTCAAAGAAATGGTTCGTTTGGGAGCTATATATGTGGACGAATCAACGAATGGAAACGAATATACACGCGTAAGATGAAACATAAAAGAATAATAAAACGTTTTTTGTAATTAAAAAAAAATTTTTTGTTTAGTGTTGTATGTGTAAGATAATTGTGAATGTTGGTACAAGCAGAAAGAACATCGACCCTCAATATTTGTTATTGCTTCATCGCATTTCAGACTGTTGGCATTTAGTGTGAGTCCATTTAATTTCGTTTTTTACAATTCGTTCATGTGTTCGGTGAGTGTCACTTTTCAAACATAGAGGAAAACGCAAATGTCTGTTTATGAGTGTTGCTTATAGACCAGTGTTTCTCAACAGGTGGTCCGCGGATAACTGGTGGTCCTTAGCAAAATTTTAGTGGTCCACGAAAGGATTATAAATTATTATTTTTGAGATTTTTTGCTAATTTTTAAAGATTTTTTTGTTCATTTTCTGAATATTTTGTTCATTTTTCAGTGATTTTTTATGACAAAAATATATATAGAGTTTACGTATACAATTTGTTTAATAGCACACGAGTAAACTCCTATTTTTAGTCAAGCGATTTTTACCAAAAGTTGATCAACTCGTGCCATTGATGGCAGAAGCTTAAATATGAAGTTTCATAAAAATCCTTTCAGCCGAATTTGCTCTGTACGTGTACACAGACAGACGGACAGACGGACAGACAGACGGACAGACAGACGGACGGACAGACAGACGGACAGACAGACCGACAGACATCATGCTAAAAATAGTCAAAGCGTTATGTAGGGACCTCAATTCGTGGAGTTCCATCGAAATCTCGAAACGTCAAAATTGGTATGATCACAATACCGCCCTTATATATGTTGGCGGTCGGTAAAAAGCGAGTGGTTGCCATGGTGCAACATTTTGGAAAATTCTTTCTTTCTTTGAGTAAGGGCTTTATTTTTCTGTCTTGCGCAGTTCAAATATATTTCTCGTGTGGTCCAGCCAGCGTTGTGGAGGCTTTTCACGTCTTTTACCCTAAACCTATCCCTGTACTTGTCTTCTTTAAATCCTCAGATTAAGGATGGTTTCAACTTAACACATATGCAATATTTCATTTTGATTTTGGATTTGGGAGCGACCTAGATCCCACCAAACACGGTAGTTCTCAGTCCTTGCAAACAATATGTTATATAGTAACAAAACTATAAAATTCATTCAAACATTTATAACGAATTTTTAATGTTTTCATTTTGAAATGTTTGAATTGAATTGTAATTGCATGCTGGGCACATACTGTATTTGAAATACGTGTGTTATGTGGCATTTGCCGTCAAGGCCTCAATGTAATGTTTGTTGTTACTAAATATGTTATCATATCACTGATAATGCCAGGTGTAAAATTGCCCAACTACTCTAAACCATCATTTACATAACAAGATTGTTACGGCTAACAATCAAATTTTTAACTAATCTATCGTTTTGGGGAAGTGAACATCCAGGCCTACAACTCCTGTGTTGACCCAATTTGGTGTCGTTAATGTAAATCAGACATGGCCAAACTACGACTCATGGGTCAAATCCGGCCTGCAAGGTCTATTTTTGTGGTCCGCGTAGGCATATACACTTAACAACCCATATTGCAACGATCACGCCAAAATTTTCCGGCCATACTCATCATAGACAGCCAGAACTAATCTCGGAAATTTATTCGGAAATCATTATTGATTTATAATAAATGTATCTATTTCGTTTCATTTAATTGTGTTATTATTTATTTATTTTATGTTTCTGTAAACCGAGACGACTTCTGCAAACAGAATTTGGTATACGTATTTGGTAAACCAAAATATTAAAAATTTATGTGAAGTGTGAATATTCACACATTTCAGGGTTTCGCAGGTATTTAATAAGTGAAGGCGGTATGCTGAGTGTGTAGGACAAATTTTACTTTGTAGTAATCACGGCAAAATGAATGATATTTTTAAAATAATTTATCGTCTGTTAATCATATAATAAGACTGGTTATTAAATTTACGCTCTTAAAAATTAAATACAACATTTGTCAAAATATAACTAGAATTTTGACAAAATAATTTCAACATAATAAAAATGCAAAAAAAAAACAGAAAAAATAAAATTCGCTCCGTACTCGAACTCGAAACACTTCGTTTTCCAGCTTACGACACCAGTACTCTAACCCATTAAGCTATCGCACGCCTTGCATGTGAGTGTCTTACATTGGTATAACTTTTGTACTTTGTGAACAAAAAACCACAAAAAATGCGTTATTTTCCGAAAACATAATCTGATCAAAAATTCCTGTTGTACTATTTCGGTTCACACCAATATACATTACTTAGAATTTTTTTAGATTTTTAGTTTAAACCATCTGGGCTACAGGGTGTGGGACAAAAATTTTTTTGCACAATTTTGGCAAAAATCGCATCAAAATAATTTATTTTGCAAAAATAAAAATTTGATCGTTAATCCACGTACTAAGGGCTTTCATTTGATACCCTACTCAGAATTTAAAAAAAGTATTTTTGTTTTCGATGAGCACATATTTGTTTATATTTTTAGGGGGGTATGTTTTTTAGATGTTTTAGTATTTTTCCTATGTGCGGGTCAAAGGGTTGTATAAGCATGCCAAATTTCAACTCTCTAGGTTTAGCCGTTTGGCTACAATTTTTACCGAACAGACAGACAGACAGACAGACAGACGACAAAATGACGGTATAAGGGTTTTTTGGTCATACCTACAAAACCCTAAAAAGTGTAAAATAAATATGTTCGCGGATGATACGTTAATATATGTTGGAGGAGATAGTTAGTTATAAAGAGGTAGTTAGTGGATTAAAAGATGAACTAAAAATAATGAATGAGTATTTTGAAATGAACAGACTGAAACTTAACTTAGATAAATGTAAATATATGATATTATGTAAAAATAGTGAGTACGATTTAGATATAAAAGACAATAGGGTAGAAAGAGTACAAGTTAATAATTGTGTGTTAGAATTAGTTGATAAATATAAATACTTAGGAGTTGTACTAGATAGGAAGTTGAAATTTAAAGAGCACGTGCAATACGTAATTAAGAAAGTGGCAAAAAAAATAGGCTTTTTCCGCAGAGTTTCTTATAGGTATAGTTTAAGTAGATACACTAGATTATTAATATATAATATAATTATACTGCCACACTGTACATACTGTGCAACTGTCACTTTTATATGCAAAACAGATATAGATAAGTTACAGAAATGTTAAAATAAGGCCCTAAGAGTAATATTAAAATGTGATAAGTATGCAAGTATTATGTCTATGTTAAAGGCGATGAACTGGCTAGATATCAGTAGTTATGTTGAAGTTAAAGTATTAACATTTATTTATAAAATACTAAAAAATATGGTACCTGATTATCTAAGAATTAGAATTAAACAAAACAAAGATGTACATGTGTACAACACAAGAAATAAGAAAGATTTTTCCATAACTTGTGTTAAAAAGGAAGCAACTAAGAGCAGTGTTTTTTCTAAAAGTTTGACTTTACATAACCAACTTCCTAAGGAAATTAAAGATATTGAAAGATACAAATTATTTGAGTGTAAAGTACGTGAACATCTTTTGAAAAAGTTGTTTTGTTGATTTTTAATACCTATTATATGTAGTTTATTTAAGTTTAAATGCTATTTTAATTTCTATTTTTGTATTTTTGATTGGCCACTGTGCTATTAAATGAAGATATATATTTAACAGTTTGACCAGGTTAATAAAAAGTCCTTCGGGGTTTGAACCCACGTCTTATGGTTCCACAGTGAACCGAGTTACCACAGAGCCACGGCAGTTCATATGTTGCGTAATAATTAAATGAACATTACCAGTCGCGGGGCATGTTGAGAAACGCTCCCCTATAAGTAACAGCGTGGTAATGACGGGGACAGGGACAGGGGAAGGGACAGGGGAAGGTGAAGGTGGGTCGCTGATGGCTCTGATTTAATAATGAACCAAATGTTAATTGCTAACTACCACCATTTTCATGTTATCAGTGGAGGGTTAACGCTATCATTATATATTCATCTCTAATATTTGAGATTCGGGGAAAACACGCTCACTGAACTGGCAATGGAGAAAAGTGCTTTTCACACTGTTTCCGGCTGTTTTCCGGCCCCAACAGACACGGAAATAAACGTAAACAAACACCAACAAATGTTCAAATAATTATTGAAACCGTAAAAACTTGTGGTAGTTTAGAGCAACATGAAGGACTAATGGGATGACATCGACAGTATATAACCATAACAATATTTCAGAATATTTTCTGACCATGTTCAAAAACAAACAATAGGACAAAAAGTAGATGTTTGGGAGAAGTTTAAATAAAATTTATTTTAAAAGGAAGTAAGGGAAAAGAAGCTTTTTCAATAGTGTTTTATAAACAGCACAAAACCAAAAAAATACTCAGCATTTGTTTCTAGATCAAAGCCGTGCAATTTGGAGGCCCGAGGCTAACTACAATACCGACACCCCCATAGAAACAACAATTTTCCATTATTTCCTATGACACGATTTCATTTTTTTAAAATTGTGAAAATCTACCTACTTGTAACATTTCACCAAAAAATTGCTCCCCTTATTTAAGTTTTGGTGTCCCGTTTTAACAGCAAAAGTGAGGCAAGTGCCTTACTTCCCACACTCTCGGTAATTTCCTGACCTAGATTGTACCTACAGTATGAAACGAAATAAGATCGGGTCCTTTTAAAAGTATACGAGTAGATGATGATAGCAGGATATAACTCCTCCAGCTCTAGACTATTTTTTTTTTTGCGAACTGGTCCGTAATTTGTTTGATCATTTTATTACTCTGTCATCTCTAGTAAATTCCCAAGTTCCAAGTTAAATTATGAAACAATATGAATCATTAATTTCATTCAAATTTACAAAATAACATCCGCTCTAAATAGAAACCGCAAAACTTCCTTCAAACCATACAAATGATATATTTGTAATTTCAGTGTTGAATTGAAGAGATGAGGCGACCGTTGAAGCTGTCCTGATCAACATGAGACTAAGGGCGATTCTGAGTGTTTGCATCGTGTTCGCGATGTGCCATGATGGCCGGGCAATAATCACCAATAACGTGGTGCATTCCGTCGCCACCAGGCAATGCCCGGACTCCAACTGCCACTGTGATGGCCTCAACATCATCTGTGACTGCAAAGGATCTTCTCAGGTAAATATTACCAAGGTGACGTCCCGAATTTGCCAGGACAGTCCCGAATTTTTACCTTCCATCCCGAATTTTTTCAAAGGCAATATATGTCCCGAATTCGGGTTTTTATGTCCCGAATTGTCCCGAATTTTTGAAAAGGTACTTATTTTCAATATTTATTTTAAATATACATATTTTAACTAAAATTATTTTTATCTGAAATGGTATTTTTCTTGATGAACAGCTTTTGGACTGTGAATTATGAAGAAAACTGTGCGGATTTTAATAAAATGCTTCAAAGCAAAAAAGACCTACCCAATAAGGTCCATAGTTCGGAAAAATATAAAAAGTTTTCTACTAAGTAATTTTAATGAATAAATTTTGAATTCATTTAAAAAAATACTGTGATTTCAATATTGCTTTTAATGTTCCTTTTAATAATATAAGTTAATTGGATATTTTTATTTATTATAAATTATAATTATATATTAATGAATTAAAAAATGAATATAATTACATAATTATATTTGAATAATTAACCCCCTCCCCCGTCTATGAGCTCCCGTCCAGAATTTTGAAATAAAAAATATGGTCACCTTATATATTACACATATTTTTAAAGCGACGTGTTAATCAAAGACTCGGTATAAGCAGGCGTATCAATATCAACGTATCAAGAGTTACGTTTGCAGTAATGTAGTGCTCATACCACTCGCTTTGTAAGTGTGGGATCGTGAGTTCGATCCCCAATTCCTCCGTTTAGGAATTGAAATGACGTGAATTAAAATATTGAATTTAAATGCTTCCATTGAAAGCCAAATTGACATGACGTTTTCTTGTAAACATTGTCACCAACTATTAAATAGTGTCCCTGTTCTATAAATTAAACCTTTCATTAAAACGCCCCATGTATCCTTTCAAATTTCGTTAGAATTATAATAATAAAAATTATTATTTATAATGTGGGGCATTTTAACGTGATACGTATTTTTTCCCAATCTTATCTGTATTTACAGTTGATAACAATACCTGGAAACGTGACGCACTGAACTATTTATTAAACTTTTGATTAATTTCAAATATTCAATTAAACTCAGGAAATATTTACTGAAAATAGGAAACAGGAAAAACACCAACAAATACGGATTTAGAAAAAATATTAAAAAACCTCGACAAATTCGAGCTTCAATTGATTATAAATACAATTTCTAAAAGATAAAAACTAAATGAATATATTTCATTTCGGAAATTGAATATAGAGCACATTTACGACAAATAATAAAAACCGGAACAATTAAAATAATAATTATAAAAAGAAATATTTTATTTATTGCATAAAACTGCAAAATAACTTTTCCATTATATTATTCCATTTCTTATGTATATATACACAAGATTTACCTAAGGATGTAAAAAAAAACACATAAAAGTTCATATTTTTAATATTTATTGTTAATATTTTTTATCTTTAATACCAGAACTTAACTTAATTCGCCTGCAGAGATGAAATTTCTTTAAAAAGGCGCTTTTATTACTTTTACAACCTGATGACTATAAGTTAAACATATAGAGAAGTGTCCACCTCGAGTCCTTAGGATAGCTCTGCAGAAATTATTCAATATAGCAAATCATTATTTTATATATAAATTTAAGTAATGCCCCTAGACAAATCTTGTGGGTTTATTTTATAATACAATATAGTAATATACTCTTTTTTGCAGGAATTGATATTCAAGAAAATTGATAAAGTTACTGTAACTGACATTCGAATAAGCAACTGCCAAAAAGTTACAATTCTGAGTGAAGCAGTGAAACATTTAAATAACTTACGTCACTTCACCATAACCAACGTATCAGACTTGAGTCTTGAAAATAAGAGCTTAAACTGGTGCGGAGCTGGGAATTGTATTCGACATTCCTCTGATTATCCTGACCAACCAGCACTCGACATCATCATCCGGAACACCACCATAACGCAAATACAAAAACATGTCTTCAGCGAAAGGCTCCGGGAGATAACTTTAGATAAAGTGAAAATAAATAAAATCCCCTCTCTAGCATTCACCAATTTAAAATACTGTAAAAAAATTGAAATTAAGGATTCCGAAATAAAATCCATCGAGGGACAGGCATTTAAAAAATTTGGTACCGATTACCTTTGGTTGAACAATGTAACAATTATCGGTGAGATACCAAGTCGCGCCTTTTCCGATGTGGATATAACCGAAGAGTTCAAAATTCACAAATCACACTTTGGAGTAATAAAATCACAGGCATTCGTTATAAAGCCAAACACCTTCTACACGACAACACCATCATTGTACGTCGATATTACAAACTCTGTCTTCAGTCAGATTGAAGGAGAAGCTTTTAAGATCATAACGAAAGGAAAAGTTGTTATCACAAACAATTATTTCAAAAAGCTCCAACCAAATGCTTTCCTGGGTTTTAGTGTTGTTGGAGAAAGGCAATTAATCCTTCCGGATTTATTATTTAATAATAATACACTGAACGAACTGAAGAAAGACATGTTAGTGTTCAATAAAACAAGTTTCAATCCTAAAGTTGGAACGATATTCCTAAACCAAACGTGCAGCTGCGCAGACATACATATCTGGCAAGGCAGTTCGGGCTACGTAGAAGACATTCACTGTCTTGTGAAATCGGGAAGAGATTTCACCCGTGTAACAGCTAAATCATTTAAATCTTCCAACTGTGATACATCGTCTAACACCTGGATTATAATAATAGCAGTGATAGTAGCTTTACTAGTGGTAATTGTAATAGTTAGTGTAGTCTTATATATTCTGTACAGGCGATACAAGAAGAACAAAGAGAAGGAATACATCAACCGAGGAAGGAACAAGAATGGTTCGTTAGGACTGATCGTACCTGATGGTAGAACGTATCGGGAGACCGAACTGCACGTGATCGTGGAGAAAGCAGAACTGTTGACCACCGAGTTGTAAATCGTGCCATAATTCTAACACTATTACTTAAGTATACCAGTATTCAGGGGCGGTTTGTCATTAAATGCCACAGGACGATATTATTTAGACAACCAAACAAATTAACAAGTGATTTTATTCGTTGTAAAAATAATGTGTTATAGTGTACTTGAGGCCAGCCGTACTAAGCTCAGTGGGAATTTAAATAATAGACGTACGAACACTGTTACAGCGACAAACTATGAGTTATTTGCAGCTTAACAGTGGGGCCTAGTTCCATCGGGCCCAAATATTGATTCTGTTTGAAAGCGCGTGTATAGCTATTAAATATTAACCTGCTATTTCATTTTATTGCCCACAACCAGTTGTGTCATCCAACCGGTTTCCGGGAACCGGTTGTTAAAGCAGTCTTAAACCGCCGGTATATTTATCTGTAGCTCTATTTTTTTACCCCCCATGGGCGGATTCAACAATTGTTTCACAGGAGGATTCAATATATTGAAGATAAAAATACAAATATTTATCCCAGGCATTTGGAGTGTATACGAACCGCCACTGTCAGTATTATACTTAGTCCCTTACCTCAGTTTTGACAGAGGAATCATATCATTTTATTTCCGCTTCGTAAGGCTCAACATTTCCATGAGATGATGTACAAATACTATTTAAGCTGTGTTCATTTAGTCTGTAGGTCTGTGTATTATATATTTATTTCTTTTTATAATTTATGTCAAAACCAAATAAAGTCGCATCCAACGACTATAAAATTAAATGT
Source organism: Liopterus haemorrhoidalis (assembly GCA_963971575.1). NCBI lineage: Eukaryota > Metazoa > Arthropoda > Insecta > Coleoptera > Dytiscidae > Liopterus > Liopterus haemorrhoidalis. Next base: position 33,670,288 of record OZ020620.1, read on the forward strand.
AAACTTCGACAATCTGTCATTTGTTTTATTGCACCTTCTACCAATTTCACACAATAAAAAATACAAGCAAATATTTATAAAAGAAAACAGATCATTTTAGAACGACTCTAACGGCAACAAACATTTTTCAAATAATTTAAAAATGGTTTAATCTTAAATCTAGACTAGAAATACACATATTTATATGAAAGAAGGCAGACTTGGCCGAAGCAACCACTAAAGGTCAGTATGTGTACTTTTAAACCGAATCGCAACAAATGGCGCGAATGGTTGCAGCTATCGCTAAAATATACCAAAGTACGTCCGGGGGCATTTGCTCCTTTAGTCCAGTAACCTTGTCATGATTATGGGGAAAAAGTTGCATCAAGTGGGGGTAGTTAGTTTCGTCATTTTTTCTTGTATGGGATATGCCTGAGATGCAAAATCCAAGTTTTCGACCTCGGCAGCCCTCCGGAACACTTTTGAATTTCTCAAAAACTACTAAATTTTCGAACTTTTTTCGGTTTCTTACCATTATGACCATAAAGGAACACGTTTTTGACAAACATTATTCAATGCATTTTTAAACTAGATTAAATTTGCTACAATTTAAGACCAGAATGGGTTCAGTAGCTTCAATAGTTTCTGAGATACAACTTTTCAAAATTTGAAAAAATCTCCAAACTTGAAATTTTTTTTTTTTTTTTCTTTGCATTTTTCGAAGAAAACTCATTCAATCTTTTTTAAAGTATTTGATTAGACCTTTCAAACAAAAAAAAAAGTCTCTAGTATAAAAATTAGGCGACTTATGATCAAAATAAGGTCGGTACCTACTTTTTTCTACGAAAAAATCAGTGAAAACAACCCCCTATTTACCCCCCTAATTAAAATTGATCCTCACCCTTCTGTGGTTCTCTTCATATATGTATTTTCAGTACACCCAAGAAGTTTGACCAATTTAAAATGCCTAATTTTAGAAAAATTGGAGTTTAAAGAAAAAACGATTTTTTGCTATTTCGTATTTTTCACCCTTTTCTTCAAAATATCTCCGAAATTACTGGAGAAACGAAAAAAATGATAGAGCTCTAAATTGTAGCTTTTTTAATGACTTAAATTTCCCTGTGCATATATTTTCTGTACAGTGAATATTTGGCGAGATATAGCCGTTTAAAACCTCTATTTACAAGCGAACACCACCTTATTCGAGCCCTTCAAACTCACCCCATTTAAAAACTAAGGGATCTTAAGGAATTTAATTTACACAGCCTTATAGCTCTTGAAAAGCCCTACAAAATCGTTTTTGAAAAAACTTTGTATCACTAAAAATGAAGGAGCTATGTTTAAAAAACCAATAAATTTTTTTTCGAAACATCTACATAACCAGTATTTTCGGCAGCAATATAAGGTTTTGCAATGTTATTTTATAATTTTTGACAATAAGGAGTAGTTTTCACTTCTAAAAATAAACAGTGCCCATGAGCATGATATAGCATACAATTTTCAAGTTTGGAGATTATTTCAAATTTTGAAAAGCTGTATCTCGGAAACTATTAAGACTACCGAGCCCATTTTGGTCTCAAATTGTAGAAAATTTAATCTAGTTTAAAAATGCATAGAATGGTGTTTGTCGAAAACATGCTCCTTTATGGTCAAAATGGGCAGAAACCGAAAAGAGTGCGAAAATTTAGCAGTTTTTGCGAAATTCAAACGTGTTCCGGAAGGCTGCCGAGGTCGAAAACTTGGATTTTGCATCTCAGGCACAACCCATACAAGAAAAAAAAACGAAACTAACTACCCCCACTTGATGCAACTTATGATGTACTAGGTTACTGGACTACTTGTGAAAAAAGCTTTTTTATATAAAGACAGCAACAATTAATATTACTCAAAAAATACCAAAATAAAAATTTATTATGACATATATAATATCAGAATTATTAAGACTTTACCGCATAGTGTGCCATATATGCCACATTCCGATTTTTATTTTTTATTTTACTTTTAAAACTGAAACAGAACATTAGTTCATGAATGTTCATATATGCCACATACACAGCAATGGATCCTGCAGCATCTCAAGTAATGGGCTGCAATAGATTTGAGGATATCAAGCGAAATTTGCACTTCAACGATAACTCGAATTTAACGAGAATTTATTGAGAAAGGACAACTAGAAGATACGACCCCTTTTCGTTCAAAAATTCGAGAGCGACTGCTTTTAATCCTTAACAAAGAACACCTAGCAATTGAAGAGCAAATAATACGGATTCATTTTTGTTTGTAACATAATGTAGAATCATAATGTTCCATGTATGGCACAAACCCTATTTTCATAAAAATAATAATTAATATTTTATATATATTTTTTAAATTAATTTTTCTATCAATAAGAACCAATTCCTAATGCCCATGAATTATTTCAGCCAAAAATAAAAATTCATACAGTAAAGGGTTAACAAGAATCAATAATTTTTATAATACATTATTCATTAGATTTTTAAATATATTTCAAATTTTGAATGAAATTAAAATAAAAAAATATCACCATAAATATAATTATTGTAATTATTTGTAAAAATATCGATGTTTCAAGTGCCTAGCCGAGTACAAATTCAATTTTTCAGGCGCGCCAATAATTGAGATATATTGTTATGATCCTTTTCCGAAAAAGATTCGGAACCTCTGGTATAAAATATTTAACCACAGCTACCCCAAACATGCCTTTAGGCACAGTGTCTAGGTCCTACGAAAATTTAGGGATGATATTTGTCTGTCCCTATCAATAAATCGGGGCGAAGTGGGAATCACGTACATGAGTTCCTGGAATATTAGGCCCGTAACTCGTTGGCGTAGCCAGGTAACGGCTATAGTGCGTTCAAAGGTGAGTTTGCAGTACAGGGCATATGGAGTAGTTCTTTTTCATACTCTCTAATGGGTTTACACAATGACACTATCCTTTTCTTGCTTGTCGACGTTGCCAGCTCTAAAACGCGCTGATCTGTGAAGACGCAGTATTCTACAAATGGCCATTTGTTTTTGTTGAGTGTTATTTTGAGTTTTATAAGAGTTGATTTTTGTAAATCATACGAGTTTTTCATATTATTATAATTGACACATTTGACACTTTTACAACATTTGGCAACACCGCTCCCATTTTCCATAAGAGCTATACTGCAAACTCACCTTCGAACGCACTATAGATGCGTATCTAAATAAAATTGTTAAATAACAGATGCCATTTGTGAATGTAACTATTTTTAGGTTGTTCTAAAATGCCTATTCCACAATTTAAAGTGTTATAAAAGGACTCACCTAAAGGGCAGGATACCATCCAAAGCCTGGGTCACCGTAGGTGGACTGCTGAGAGCCAGTCCCTTTGACAGCAGAGTCCCATGGGCTGCTAATGTCTGCTGGGCCACAATCTCAGCAATTTCTATATCGCCTTCAGCCTCCTCACCTTCAAAAAAAAAAAAAAAAAATTTATGTGAAGTGTGAATTTTTACACATTTCAGGATTTCGCAGGTATTTAGTAAGTGAATGATGATTATTTGGGATGCCAAAACAAATTTTATGTTAAAATATTTTTTTATTAATTTTAATTCGGATGCCTAATACAATTATTTGGGTTTCTAAATATTTGCAGTATTTTTTTTTATATAGCAAGGTTCATTAATATTTTGAAAATTGCGCCTATGGCTTCCATTGGTTGTTTGTCATAAACTCCGCCCTTCTGATTTCGTATACATTCAAACATAGAATTAAATTATAATTTCAACACTTCCCACTGATTATTAAATTACCGCTTTTAAAAATTAAATGCAACATTTGCCAAAATATAACTAGAATTTTGACAAAATAATTTAACCAAAATTAAAATGCAAAAAAAAAAACAAAAAATGCGTTATTTTCGAAAACATAATCCGATCAAAAATTCCTGTTGTACTATTCCGATTCACACCAATGTACATTCCTTAGAATTTTTGCAGATTTTTAGTTTAAACCATCTGGGCTACAGGATGTGGGACGAATTTTTTTTGCATAATTTTAGCAAAATTCGTCAAAATAATTTATTTTGCAAAAATAAAATTTTGATCGCTAATCCACGTAGCAAGGGCTTTCATTTGATACCCTACACAGAATTGTAAAAAAAAATTTTTTTTTTTTTCGATGACCATATATTTGTTTTTTATTTTTAGTGGGATATGTTTTTTAGATGTTTCAGTATTTTTCCCATGTGCGGGTCAAAGAGTTGTATAAGCATGTCAAATTTCAACTCTCTAGGTTTAGCCGTTTAGCTACAATTTTTACCGAACAGACAGACAGACAGACAGACGAAAAAATGACGGTATAAGCAGTTCACTTTTGTAAGAACAAACTAGATCTGGTTATTTTGGTGATTTTTGTAGTGTATTACTGAGTTTTATAAACTTGGTTATATTGTAAAAAAGGCTTTACAGTTTTGGGTTATTTTTGTATTATTTTAGGTTAGTATTATATTTCCAAAATATTTAAGATGTCACTATTCAAAATGAAATATTACAAATGATATTTTTTTAAGGCCCGGTCTTTCCACCTTCAGATAAAGTTCCAGGTAACTATCTGACAGATAAGGTTATTTGTAACTTCATCTGCTGAATAAATGTCAATACCAGTCAGTGAATCCAATACGTCAGTCTCATTATCCGTTAGATAACTATCCGATAGATACATTTGTATAGAAAGAAGGGATGACATTTACTCAGCAGATGAAGTTACAAATAACCTTATCTGTCAGATAGTTACCTGTAAGTTTATCTGAAGGTGGAAAAACCGGGCCTAAACGACATATTTATAATATGACTTTTCAAATTATTTTTCTGTAATACCAACATGACATACAGTTGCAAATGTGCAAACTGTTGAAAACAAAATTTCCTCTTAGTTTGTTCTTACAAAAGTGAACCGCTTATATAAGGGTTTTTTGGTCATACCTACAAAACCCTAAAAATTACCTCACTAAACATTTTTGACACCGTTAAAAACCTACCTCCAATTGTTAATAGTTGTAGATCTTTTTTCATTAAACTCGCCGCGCACATTCCACCCAAGAAAGCCAATTCCGCCTCGAGATGTTTCAATCCACCGGCTGAAGAAGGCATCGGCCACTCATAACCGACCACCAGGCAACGGAAACCAAACGTTGAAGCTCTTTCATCCTTCAAATAATCCGAAGCAGTTTCAAGAGAGAATATCACTTCATTTCCTGGCAGAATGACAGAAGACTGCGGCCATTGAGAGGTGCAAGAACTGAATTTGTGTAAGACAGGCCAGTAAGGCATTGGGATGGTGTCAGTTTCCTCTTGATCGGAACGATTAGGTCCGATACTTGGAACGTACAGCTGGAGGCAATCCTCAGGCTGAGCAGTACCGCACGAAGAATCAAATTCTATTGATAGCCATTTCACGGACTCCGGAAAGGCCACTCTGAAAATAATTACAACACCAAAATTTACTTTCTGACTAAATGCCATATAAAAAATATAATTTGCCTATTTATTGCCTATTCTCATTAAAATAGCTGTATACCTGCATGTATAAGAATATTATTTCGAGAAAACAATTGTTCAACAATATTAATATAAATAATTCTTCAGCTTCTTTTAGTTAGTTTTTTTTTTTTAACTCTTGATAACAAAGTAACAGCCGTAAATATTATACGTATTTAGTCAATAAATATACACACAATATTTATCTAAGGGTATTAAAAAAAATTGATGTGAAGTGTGAATTTTCACACATTTCAGGGTTTCGCAGGTACAATATTTATTAACTGTGTGATTATTTGGGATGCCAAAACAAATTTTATGTCAAAATATATTTTTATGAATTTTAATTCGAATGCCTAATACCATTATTTAAGTTTCTAAATACGTGCAGTATTTTTTTTTATATAGCAAGGTTCATTAAGATTTTGAAAATTGCGCCTATGGCTTCCATTGGTTGCTTAAATCATAAGCCTCGCCCTCTGATACCTTCAAATATAGAATTAAATTATAATTTCAACACTTCCCACTGGTTATTAAATTTACGCTTTTAAAAATTAAATGCAACATTTACCAAAATATAACTAGAATTTTGACAAAATAATTTAAACAAAATATAAATGCAAAAAAAAAACTGAAAAAATAAAAATTGACGGCATTCGAACACAGTTTCTTACAGTAGTTTCAACTCACTAAGCGAGAATGCTACCACTGTGCTATAGAGGATCACTCGTTTACTATGTTAAATAGCAGATTAAATATATTACATATTTTGCTTAAAAACACAAAAAATGCGTTATTTTCCGAAAACATAATCTGATCAAAAATTCCTGTTGTACTATTCCGGTTCACACCAATGTACATTACTTAGAATTTTTTCAGATTTTTAGTTTAAACCATCTGGGCTACAGGGTGTGGGACAAATTTTTTTTTGCACAATTTTGGCCAAAATCGCCTCAAAATAATTTATTTTGCAAAAATTAAATTTTGATCGTTAATCCACGTACCAAGGGCTTTCATTTGATACCCTACACAGAATTGTAAAAAAATATATTTTTTTTCAATGAGCATATATTTGTTTATATTTTTAGGGGGATATGTTTTTTAGATGTTTTAGTATTTTTCCTATGTGCAAGTCAAAGAGTTGTATAAGCATGCCAAATTTCCACTCTCTAGGTTTAGCCGTTTGGCTACAATTTTTACCGAACAGACAGACTGACAGACGACAAAATGACGGTATAAGGGTTTTTTGGTGATACCTACAAAACCCTAAAAACAACAAAAAACCTAATTGTTTGTATTTATTATTAACAATTATTACCTTAAATACAACAACTAATCTAAACTCGCCTATACTGAAGAATTTTTTTTTGAGACTAATACTTTAGCATCATAATGAAGTTGCGATAAACACAGAGAAATTTTAAATTGCTAGAGGAAACAAATTTTTTTTTAATTAATTATAAAATTAAAATTTACAGCAGAATGTGATCCCCTTGAGCAGGGGTCGGCAACGCGGTGCCCGCAAAGCAATTTCTAAATGCCCGCCTAACCATGCGAAATTCTATTTCCGAGCCGCTTTTAGTAATAGGGGAAACTTCCTAAGCGCCCTGACATCTGGTGGCAATTTGCGAAAGATACGAAAGTCACATTGTTTTGTTTTGTTCAATGGAGAAATACGTGTTTTTTTTTTTTTGTTTGTGTTTTATTTTTGTGTATCATGAAATAAAAACAATCAATTTTGTTGTGTGCCGCAATGTAAATCGTAATAAGGAAGAATACATGCATGTTTGCTCGTTGCATTTTATGGAAAGTGATTTTTCACGTCCAAAAAAGACTGAAAAAAGCATTTATCGCACCCAAAATTTGCCTAAATCATCAGTTGATATATTAAAAGGCCCTTTTACTTTTTCAGGCAGAGATATTAATTTTTACTAATATATTTACCATATTTTTATTGTTATTATATTGATAGATAGTCAAAAAGAATTAAAAATACAATGAAAAACTAAAAATTTCCTTGAAATTTCTTTAGAATAGTATATTATTACATATCTTGTAAATCGTAGATTACCTTTAAATTAAGAAAAAGCTCGGAAAACAGGAAAAATACAACTCGTGTTCATTTTTACCACGTAAACAAATACACGAGTAACAGTTTAATGTCACTTTCGAGTGTTCCAGCTTTGCCACATATGGCGCTGCGATCTTAAAAAGTTTCCCCTATAAAAGTACTGTCAAGAAGACTAGACGTGTTATAATTTTATAAATAAATATAATTTAATATTCATTAAATTTAATTGTAAAACTAAATTTTAAAACGATTCCCAATATAGACCCAATATGAAAGAAAGCAATAAGGTTAATATTATTGTTCCAGTTATCTCGCGGAGATAAAAAGGCCCCCTTCACCCCTCCACATCTCATAGTAGTTACCTTGGTGGCCGCTTGAGGTTGCACGGAAAAAATTTAAATTATTCCGAACTCCCGCATTTCTGAATATGCCCACTTAGTAAAAAAGGTTGCCGCCCCCTGCCCTTGAGTCTTTAGGACAGCTCTGCAGCGATTATTCAATATGTGAAATCATTATTTTATATGTGAGGAGGTACAAAACAAAACCAGCTTTATCACAGTCATCAACACTGTGGCTATTTTAAAAAAACTTTTTTGAGTTTAGTTTCATCACTACAAGGTTTTTTTTTTTGATAAATCTAGTGTTTATGTTAATACGATTAAGATTAAATAGTTGGTTTCGCCAAGACTTGTCTGGATAATGTAGGTTTTGCTGAGATTTGACTGGATAAAGTTGGTTTTGCACCAAATTGCTTTCAATCTCATTTCTTAAGAACAGTACAATAAAACAAAATAAAATATTTGCTGCAAAGGTAATGGAATAAAATATTACTAAAGATTGAAAAAAAAAAAATATTTCAAAAAATGTTCAGTTAATTGTTACAGCAGTTATGTACGTGTTATAATTTGTTATTGTCAATTTGTATTTATCTACATGTGTTTGTAACCTGCGCAAATAGAGAAAATAATGGAGTGATGTGATTAGCTAAAATGAAAGAAAGAGTTGATTTTGCAACAGACTCGCTTGTGGATAAAGTTGGTTCTGTTTTGTCTTGCACAATTTGATGCAACATTATAAAGGGATATCTTTGATTTTGTTCATATTTTTTCTGTTTTATGAATAGCTTTCAAGGTAAGAAATGATAATCACGTGATATCTCGATTTTGAAAAAAGTCGGTTTTGCATTGTGCCTCCTCATGTGAATTTAGATAATATCCAATCCAGACAAATAATCTTGAGTGTGTATATTTCCGAAAACAACGTATTGTTTTTATGAATCTTTTTTTTATGTTAGAAATGCCGTAAAATTCGTCCAATTTATGAAAAATTATACAAAAAATAATACCTGTAATTATAAACTCCAGCTGCTTTGTATGGATGATCACTCTGCACCCAGGTGTAGTGCTGACTAGTTGTACTGACACCTTCAAACGCATCTTGATATCCTGGACAAGTGGAACTCTCACTACTCCCCGCCATCAAATTGAGGGCAGAGACATGCGGCAGCATATCTTGTATCAAATTCAACACCTGAACCCCGCTCCTCGGATCAGTCGTAACTAGAGGACTAATGTGACTCAACACAAGCGGCAACAAGGTAGTAATAATACACGATTCACTCAATATCTCCGCAGCATTAACATCCTCCGCTTTCTCCCGAGCTGTCACCAACAAATTAGTGCACCTCTGTACGATCGTGGTAGTCATACTCAAAGTACATTTTCGAGCTTGCAACTCAGCCATTGCTCGACTGGTGTGTTGGCTTTCAGAGTCCTGCGGGTTGCTATAATACAACATATGCGGAATTTGTCCACGTGTCTGAGTCGTCCCATTAAAACTCAAACTACATGTAGAAAAAGTGAATGTAGTTCCATCAGGGCCTTTAACTGCATTAAGTCCTCCATCCCCATTACTAGTCCTACCACCGTGGTTTCGTAATCTAAAAGCATACTTGACATTTTCTTTGATAGGAACAGGTCTATCAAATTTAATTTCCATTATATCAGGATTATAGTCTTCAGGCCCGAAAGATCCACGTACTATTTCTAGATTGTTCCATCTTTGCGTGTGAGCGTGACTTTCAGCTCCTCCCACGCTACTCTGGTCCTCCAGCAGTTCTAATTCGTACTCGTAGTGACCTAGACCGCCATAAACCACAACTCCAGCTATCACAATACCGACACGATCAACCTGGAAACAAATAGCATCAGGAGATCCATTTCCAGTATTCCAAGTCCTCGATTGATTTGTTCTGGTGAATCTACTAGGTGTCGTATGTAAAACTCTTCCGCAAGCCCCCTGTAACTCCTCGTCCGTAGCGCTACACTGGTGTACCAACTCCGCGACGACTCTCGCGAGGAGGTGACAGCAATTTCTCGTTAAACCAGGCAGAGACACTGCCTTATGTCCTAGCAAACACTGCCGAACTGGTTCAGTGACCAGATTCAACAACCGATCCAAAACCTCTCTCCACGACCATGATAATCCTGATCCTGTCCCTTCAACTTGACTTCGGTAACTCATCTGTTCAACTAAAACTGGATAATGATGTACATCTCCTCCAGACATCATCGGGAGTCCAGTGTTATCCGACGGACTTAATCCACGATGTAAACTTTCTGTGCAATTCGGAGAACCAGATAGAAGTGGGAAAGTGCTTCGGAGCCTCACAGAAGAACCACATAAAGCGGATAAAACGGCACTTAACAAACGTTCTCCGCTGAGAGAACCAGAATCTATATCTTTATCCATATCTGAAAGGAGATCGCATAGACAGTTCCATTTTAAGTAAGCTGTTGGATAAAACGCATGGAAACACGCAACAAAAGTACAATGGCACTCTTCTAAAATTCCATTCATCATTTTTAAATATACCGAATTTATTTTTTGGAATTTGGTTTTTCCGGTTTTTTTAATCAACATGAGACTCGGAAGGTTATCAGATAAGATTTGTTTGAGGAGCGCTCTAACATCTCCGACACTCTCCGCTAGGTGGACACTTTCCAAAGGTATTTTCCGAGTGACTTGATTCGGGTAAATCTCATTTGTATAAATCCGGATTAGTCGAAGACTAGACCTGCTGATGTAAACTAGTCGTTCCAACTCCAACACCGTATATAATTGAGTCTGTGTGTCCACGATCCCCAACTTAAAAGTGTTCCAAGACCACTGCAGCAATGATAATAGTGACTGAAAGCATTCTTTTGTAACAGTTCTTGAAAAATCTTTGCTGAGTATATAAACAGGCTCTACAGAATCCATTGGACGACTTGGAGTTTGATTTTCTGGTGTGATCACCCGATACAGAAGCTGTGGAATCTGGCCAGCGTTCACATCAGTGCCGTTGTTAGATTTTTTAGATGACTTGAAATAGAACAACACCTGATCTTCGGTGGTGACCATGGTTTGACCTGAGGACCCACAGTCAGACGATGGGCCGCTGATTCGACACCAGGCTACGTACCAACGGTGAGCCTTCAAAAAAAAAAAAAATTTAAAATTCATGTGAGGTTCAAATTTTAATTTATTTTAGGGTTTTATGGGTATTTAGGGACATAATTTATTATATTGACCAATAAAAATTTATATTTCATCTATCAATTTAAATATTAAATGCTTTTATTTAATACCCCCTATATCAAATTTACATAAATAATAAATAAATACAAAATATTTAATATCTTTATTACAAACTGAGCGTACTATTTCAGTTCAAATCATATGCGTCGATTAGATTTTTTTTTCAGATTATTAATCCACACTTTGAATTATACAAGGTGTCTCAAAAGAAATTTTATATTTATTTAGCTTACTGCGTGAACGCAACGTATCCGAAGGGCGCGGGGGTTATGTCAATCGGTAGCCTGGCTCTTGGGAATTCAGTCGCTATGGAGCGTTTCTCGGGAGCAGACCGCGCGTTATGCGTGCGAGAGTTTTACAAAAACGGTGATTCGGCGACTGTAGCACGTAGAAAATTCTGCAGTATTCGAGGTTTTCGCCACTTAAATGATGCGCCAAGCATTCCTCTCATTCGACATTGGGTTAAAAAGTTTGAAGAGACTGGTACAACGCTGGATAAATCAAAATCCGGGCGACCTAGGTCATCAAGAACGTGGAGAATGTTAATCAGTCTGTTCGTGACGACCCGAACCTTTCAATTCGGAAGCGCGCAAGTGCTTTAAATGTGCATAGATCATCATTACATCGCATTATGCACAAAGACCTAAAGCTGCACCGAATTAAAGCCCCAAGATGCCAGTCAGAGGCTTAATTTCGTAAATCAGGTGATTGAGCGATTTTCAACGTTTACCAACATTTTGTTTTCGGATGAAGCTCATTTTCATCTTAATGGCCACGTAAATAAGCACAACTGACGCTACTGTTAGACAACTTCTTGGTACCTGAACTGCAAAACTTTCCTGGCTATAACCAAAGAACATGGTTCCAACAGGACGGAGCAACTTCACACACGTCCAATATGTCTCTGCCACATGTTCCTGAAATTTTCTCAGGCAAATTGATCTCCCGGAGAGGTGACATAAATTGGCCTCCACGCAGTCCAGATTTAACCCCTATGGACTTTTTCCTATGGGGTTATCTTAAATCTAAAGTTTACGCCAATAAACCGACTTCACTGGCGCATTTGAAAGAAAATATCCGTCACGAAATGGCAGCCATCCCTGAGTCCACCTGCCGAGACGTCATAAGTAATTTTACTGTTCGATTAAATGAGTGCCGAGAACGCGAGGGTCTACATTTAGACGATATTATTTTTAAGAAATAAATCCCCAAAAAGTGTATTTTAATAATTAATAAACATTTTTTCTATATACGGCTTACTTTTTTTTTAATCGATCCACTAAATATAAAATTTCTTTTGAGGCACCTTGTATGATGTGCGACAACGTTTTTAAAAATATGTCCAAAAATCAAATCAAAATAACAAGACTTAAAGATTAATTTGATGGCCTATATTTAGTTTTTAAAAAATCATTTCTTGGAAGCGGCAAAATAATTCGATAAATTAAACAAAAACCGCGTACTATTAATGTCAATATGTATTCCTATAATTTTTTCAGATTTTTAATCCAGTAGGATCCTTTGTAGGAAATAAGGAGAAATATTTTTGTAGAACATTTTTAGCAAATTTTGATATGTTATTTTACAATACTCATATACGCATACAAAGGCTCAACAAATTTTTGTTTCTCTTACAAAATAAGCGTCCTACCCAAAAACTGTAATTCTCGTTTCTCACCTACAACGTAATTAAATGAATTTTTACCTCACCTACATCCACACATATAATTTTAAAAAAAGTTCCAACAAAAACTATCAAAAACATCAATATTTTACCATAAAAATAAAATAAACTGACTTATTTAAATGAGTTTTTGAATAACTATTTCCACATATAAACATATCAATTTAAAAAATTATAAAACAAAAAAAATACTTCTGTAAAAATAAAGTTACCTGTAAAGAAACCGGCTCATCAAACAGCATTGGATATTTCTGCCTCGGTCCACACTCGTACGGTATTTCTTCAGTTTCAGCCAAAACATCGCCATCACCCTCCTGTTCCCCCCCATCCGGGCCAATATCCAGCAACTTGATTTTCCCCGTGTACTCGCCACGACCTCCAAAAAGTCCAAACCCACCCAGCAAGACGTCGGTGTCCGTCATAAACCTGATGGCCTCTATAGAATGGCCGGAGTATCCCCATCCGCCGCCGTGAGACTCGAACCTGTTCACCGTTTGGAAATCTTCCCTGCAATAAGTCTTCCCCGTAACCAATTGTCTATCATCAATCTCTTCTTTAATAGCCGTCATCTTCATCTCGTGGGCTATCGTTAACGTATCCAGACAACTTAAAAGATGTATTGCAGCTTGTAATCTAGTGATAAAACAATTCGAAACAACAGGCAGTGCTAATTCCGCACTCAATATCGACAGCAAATTAAATCCATTCACCAGTCTCGAATCCTTTTCTCCATTTTTAATGTCTGTTAATATTTTTTTATCAGTCGTTATGACAGAGTTGTTCTGTACATCCGAGGCTATTACATTATAACAACAAATCTCATGGTTGATAGCGTTGTATGACCATAGAACGTTGTACAATGAGTCCATGCAGGCCGTCATATTACAGAAATTTACTTGATCAGTTCCGCTGAAGGAATTACAACTGCCATCATGTTTATTTATTACGAGGCATTTGAAGTTGTTTGAATGATCAGCTTGGTTTGGTACAAGAACTAAAACAAATAAACTGTCAAAATTGATGTCGGAATTTTTTCACACTTTTACAGGTATTTAAAAACTAGTAAACTATTGCGTTATTCCTTTTTCTCTCTCAAAAATTAGTTAACTATCAGTTTTTCAGATTTTTAGACCAACCCTTCTGTGTTGTAGTGAGTACCAAGATTTTTGTAACTTAGTGACAAAATCGCGACAAGTTATTTAAAAATTGTTGCATAATCTATACTCATTGGGTCATTTTTTTGGTCTGGGTGCGCGCCTTGACACGAGTGAAGGTATATACTTGAGCCGTGTAATCTAGCTGTTCAGCATATTATTTCATAATAGGGGATACGCATAAAATTTACAGTACCTAGACAAAATATTATAACCACTTATGATGTTTTAAAAAATCATTGTTTTACACCAAATCAACAAAATAGTAAAATACCAATTTTATTTTTATTTTGTATTTTATTATTTCAAATTATTTTAATACATTTATAAAATGTTTTTTAATATTTGTGTTGCCCCCCTTTGCTTTTATTACTGCCGCAATTCTTGGAGGCATACTCTCAATACATGCCCTAATACAATTTTCAATTTCTGGAGAGCCATGCCATACTTTTTAAATATTATCTATTAACTTGTTTATTAATATTATTTAAATCATAAACAAGTCTTTTCAGAAGGTTCCAAACATTTTCGATAGGATTGACATCAGGCGAGTTACCTGACCAGGACAAAATCGATACTTTTTGTTCTTGCAAATCAGTCTCTGAATAAAAATACAGAGTTGAGGATGTTTAAAATAGCTTATCTTTTAATAAATACACGATAGGTTAAAGAAATAACTAAAGTAGCATATGATTATAAGTCGGCATTTTTAATAAACAGTTGTTTTGTAAGTGGCTATAATATTTTGTCTGGGTACTGTATATTTCCTTAAAACTACATTTTTTTGATATGTTATTGTTAGTTATGTCACCTAACAAAACAAAAATCACATTTTAATTAATATTACAGCCAAATTTTTTAATTAAAATATTGTAAATTTGAAATAAGCCGACCACAGCGCGAAGATTGCCGAGTAAATACGACTGAGCATGACGTCAAGCCCTAGACGGCCCAGACTACAACATAATCTTTCATGTGTATATTGTATTGTTCGAGAGTTTTGTATTTGTTTTTAAACAATTTTTCACGCATTTATTATTAAAATGGCAGATAAAGATTTTGTTAGGGCTCAGAGTGATAATTTACCCAAAATTGATACTTTTATGCTCATGGAATATATGAAAAATAATGAATGCTACAGTGCTGAAGAAATACGTGGTGTCAAAACAGACTTGTAAGTAAACCATTTGTGTTCTATAACTTTGTGTTAAAAAAATATAAACGCTGCAACTCTGTAAAATGTAAATATTTATGTAATTTAGATGTCAGAATGTTCACTGAATGTTCCACATTCATTTTTAAGAAATAATTAATTTCAGCTACATTGTTTACATAAAGTTACAAAACGTTAGAGGCATAATTGAAATACTGCAATATAGGTTATATATTTTAATATAAAATTTAATACGGTAAACATGTATAAATTGTTTTTATGGAATTAAACTTTATTTTTAATTAAAATCACTCAAATTTTACACAATCTATAAAAGTTATACAAGCAAATAAGCTCACGACAGACTATGTAGGCTGTACGCTGTAGACTGGGTAGGCTGTACGCAGTACACTTATGTAGGGTATGACGCCATACGTGGTTTTCTCGCGCTACATACATTTATGAATTTTTTAAGCCTTCAAATTAAAAAAAAAATCAAAACTGTTTTTTATGTTTATATGCAACAAGAAGAATATAATAAAAAATTTAAAAAATCATGCCTATCCCTTATTTGAATGAGAAATTTAGTGGAAATAAAATCACGCAGCAGATCTATTTCTTTCACTTACTGATGCTATTCTTGTTGGCAATGACAGTCGATTTGGCCAGACTGATCGAGTTTATAAGCGACTCATCTATTTTCAAAAACGTCTGGTCGGCTGAAGCTCCAACCCAGGTCGCTCTCCGGCCATGCCTCGGGCCAATGTTCGGTATGGCCCCCGGCGCAGAGTACCAAGGACTTCTCGGATTATATCGGGACGACCCGCTTTGACCCGGCTGTGAATTATCGTGCGTTGAGGCGGGTGCTTCACGGCCCAGTTGTCCTTTCTATAAAACACAATGGAGTACTGCACCACTGGAATTCTAATATTAAACAATTCTACCTGGTAGTTTCCGAAGGTGTATACTTCGCCTTTGGTGGTGAGGATGACGGTGTGATTTCCACCAGCTGCTATGTGGGTGGCTGCGCACGGGAGCTTAACGAGCATTATCCCAGCCTGGGCCAGGATATCACCACAGCCCAACTGCCCGTACTGGTTAGACCCAAATGTGTACACCTAATAATACATTGAATTCAAGCGTACATTTTCACACATTTCAAGATATTTAGTATGTGAACAGACGAAAGTTTCATTTGATGTTCCACATTCATTTTTAAGAAATAATTAATATAGTAAAGGAGAATTTATTTGACAAATGGATGGATTGAGAACCGATAAAGAAATATATATCTATTTCACACAGTTTTATGTAAGATGTCAAGAACGTATTTCTGCTTCTTACTGTAATGTACGTTCATAGTTTTTGTCTTTTTTTTTTGTTATATTATAATATGGTAACTTCAACGTATGTCTCTTTGTATACACGCGCGCGCATTTAGCTCGAGGGCGGTCGTTAATGGTGTAGTGGAAAAGGTTCCACGTGTTCGATGCATTCTTGTATCTCTTTCTCTATTTCTAGCTTTGTCTATGAACAAATGATATGGCTCTATTAAACAATGGAAATTTTATTGCTATAGTTCTCTCCCATTGAACCATATGCTTTAATTAACCGTCATCTATCAACTAAAGTCTCCTTTACTATAGCTTTGTTCGCTGATGAAGGTTCTAACAAGGTACCAACAGTTAAAGATAGGGGAAACTTTTTAAGATCGCAGCGCCGTATGCGGCAAAGCTGGAACTCATTAAACTGTTATTCGTGTATTTGTTTACATGGTGAAAATGAACACGAGTTGTATTTTTCCTGTTTTCCGAGTTTTTTTTTTTTTAATTTAAAGGTAATCTACGATTTACAAGATATGTAATAATATACTATTCTAAAGAAATTTCAAGGATATTTTTAGTTTTCCATTGTATTTTTAATTCTTTTTGACTGTCTGTCAATATAATAACAACTAAAATATGGTAAATATATTGTAAAAATTAATATCTCTGCCTGAAAAAGTAGAAGGGCCTTTTAATATATCAACTGATGATTTAGGCAAATTTTGGGTGCGATAAATGCTTTTTTTCAGTCTTTTTTTGGACGTAAAAAATCACTTTCCATAAAATGCAACGGGCAAACATGCATGCATGGGCTTGGATTTTTGCCCATTTTTAGTTTTTGAGTCCATAAAAACCTACGATCCACTTTCTCTCTGCCACCAAACGTCGTTTCAATTGATATTTTTTTCGATTTAGGTAAATTATGGAATGTTTAAGAAGGATTCTTCATTATTCACGATTTACATTGCGGCACACAACAAAATTGATTGTTTTTTTTTTCCATGATACACAAAAATAAAACACAAACAACAAAAAAACACGTATTTCTCCATTGAACAAAACAAAACAATGTGGCTTTCGTATCTTTCACAAATTGCCACCAGATGTCAGGGCGCTTAGGAAGTTTCCCCTATTAAATTCTTGACACTCACGTGAATATCACGTACAACTATAATATCAAAAATATATCGTTGAATAGAACAGATCACCTCAAAGATCTAAGTGTTATACTAGATGAGAAGCTCAGATTTGAACGTCACATAAATTATGTCATAAATAAAGCATATAAAATGTCGGGATTTATTTTAATGCAAAGCTCAAAATTCACACACACACACCCAAAGACACTATTGATATTGTACAATTCACTTATCAGACCTCATCTTGAATACTGTTCACCCATTTGGAATCCTATGTACGATAAACATATCGATGGCATTGAGAAAATTCAAATTAAATTTTTTATGTTTTGCAAAAAGAAACAACATTATATTTCATTCATCCACTTATATTTCTTTCTTAAATAAAATTAATTATGAAACTCTTACAACAAGACGTATAAAGAATGATAGGATCTTACTATTTAAAATAATACATAATATCATAGATAGTCAACTTTTTATTACGGAAATTAACTTTAATGTGCCACAAAAAAATAATAGAAAACAAATAACATTTTACCTTCAAAACTGCAGCACTAATTTTAATTTAAACTCCTCCCTTAATAGATTTAAGTCAACATACAACAATTATTTCAATTCCATCGATTTGTTTCATGTTCCGCTGTCCAATTTTAAAAAACATATGAATTTAACAATAATTAACACTTGATTTTTTAATTTTTTATTTCCCCTCAATTTTGTCCAACTCTCATATCTTTTTATTACAATATTCGTACTTGTGACTTACTTGTAATTATTTATATTTTTCCACACCTGTTTGATTATATTGCAATTATTAGCACTGTTTTCGTGAAAAATAGTACCCATAAATAACTACAGTGAATTATCATTTCATAATTAACTGCTTACGGCCAATCACAAACCTACTTATCCATAAATCACTCTCGCTGATCCAATAATATTTGACAATGGCAATGGGGACGGGGCAAAACTGCCGTGAACTGCAGTGGTAGCAGGGCAACATGGCAAGCTATCACTTGCATTAAAATTATCAAATTTGAGTCTAATTTATTTGTTTAATAGGTGTGGAAAAAGTATTGTATTACATTCGCGATTATGGCCATTATTCACTCAGATGATTTGCGCCACTCGCCTGCGGCTCGTGGGCTCAAACGTCATCTTCGTGAATAATGGCTGTCATAATAGCTCATGTAATAATATACTATTATTTACTATATTTCTAGTAATGTATATATTTACCACCTATTTTTAATGCTCTGTATATATATATTTTGTTTTCAACATGCTTTGTAACATTATATATACGTAGAAATCTGTTATTGGCTACAAATTGTGGCTGTTGACATCTTATAGGGGAAAAAAAAAAATGATTTAATGTGCATGTCCAACCTGAGACGTTTTTGTCACCGCGAATACTCAATGTATCTGGCTGATATTTTGGAATTGTTACTAAATACTTGACACCTTTGAAAAATAGTGTTAATTATAATAATGATTACTTGTCCATTCTGCAGAAGGAGAACTGTGTGATGTAAACCAGTCGCAATCTGTACCACTGGGCTGTCAGACTGAAGATGTAAGCGCGCTGGCGGGAAACAGACGACCCTGGCCGGGTCCCTTTCCACATCAGAACCTCCCTGCTCTTTGGCTGCAAAATTTAAAAACAAAAAACCTCTCACAAAAATATGTCTCAACATTGCCATCTAATAAAAAACAAACAAAACCCGGGATAATGGCAAAAAATATAAAAAGGCGTGAATCTTAAAAAAATATTTATTGCAAAATAGTCATACTTATGTATTTAGAGCTCTACTTCTCAAAAATAACTACATATATTATTAGCTACATCTTTTTAATTAAACTTAATATAACTGACTTGAGTTCGACAACTCAAAAACTAGCCAAAAGGGATTTTTATACATATTTTTTCATGACTAATCATCGTAAAATTAGGCTATAAACACATTTTCATGCAAATAAAATCAAAACAATCTTGTAAAATTTAACCGGGGGAAATTCCTGAGTATCGGCGATTGACGCGCCAGTTGCCGTATAACAACAATTTTGCCCGCTCACTAAATATTATAGTAATTTTTACTGTATATCAACTAACCTGCGTTGCATGTAATGTTGACCGGCTGCTTATTCCCTCCATTAACTTTATTACTAAAAACTCCAGGTATAACAGGCAGCGCCCTGCTGTTACTCTGCTTGAACTTCAGTACCCCATGCTTGCCCGAGGTGCTGGCCGACTTCCGCTGCCTCATCTTGCGTTCGTCCAGCCTCCTCTGCAGCTGCTCCTGGAGTTTCGCCCCGTGCCTGCTCGCCGTCGGCTGAAGCTCTTTCACGGCTGTTCAGAGCGGGAGTGTTATTAGGTACAGGCAGAGACTATTAGTACAACAAACAAAGCAGCAGTTTGCCAACAAGTGCTTTTATTCAACCAAAACACAAAGCTAGGATATAATAAGCTAAATATTATTTACAAAAAAAGTGCACAATTAAAAACAAAATATACAATTCAACCATTAAACAAACATTATACATCAATATTCTGAAAATTCAAAGAAAACACATATAAACTTGTTGATCATTATAAACGTTATATGAACAATTAATAATTGTTATCTATACAAATAAAATTGGAGACAAACTATTTTTTTTTCCTATTTATTATAGAAGTTATTTGTATATAATTAATAATTTTTATCTATATAAGTAAATCTGTAGAGTACATCAGTTTTTTTCGTCCTTAAATTTCTTTTTGACATGTTTTAAGTGATAGTAAAACAGTATCCACCAAAAAATCAGTTCGTCCGTTTGTCTGTCCGAAATCAGGCATAAACAGCTACACATATTTTTACGATATTTGACAGAATATCTAGTAAAACTTGTATATACAATTATAATATTTATATATTTACTAATAACTAAAAAATATTTTATTTATTAATGTACATTTGCAATTTTCTACACATATAAAAATTATTTTTAACATAATAGGGGATACGCATAAAATTTATATTTCCTTAAAACTACATTTTTTTGATATGTTAATGTTAGTTATGTCACCTAACAAAACAAAAATCACATTTTAATTAATATTATAGCCAAATTTTTTAATTAAAATATTGTAAATTTGAAATAAGCCGACCCCGGCGCGAAGGTTATCGAGTAAATACGACTGAGACTGCTGGGGTTTGACGTGACAGATACAGACTAAACATAATCTTTACGTGTGTATATTGTATTGTTCGAGAGTTTTGCATTTGTTTTTAAACAATTTTTCACGCATTTATTATTAAAATAATTTATAAAATATATGTACTCACATTAAAATAGTCTTCACAAACATAAAGTTTACTTTTTTAGCTTTCAGCTATTACTCATACTTTTACTCATAGCTTTCAGCCACAAATTTCGCCTTTTCTGTTTTTTTTTTTTTTTTTCGACATCAGGTAATGATATAAATTGTTTTTTTGGATTTCTATTTGAACTATTTGTGCACATCGGTACTAAACAATATTTTCAACTATGTTTCGAAGTACTGGGGCCTGGATCATCTATATTTTAAATATTTTAATATAAAATTTAAATCGGTAAACATGTATAAATTGTTTTTATAGAATTAAACTTTATTTTAATTAAAATCACTCTAACTTTACATAACCTATAAAAGTTATACAAGCAAATAAGTTCACGACAGACTGTGTAGGCTGTACGCAGTACACTGGGTAGGCTTGGAGTATGACGTCACACGTCGTTTTCGCGCGCTACATACATTTATGATTTTTTTAAGCCATCAAATTAAAAAAAAAATGCAAAACTGTTTTTTATGTTTATATGCAACAAGAGGAATATAATAAAAAAAAATAAAAAATTCATGCCTATCCCCTATTGTTTCGAGTCCGAGAAATATAATATTGCATATTTTGACGGTTTACGATTTTGTGTTGATAAGCATTTTAAAAAAATGTCCAACTAAAAAATTAAATATCTTTGCAGTAAGAAGGAATACAACCCAAAACGGACGAAGTAACGGAATTGCAGCTAGTTTCCTATAATAACATTTATTATTTTGCCATTTGGCAATCAGGCATTTTCAATATAACGTTTAAATACGATCCTAAAGTTATAAACTAAATGAATATCATCTGTAAAAATAGTGTTGATAAAAGCAAATCTCCATGCATACTATCCAAAAATACATACTACATGTCCATATATACAGCTACTTGCATACTGTAAAGAACTGTTCCACTCGGAGCGGAGAGTGGAACAAGTATTGAGCTGCGAATATAAATAATAGAGTGCAGGAATATGCAGGGGTTCTACCTCTAATGACAAGATTGAGTCGCATCATGCCTTGTAGCTCGTGAGGGTGAGGATGAGGGTGAGGCGGGCTCGGGCCGAGGATCGCCAGCTCCTGGTTGTCCACGTGCTCACGCGCGCAGATCCTGCAGCAGCCGCACACCGCGCAGCCGCTGTCCCCTTCGCCACAGCCGCACTCCCTGCAACACATCACCACCCATAACATCACATCCATTGCTGACACCGAAAAATGTCTCAAATTTTTTGGTTTTATCAAAAAATGTCTCAAATAAAAGTTGTTAGTTATTGCTATTATAGCAACTTTTGTTAAATAAATTTTTTCGAAATATGTCTCTGTTGTGAAATATTCACAAAAATCTTAAACCCGACACGAGTAAACTCCCATTTGTAGTTAACCGATTTTTACCAAAAGTTGATCAACTCATGCCATTGATGTCAAAAGCTTAAATATGAAGTTTCATAGAAATCCTTCATAAGATGTACAGGATGTGCGGGGAAGAGGAAGAAGATATAGAGCACCTCGCGAAGTGGTGTAGAGAGATGACAGTATGGTCGGGGAGCACATTAGACCTGTTGCACGAAGATGGAAGGGGGGAGAGGTGGGCAAGGGAATTAGAGACAAGAAGGATTGAGATTGAGGAAGGATAACAGGAAGGGGTAAAGGAAGGAAGGACGAAGGTGGGAAGCAGAAGGGGAGAAATGGAAGGAAGGAAGGGGGATGAGGTTACCTGGAAATGGGGAGGAAGGAAGGGAGAAAGATGGTCGAGAGAACTGGAAGCAAGAAGGAAGGAGATCGGAGAGGGACACCAGAATGAGAATAGGAAGAAGGAGAGAGACATTGGAGCAAGAAGAAATGAGAATAAAAATCCTTTCAACCGAATTTGCTCTGCACGTGTACACAGACAGACAGACAGACAGACCGACAGACATCATGCTAAAAATAGTCAAAACGTTATGCAGGGACCTCAATTCGTGGAGATCCATCGAAATCTCGAAATGTCAAAATCGGTATGATCACAATACCTCCCTTATATATGTTGGCGGTCGGTAAAAAAGGTCCTCACTTCTAAAATATACTAGGGACCAGAGCAACTTCGGGGGGGGGGTCTAGCACCGCCACTGCTCTTCACACATATTTTTGTTTGATTTTAGTTAATTAAATAGGGACACAGTTTAGTTTGAATACTGACTGTCCTGGATTTCTGTCCGGTCTCATGCTGCTCAAACAGCTGATGGAATACCCGGTGCACTCCCTGCAAACGGTGCAGACCATGCACAGCTCGTGCCTCCACTGGTGTTTCCCCGGCGGGCACAGGTGTTCCCTGAGCGGGTCTATCCCCTCGCCTATCCCCTCCGGCGGCAGGGCCACCTGCAGGTCATCCCCGGACAGTCCTCCTTCGCCCGTGTCATATGGATCGAGGTCCTCCCCGGCCAGGCAGGTCTCCATGGCCACGGCAGCTGGAAGAGCTTCCTCTTTGCTCAGCGGGACAAAGTCTCGACCGCACTGGTACTTGTTGTTGATTCCGAAGGTGTAGACTTGACCTTTGCTCGTGAGGGCAACAGCGTGGGCTTTGCCCAGGGCCACCTGAGTTATAAACTCACCCTTTAGATTACAGACAAGACCTGAAAAAAATATATATTTTGAGCAGTGGCGGTCGGTGTATCATTTTTGGGTATGCAATTACAAGGAATACACACACTCGTGCTTTGTCGTTGCTATACTGCTGTTGAGCGATATAGTACAAGCTTGTCCGATCATACTAATTGCATACCCAAACATGTTTCACCGACCACCACTGATTTTGAGTGACATACCAAATGATCGTAGATTACAAAACAAAATTCTGTTCATTCAAAAAGTTATTTGAACGCTATTTTCGAAAATAACACTGGTCAACAATGAATTTGCATCAGCTTTAATTTTAGGTGATTTTTTTCTCCAGCACGTATGGATCTTGAGATATGGGTGTGTCATTTTAGCTATAAGATATACTTTCAGCGCAAATTCACAAAGTTCTGCTGCTTCCTTTGTTTGTGGGATAGTCGCGCAGTGAACGATCACTACATAAAACGTGATTGGATGCTAAGAACTGAATGCGAGCCCGATGTAAGCAGTGTTCACCACATTCCGCTGGTTAATCCACGTAAAATTTTCCTGCCGCCGCTACACATCAAGCTTGGTTTAATGTAAAACTTTGTGAAAGCGATGGGGAAAACTGATTCGGCGGGGTTTTAATACTTGGTTGAAACACTTCCCAAGATTAGTGCAGCGAAACTTAAAAAAGGCGTCTTCGTCGGACCTCAGATTCAAGAGGTTTCGAAAGACGAACATTTTGAAAAATCACTTAATCCTGATGAAAAAGAGGCATGGAAAGCGAGGCACAGAAAGCGTTTGTGTGGGTTTGTGAGAACTTTCTTGGAAATCACAAATCGCCCGAATATGAAAATGGCGTTCAACGGCTACTCGATTCATTTCAGAAAATGGGTTGTCTTATGTCATTGAAAATCTTTTTCTACATTCGCATCTAACTTTTTTTCCTGAAAACTTGGGCTGCGTGAGCGATGAACAAGGTGAACGCTTTCACCAAGATATTCAAGTGATGGAAACCCGTTATCAAGGATTTAAGAATGAAAGCATGATGGCTGACTACTGTTGGATGCTTTATCGTGATGAGCCAGAAAAATTCTACAAAAGAAAGTCAGACTCGCAGAGATTTTGATTGATTCGTGTGATAACAACTTTGCATTGATTTCTATTGATTAAAAAGATCATAAATACGTTAGTGGTGTTTGAAATAACAAATCAGTTCAGCATAGAAATCAAACAATAGCTGAATACTGAGAAACATGGATTGTACAAAAACACGAGTTCATAATATCTCAACAACCAGACGTGCTGGAAAAAAAATGAAAGTAGATTTGAAGTATTTTTATTTCTGATGCTTTCAAAAAGTTTTTTTTTTGTTGACCGGTGTAATTGAATAAGATATTTGGTTTACAAAAGTTTAAAAAAGTAGTTAATAAAAGTAAATAAATGTTACCAGTCAAATGGTCTGCGTGAGCCGTGTCCTTCCCAAACATAAGCAGTTCTCCATCCCGCGTAACAAGGGCTGTACTGCCATTATTACAAGCAGCATTAACAATACACTGCCCGTCAACCTTGATCATCTTCTTCGGTTTAACGGGCTTGGGTTGTCTCCTGGCTTTGTTATGGTCCCCGTCTTCGCCCCGTCTCGCAGTACCCGTAAAGAACACTCCACCGTCATCAGTGAGAAGAACCGCATGCAGCCCATCGTGTCCCACTGCCACATGAACAACCTTCGGCGCTTTCGTTAAAGGCAGTTCGCACCACTTTGATGTACGAACACCGGCCTGTTTAATACCCAACGAGGACGCTTTACCGCAGTACAATACTTTCCCGGTTGTCGTTCGGATCAAACCAAATTCTTTGCCCGCGGCTATCGTTGCAATCTCTTCGTCTCCGACACTGATCGGGCCGTTCACAGCCTCTTCTTCGAAGGCTGCTACTCCAAGGACGTCCACACATTTCCTGGCTAACTTGAGAGGTAGTTCGTTGACTAGCTGGGGCGGATTGGAAGGGCTGAGGGTACGGACGATAAAGCCGTCGTCTTTAGCGGGTGTTATAGTGCCTAGATGTTCACCATCGCTAAACATACAAGCGGTAAAGTCTCGTGATTCTAGAGTTATCGTGCCGATTATGTGTAAACCGTCCCTCTCGATTTGTAATATTTCAGTACCTCTCCGTAAATTAAGTTTTAAGTACAGATGATTCTGTAATAAAATAATAATATTCGAAAACAGTTTTTAAAGCATTTTTTTTTTTTTTGTTATTTACTTATTTTATTTATTTATCTATTTATTTTTTCGAATTATAGGATGGACAAATATTAATAAATTAAAATAAAAATCTACTTTAATATTTGAACAGACGTAAAGGGCCAATTGCTGACTGTCAGTTTGTCCGAAATTCAAGTAAAAAAGCCTGGACAAATTTTCACTAAATTAGGCACAATGACAGAACAATGGTTCAAGACAAAAAAACAACAAAGTCTGATTCTTTTCGACATGAAAAGTATCAGTCCATGCCTGTTGCCACCTAAAGCAATTGAGAGATCATAGCACAGGCCTAATTTCTCCCTGAAAAATTATTTAAAAATAACTTACATTGCAAAATCCAATCCATCCTCTGTCGTTTGGATAAAACTCCGGTTTCCATATATAAACATGTCCTTTCACCGTCCCTCCATATCCACTGCCAACTTTAAACAATCCTCGATTTGTGAACAAATACAAGTACTGTCCATCACTGGCCAGCGACTTCGGTGTGAGTACGGAGTTAACTACATCACTCGGCATTCGAATTATGGATGAGTCTATCAAGGAGTTTACAGAAACTCCATGGCTGATCCAATCTGGTCTATGTATTTTACCCAGAAGCACCCCATGGACAGAGCGCTGAAGAGAAGTCAACACAGCCGGCATCTGAATATTTTGAGACGCTAACGCACGTGGACACATCAATAATGCAGCAACAGCACTCAAATATTTTCCTGTGTCTCCTCTCACAACAACCAGACTCAGTAAACAAGCACACGCTATAGCAGTCAGGTGACTGCCGTCATTTGGAACTGATGATTCCGGCCCGTGCAGTGTTGCTAAATCTAGCAATAATTCAAATAGTGGATCTAATATTTCGAGTGGCTCTGATTTAAGCCCTTCCGGTGTCTGACCTTGGAGCACATCCAACAGAGCCCTCAAAGCTTTGGTACATAATGCAGGGTGCGAACTACGGGACTCACGAATCAGTTCAAATACTGAACGTAATCCCAGACCTACGATCTGTAATGGGATTATGTGAGATGATATAAATTTAGTAAAAGAAAACTTACTTTTGAGACTCGTAGAGGAAGATAGGTTGTGCTTTGGGAGTTGTCTTCTGTGTCGCTGTCCATCTCACTGATATCATGAACAGGAACACTGCAACTACTCTGGAGATATTCCTGTGCAGCATGACGCATCCATCTTTCAAGTACAGCCAGTCGTACCGAGGCAAATATAGCAAACGCAGAAGCATTTCCAGGTAATTCTATCTCAGGAGGACTCAAACTACCACTATCATTGAGTAATTCTAGTTTATTTTTCCTTTTATCTTTACTTTTAGAGCTTTTCTTCTTTAATTTTTTCCATTCAATACGTTTCCTATAAAAAAAATGGGTTAAATCTTGTAAGTTTCTTGGTTAATGCAACAAACCTTTGATGTTCAGAAGGTTGTTTAAATAATTCGTGGAAACATTTTCCAAATTCCTCTGGATTCGGTAGCATATTTTCTGGAGATGTTTGCAGAACCATCGTAAATATTTTCAAAACATTGATGATTCATTCAGGTTTTTACAGAAATTATTGATCGTCCGAAACGTGCGAGTTTATTTTCACGAAAAGGAAATATTATCATATTTTTATAAATATAAAATGAGTAAAAATAAACAGAACACTTCACAACACACTCTACTAACACAAACACACGCTATGACACCGATTTTATAATATTAAATAGTCCACCGGCAGTTTAAGCATCTTTCAGGGGTTTGACACTTGTGTTACGTCACTGGAACACTCGTGAACAGCTTGGCGGCCGGCACAAGACTGATAAAACACTTACCTACGGCCTGCCCCCCAACTTCACTATCAAACCTAACATTTAAATAAAAGGCACACAGTTATCTAAAAACAATTTATTTAAAATTCTTACATAAAATTATTCTGATACAAAGTCTAAGTATACACAGTATACTTTACAATAAAATTTTTGGCCATTTTAAATGACAAAAAATGAGTTTTAAAATGTTTTTAAATCATTCGGTGTGCGAATCTGGGGGCACAGCTTCGAAAAGAACTTGAATAAAATACGTGGCTCGATCTGCAACAATTAAATTGTTATCAGCAACAAACGGTTTTCAAATATTGTTTATCTTACCCATCCATTGCGGTCTTTTATTTTTATAAATAAACCAGTAATAAATAATAATTCCAAGTAAAATAAATGCCACAGCAAACAAATATTGTGGTTGTGGATCTGTTATTATTGGCACTGTACTTAAAAATATTGATACAATAATAATTAATACTGGAATCCAAGTGGGGCACTGCAAAACAAATAAATTAGTAAAAAACATCACGATAAATATAAGAAATTTTCTTACTTTATATGGCCTTAGCACATTTCTTTTTGTTTTTCTTAAAACTAGCAAAGAAACCATAGCTAGCCCATAAAATATCCAGACCAAAAAACTAGCGAATTCAATTAATTCTATAATATTTCCACTAACTATAAAAATTAGTGTTAATATACCCTGAAAAATATAAATATATCCATTAAAAACAAGTTTAATACCAGCAAATGAATATTATCATTTGACTGTTTGATAAAATCGAATTTTCGCGCGAAATGGTTGAGGATGTTTAATACTTTTTAGTTTATTTCCGGTACCGCGAATCCCTATCTCTACAAGCGCATCTCTTGTACTGCGATTTTCTTCAAAAATAGCTATTTCAAACAGTAATAATTGATAAAATTGTATTAAAAACTTTAAAAAATATTATTAAAAACCAGTATCTATAATTTAAATAAAGTGGTAAAACGTTTTGATAACTTTTTTCGATTGTTTAAATTTTTTTTAAGTTTTGGCAGCCATTTTAAATTATTCAGACATTGTTAACAAGTGGTTTTAAACTCATTGTTTTGGTAAAATGTTTTCGGTAAGGTGTATAGTGTGTCGTGATGATTCTTGCGAGAATATTGCTCTACCTGCAGAGCTACTGCAGGAGCAGGAGTCATCCTCCTCATGTGGACGTAGGAGAAGCTCTCGACCATGTGCCCTTCTTGCGCGGCAACGTAGCATAGCCTGCAAAAGTAAGTCATTTGAACACATTTTTACTACATTTCCATCATTTTCTTACCTAGTGACACCAAACTGTACTGAAAGAGCACATCCAAAAGTAGATAGAATGACTCCTATTGGTATTAAGAAAGACATAACGCCTAAAACTCTTTCTCCAAAAGTAACAGCGACCGCCTGGGATTCTATCATTTCAGGGACGCTTAAAACTGTCATATAAGCCACGTTCATGAAAACATAAAGTCCTGTCACCACTGGCACACTTATCATAATGCTCAAGGGGATGTTCCTGAAAAATTAACATTAATAACAGTTTTTAAATGGATCATCTGATTACCTTTCGGGCCTTTTCACTTCTTCTGTTACAACAGTAACAGCGGACCAGCCATCATAGGCCCACAGACCACTATAGAAAGCCAGCGCTATGTTTTTGGCCGAATAATTAGTGCCTTCAAAACCTTTGTTTAAGTTTGCGGTGTTACCTAGAGTAAAACAACACATTAACAATTGCAATTTTAGTTTTTTCCATAACTTACCAATGGCTAATTCATAAATTCCTCCGCAAATCACAATGAGACAAGCTATTACTTTAAAGGAACTAAACATATTTTGTATTTTGACGTATAATTTGACACTACTTATATTGATAAATGTGATGATTCCTGCAAAAATTAAATTAACAAATAAAATAATCATGTGAACTGCAAATTTTCATTTTAGGATTTCGTAGGCATCGACTAAATTAAGAAAACCAACATACCATGTTGAAACTCTGAGAGATATTTTTTTTTTATATAATCGAACAAACTGAACAACATTTGAAAATCATATGTCCAGTGGCGGCTCCTGAGTACGCGCTGCGGAGCTGCAGCTCTTACTTGAAAAGAATAAAAAATATAAAAAGAATAATAAATAAAAAAAAAAACTCTTTTTGAACTCAAAATGCATTTAACATAGTAATTGTGGTGTGAAAATGTTTTTTTTAAATATATTTTGAACATTGAATGCTATTGTTTCATAAATATTTACAAGTTTCCTTCGAATAAGTCTACGTCGCGTTGCTTATATCCTATCGTCAAGGAAAGTGCAAATGTTGGCTTGTAAAGGGGAAGCGGTGCGTAGGGAGTAGTGATAAACTGGTGGGGATCGGAGCTAGAATGCTGTTAGCGTCACAAAAACAGTGATCACAGGTACTATGAAATTATTGAATGTATTTATTTAAGTCGCACCTGAAATCGCTATACCTATTATCCAAAAATTTATTGTTTAGGTAGGTATTAATAATTAGTATTTTCTAACTTATTCTTTTGAATTTATATAAGTATCTTAGCTTAACAAATACGTTTCGTATTTTAGATTATAAAACAATAGGTTTAAAAAATGAATACTGTCAAATCATTATTGGAAATTCCATTTAACAGACGAAAGTTAGAAGAATAAATTGATATTAAAAAATTGAGGCGACACACACCAAATTTAAATATTTCGTCAAGTGCAAAAAGCAAAAATTATAATTATAAGAAGCAATTCAACAGAGTCTTATATGATAAAACGTCGCGGTTGAACACCTAAACCTATCCTTATATTATAATTTGCAGCTCCGAGTCCCAAAGAGTCACGAGCCGCCACTGATTTTGTCATCTGTTAATTTAACTACTGAAAGCTTTTAATTAATTATAAACTTCAAGTATGTTTTTTTTTCAAAAATACAAAAATCATTAAAAAAAAATTAAAAAATCAGCTGTGGCCCCCACAGGACCGACCGCCATCACAAAGTACTTGTTAAATTTAAGCTGTTTTATCAAAAAATATCTTAAATAAAAGTTATTAGTTATTGCTTTTATACCGACTTTTTACCGACACCAGTAAACTCCCATTTCTAGTTAACCGATTTTTACCAAAAATTGAACAACTCGTGCCACTGATGTCAAAAGCTTAAATATGAAGTTTCATAAAAATCCTTTTAGCTGAATTTGCTCTGAACGTGTACACGGACCGACAGACAGACAGACCAGGGCCGCCCCTAGGCGGGTACAAGTGTGGCACCGGTCCCAGGCCCCGCGCCTCTAAGGGCCCCGCACTTAGACAGTCAAGTAATAAAATAATAAAAAAGTTTTATAAATAGTTGGAAAAAAAAAATATTTTTATTGAATGTAAGTATATGTACTTTGTTAATAGTTAATAATATTAAAGAACATATCGTTATTCAATATATAGGGGAGATGTGGGGACGGTGGCACACATTTTGGTTTTCTGTACATAACATCTTCAATTTTGAATTTTTTAAATAAATCTTTTCGCCACTTAATACTTATTAGGTTGTTGTTTAAATAACCTGTTAAAAATTAATGTCCTTATCACGTGCCATTTATAATTAATATTTTTGTTGACCTCTGCAATTGTGCCACTGTACCTATTCGTGAGGGTACAGTGAAACAGCATTAGGGATACAGTGGAACAGTAAATATAATAGGTATCTAAAAAATCTGTATATGTATCAATAAATTGTAATATATTGTAAAAAAATCATTTTTTTTGGAACAAACTACTAAGTAATTAAATAATGTATATAAATATATAAATGTAAATTTATTATTAATATAAAAAAAATAAACTTTGGTAAGTTCCTTGGAAGCAGTAAGTTTGGATAGTTTTTATTTTAATGTTAATTATATTTCATTAGATTTACTGTAAAAATCAAAACGTCTAAACGGTGTTTTGTGCTACCAGACGGAGCAGGAGATGGTAAAACTTTTATCAGCTCTGATTTTTTAAATGTGTAATTTTCATTTGTTTTAATAAATTTAAAGAATAGAGTCAGCCGTCGGGGATATGTTACAACAATATCGTCAGTCGTTATTTCTATGATTTCCCCTATAGTGGCTCTTCATTTTATTCTTTCCGTATCCTTCAAATATTAAGGCATATTGCCTTACTTTAATATCCTTGTTTATGTAGTCTGTCGAATCTGTATCACATTCAGAGTCAACATTATCATCTGAGTTTGAATTCTCATCAATATTGACATCAGTATCAGATGTGTCTGAACTTATAGGAATATCTTTTAATTTTCTGAGCTTTTTTATTTTGCGCAGCTTGGAATTGTTCTTCTAACTCGTACCCACGTACGTGGGTACAGTGGCTCACTGTACCACTGTATCCACATAACACGTGTGCCACTGTTAGCCTAACGCTATTTTTACGAACATTTTATCAAATATAATAAATGATATAGTTTAGAACATTAGTAATTGCTTTACACTGTAGACAAATGACCAATTTACAACATGTAATACAAAATTTCTTACTAATTTAGTTGTGTCTCGTTTAAATAAAAATTTTCTTATTACGATAAACTTTAGTTTGTCAACCTCAAATCAACATTTTCATCATAAATGGCGGGACTTAAATTTATAGACTCAAAATGTGGATAGTATAATTTCTCAGTACCAGAGGGGCCTATATATACCCAAACAGAGATGAAAATATTCTATATTTCAAAGATATTTCAAATGTTCCAATGTACCAATTGTGCCACCGTCCCCACATCTCCCCTATATATATATGTATGTATGTATGTATGTATATATAGATGGGGCCCCGCAAATCCAGTTTTGGAGCCCCGCAATTCCAATTTTTCCGCAGGCCCCGCAAATGCTAGGGGCGGCCCTGAGACAGACAGACAGACCGCCAAACCGACTGACCGACAGACAGATCTCAATTCGTGGAGATCCATCGAAATCTCGAAATGTCAAAATCGGTATGATCACAATACCTCCCTTATATATGTTGGCGGTCGGTAAAAAGTAAGTGACGAATAATTCTACTATATTAGTTCCCACCAATGCATTGCTCCACATTTTTTCAAATTTTTAGAACTACCTATTCAACTGGGTGTGGGACATTTTTTTTTTTTATCTTTTTACGTTTTTTTTATTAATAAATAGATTTATAATTAAAAAATTCGTCAAAATAAAAGAATGAGGATTTCTTAGTGATACTTACAAAATCCTAAAGAACGCAAACAGATATCTCTGCGATAATGTTACCTAATGCCAGGATGGCGACGAGTTTTTTGGCGGTGTCCTGGTTCCCTTCTATAGTCATGGCATCGAGCACGGGCTGGACACAGTACTCCGCGAATGTGAGTATTATGACCGCAACCTCCGCGGGCCGCAGCGCTATCACGTACACCCACGAGCAGATGAAGGCGGGCACGGCCCCCCAGAACCTGTGCAGGGGCCGGAACGACTCCAGGAAGTACGCATATTCTGCTCCGCTTCGTACTACCACTGTACCCAACTCCGCAAAAGCCAAGGCCCCTGAAAAATAAATACAAAATCAATAACTATTATTAATAAGCTGACAATCACGGTTCAATTGCTTGTAATACAAGTCAAGTATTTTTTTTTTTAATTTGTGCTAGAATTAAATTTCATTAAAAACTATTTATGTTTTAATTCAAATATTTCATATAACGGGTGCCGATGTGGGGCTTTAGAAGGATTACTACACGCAGTTTTTTTTTTCTAAAAAACGAAAGGGAGTTTGCGGAATTTTTGAAATACTGACTTTCAAAATATCATTTTATAAATAACCATAAAAAGATGTTTTTTGCAAAACTTCAATATTTTTTTGGAAATTTTCATATAATTAGCCGGTACACACCAATATGTGGTACCGTTGGTTAAATTATAGATATATGTTCTAGGGCAGGGGTCGGCAAACTTGGAGTCTAAAGAGCCAAATTCACCCTTTAAAGCGTCTGGGAACGTGTTAAAGAGCCATAATTTTGTTTTAATACCTGACTTTATATAAATATACAAAAATTATAAAAAAATGTGAAGTGTGAATTTTCACACATTTCAGGGTTTCGCAGGTATTTATTAACTGTGTGATGATTATTTGGGATGCCAAAACAATTTTATGTCAAAATATTTTTAATGAATTTTAATTCGAATGCCTAATACCATTATTTAAGTTTCTAAATATGTGCAGTATTTTTTTTTTATATAGCAAGGTTCATTAAGATTTTGAAAATTGCGCCTATGGCTTCCATTTGTTGCTTAAATCATAAGCCTCGCCTTCTGATACCTTCAAATATAGAATTAAATTATAATTTCAACACTTCCCACTGGTTATTAAATTTACGCTTTTAAAAATTAAATGCAACATTTACCAAAATATAACTAGAATTTTGACAAAATAATTTAAACAAAATAAAAATGCAAAAAAAAAAACTGAAAAAATAAAAATTGACGGGATTCGAACACAGTTTCTTACAGTAGTTTCAACTCACTAAGCGACAATGCTACCACTGTGCTATACAGGATCATTCGTTTACTAAGTTAAATAGCGGATTAAATATATTACATATTTTACTTAAAAACACAAAAAATGCGTTATTTTCCGAAAACATAATCTGATCAAAAATTCCTGTTGTACTATTCCGGTTCACACCAATGTACATTACTGAGAATTTATTCAGATTTTTAGTTTAAACCATCTGGGCTACAGGGTGTGGGACAAAATTATTTTGCACAATTTTGGCAAAAATCGCCTCAAAATAATTTATTTTGCAAAAATAAAATTTTGATCGTTAATCCACGTACCAAGGGCTTTCATTTGATACCCTACACAGAATTGTAAAAAAATATATTTTTTTTTCGATGAGCATATATTTGTTTATATTTTTAGGGTGATATGTTTTTTAGATGTTTTAGTATTTTTCCTATGTGCGGGTCAAAGAGTTGTATAAGCATGCCAAATATCAACTTTCTAGGTTTAGCCGTTTGGCTACAATTTTTACCGAACAGACAGACAGACAGACAGATAGACAGACAGACAGACGACAAAATGACGGTAAAGGGTTTTTTGGTCATACCTACAAAACCCTAAAAATAAATCACAACATGTAATAAGTACGGATTTAAATTATTGATAGCAATGAGTTTGCATTTGCTTTGAAGGTTTTAATATGTTAGATGTGTAGCTTAACTTAATTTGAAGAGCCACACGAATATCCTCAAAGAGCCGCATGCGGCTCACGAGCCTCGGTCTGCCGACCCCTGTTCTAGGGCAGCGTTTCTCAATAGGTAGTCCGGAGAAAAATTTTAGTGGTCCGCGAAAGTTTTTATATGTGTTTTTTGCAGTTTTTTTTTTTAATTTTTATGCACGTTTTTTATGTAAATAATTTATATTTTGTTTATTTTCTGTAAACTTTCTGTGATTTTCTACAAATAAAATAAATGTATTTAGTAGCACATAATAATAATAATACTCGTCCGCGGTGCGTTTTTAGTTTAGAAACACTGTTCTAGGGTTTAAAGCGTTCCCGGCTCCTTGGTAGATTATATATATCCTTTTTTTTTTATTCATCACTCGATCAGTCCTCCTTTTTTCTTGTCTCTTCGATCCGTCTTCCGTTTATTTTTGTCCCCGCAAAATAACATTTTGCAAACCCGGCTCCGATAAATTATGAGGACACCCTGTAGGATTAATAGTAGGATAACTAAAAATAATTTAGTTTAGTAACCAAATGGCCACATCAACAATTTCTAAGAATGAATAAATGATATGAAAATTATTAGAATAATTTGCACAACTACCATTTAGTAAGTTCGTTTTCTGATCATCAGATTTTTCTACGTGTTCATTTTTTTTTTTTTTTTTTAGCGTACCGGTTGTTGAATATTTTGATTATCAGTACTGCATACTGTCATATCAATTTTCATGTCTGGTTTAATCTGGATAGAATTTTATGATGTGGTCGTCCACGTATTACTGTCCGTTTAAATTTTCAAACAAACCCTTGAATATAGGTAGATATTGAAAAAATGTCAATAGTTGAAAAACATGTTTGTCTCAGATTTGAAAAACATTGAAAGCAAGGCCCTATTACTCATTGGGTTGGTATCAGTATACACACTTTGTTTTTAACAAACTCTCTACGTTTTCCTGTTGCTTCGTTAGAAGCTTTTCTCGTGTCCCCCTATCATGGGAATGCGAGTTACAGGGCTGAACTAATTATACTTTAAAAATGTTACCTAATAAAGAGACCAGTCCACAGACTGTCCATATAATGATACAGAAAGCGACTGAACCAGCTTCTTTGAGTGCGCTGGCCGGCGACACAAATATCCCGGATCCAATCATCACCCCCAGGATCATGTTGATGGCGGAGAAGAGGCCCAGCTCCCTCCTCAGGACCATTCCTTGTCTGGGTGCTCCATTCTCTTTACCGTTGGCCACCAACGCGCTCGAAACCACCACCTGCGCTTTATCGCTAGGCCCAGCTAAAAACAAAAAATAATAAAAAAGAGCCCAATCATTAAATTATCCCCAGGGACAAACAGATAAAAAATATACTGTTACGTGGATAAGTGCGACTGTCTCTACGCTAAAAATTGTGTACAAACGGTTGAACCTATGGTTTATTTCAAAATAGAAAAATGTGTGTAAGAAGATAGGAACTGTTTGTCCTTGCTTCGAATTGGTTTAGATCGTCATCCCTATTACACTGTTAAAATATTGTTTTTAGTCTAAGTTGACAGATGTTCAGTGTCGTACATTGGAAATATATATTTTAAAAAAAAATAATATTTATGTTATTACAGTCTGTTCCAAACGGTTAAGCGGAACTAGATTTTGCAATCTAGTTACTTTCATCTTTTAAATCGTGCCTTTCGGCCGTTTTGTTTAAGCTTTGTAAATCATACTTACAATAAACATTTTTTGGTTAAGGTTAATATCATTTTAAAATGTCATTTTCTTTATATTTTGATTTTTTGTGTCATTCTTAATACAAATTTCCCATTTATTTATTTTTTTGTCATTAAAATATCTAAAAAAAATATTTAATTTTGACATATGTCATTCGTTTCCATGGTTTCATTGTTGGAATTTTAAATTTTGACATCCCAACGTGAAAAATGAAATAACCCAAGCAAGGTCCCTTCTCGTGACAACCTAAAAGAACTAAATTCCCATTTAGTTCCGCTTAACCGTTTGGAACAGACTGTATATTTAATTTTTTTCATATATTTTGTTATTATTTACATATTTAGACTTTTATTTATATTCTTGGCGTAGATTTTATGAAGAAAATTCTCCATGTAATTTGTTTTTACGCAGTTATATATGTTTTAGGTTATCTGATATATAAATAGTTTTTGACACTTGACAATTAACAGATCAAGATAGAGGACTAATGTGAGGCCAAAAGACAGCCCAGCTGATAGTGACCAAAGAAGAAGTTATTGATATAATTTTTAGACCTTCATATATACATATATTTTAAATTTTTATTTACAATAATTATTTAAATAACAAACTTTAGCTCTGAAGATATATTGTTTGTTTTATTGCTTTATTTAAACTCTTTTAGCCAAATCTCTCTTTTTATGCATCTTACATAATTTTTAAAATGAATATTTTTTTAACTTTTTCAAATTCCCCATTAAACTGAATTTATGTCGTATAAATAACGTAAGTGTATTATCTGCCTTGTTTATTTCCATATCTTATTAACCTTTTTTAAATTAAAAAAAAAATCATTTGCTAACCCAATTACTACGCCCATGCCTTAGTTGTAGCTTATTTTAAATTTCCCGCTATACTGTATTTGTCCAGTGTAAATCGTACTCGGTTCGCAGCGCTATCTACTTTATTTTAATTTGAAATAGACCATAGAGTTGAATTTGGGCATGAAACTTGTACCCCAGAGAAACTATACCAAAATAATTTTTTACCACAGCGTGTAACCTTTAAGAGGGGTGACCTAAAATTTGGTAAAAATCAGAGTAATGCACATTGATGTGAACCGAAATTTTTTATCAATTCTTTTCGAAAGATTTAAATAAATCAATTTTAAATTTTCCTAAAATGCGCTCGAGATTCTACTTACTAGATACTACGATACCCTGGAATGTTGAAAGTTTATACTTTATTTATAGCATTGTTAATTACTTGTGAAATAATAAAAATGTAATCTCAGAAGGCATGAATTAATTATCTTAATTTGTAGATGTTACTATAGTAACAATAATACACTTAAAAAATTGGAAAAAACACAAAACGCCAATAGCAAAATTAAGTTTTTTGAATACAAAAATTCTGTTAAGAATATTAAATTATGTTCAAAAAATTATTTTTTTTTTTTCAAAACTATTTCAAAATAAATTTTCCAACAAATTGAAACATACCTTTTTGCATTCTTGACAGGTGACGTTCAATCAAACAAAAAAAAAATTAAATCAGAAAATGGTCTTATCATGTCAGTTGTCCAACATGCTCTGAACTATACAAGCAGTTTCTTACAACAGATTACTTATCTACAGATAATTCTAAGATGAACACAGAATAACTGATTCACAAGAAAAACATCTCGAAATAACTCCCAGAAAGAAGATTTCTCAATGACTAACAAAACAAACTTCAACCCACAAGTTAAAAACCTCTGTATGACTACTTTTACAACCCTTACACATTAAAGGGCTATTTTTTTCCTCCGAGATAAGATGAGAAGATTGTGATTAATAAGATAAGCATGTGAATTATCAATTTTAATCAAAGCAGATTACAACACGTGCTTAAAATGACTTCTTTAGTAGTACCGCAATTAAAAGTTCAGTGCTGTAATTAGCGAAGTTCTTTTCTTCAATAGGACTTTTCAAATCACAATTACCATCTCGACATTCATAATATAAATTAATAATTTCTTTTGTATTATTTTCTTCATCCGCCTTTTCAATTTAAGAATCAGATGTTTAAATAGGTTTACTGATCACTGATTAGGCTGATCATTTTGTGTTAGGTATTATTTAGATAAAACTGCCAGTTAAACAGTCGGCATTAGCAGTGGACAGTCTCTGTTCCCAATAGAGTAGGGCAGCGTTTCCCAAAGTGTGGGTCGCGACCCGGCATCGGGTCGCAGAAAAATTTTCCGGGTCGCGAAAAAAATCAGGGCTTCGAACAGGAACTGAACCGAAAACCGAAAAAAACCGTTATTTTTGTCGGAACGAAAACCGGAACTGAACCGAAAAAAAAATATCGGTTTATTTCGGTTCAGAAAATGTTTATGTGAGTGAATATAAAATACATTTTATGGGGGAATTTATAGAAGGGGGGGGGGGGTTGAACGCCCAGACCCCCCCCCTTATCAGCGACCTTGGTATGATTATCACAGAATAAGGAATAAAATGTTTTTCTAAATTATAGTAGAAAATAAATTTCTAATATAAATAAAAGCATTTAAAAATTTATCACTCGGAACTGAACCGAAAACCGAAAACCGAAAAAAACCGTTATTTTTGCCGGAACGAAAACCGGAACCGAACCGATATATATTTTTTTAATTAAACCGGAACGAAAACCGAAACGAAAAAAATAACGGTTCGAAGCCCTGAAAAATATTGTAAAAACAAAAAAGATTTTTTTTTACGTCACTTAATCACTAGAATAGTGTGTATTTGTGCTCTTTATTACTATACTATATTCTTTATTACTATACTATACTCTTTATTACTATACTATACTCTTTTTTAGTATTTATTACTCTTTATTAGTATTTATTACTGTTTATTACTATAAAGCTACTGCTTTAAAACAAAATTTGTTTTGTAAATAAATGTTGTTTTTCATAAGGTGGGTCGCGAAAAATTTTAAAACCATTTTGTCCCGCATTGCCCCGTATTTTCGATTTGCCCCGCATTTTTGGAGGTGAGGACCTTTTTTTTTGCTTCGTCCCGCATTGCCTTCTTAAGAAAATGGTCACCCTACAATAGAGTCAAATAAAAGTCATTTTACCAGTCAAACAAATAATAAAATAATGAAAAAATCAATACAATAAACCCGTGTTACAGGACCTAAAAAAATATGGACCGTAGTCTACCAAGACCAAAGTCCGCCCCTGCTTGTAAAAACCCGATTTTATTTCTACGCATTATAATAGCGTTTTGATCGATATTTTTCTGAATATCTATTCATTTTTCAAATGTCTACTTATCATCTATTTTATTTATTAGACAGGGTATTCAAATTTATACTTATATAAAGTCAACATGAAATAAAATGCAATAAAGTTCCAAAATAAAAAATAATATCAGGTAGGCGGGCAGTGATGACAACGACCGGTTAATTAGGTTAGGTTTAGTTAGTAAAAATCTAGGACAGCAGAAGCCGAAAGGATCGAAGTAAGCGTAAAGGAGTTTGAGCAAAAAAAAAACTTTTTTTTACAACTATTGGCCAGTTGTCAACACTACCCACTATTCGGTCATTGGCCCTAACATATATACAGGACCGGCGCGAGGGTCTGTGGCGTCCGTAGGCAAGATTTAATTAAGCGCCCCTAGGCAGGGCGTAACTAGCTTTTTTCGAGCCCTGGGGAAGACCTAAAAAAAAGGTCCTCACTTCTAAATTTCAAGTAAAGACCTAAAAAAAAGATCCTCACTTCTAAAATTACATTTCACTAAATTTTTACATTCATTTGGGATTTGGCGCCCTATTGAGTCTTACGTTCAGCGCCCCCCTCGCAGCGGCGCCCGCATGCCCGCTTTCGCTGGCCCTGCATATACATATAAATAAAATTGAAAGCTAGAGTAAATCCTCGATACACGAATTTAATTTTTTCGATGAAAGTACTGCGTACAACGAAAATTAAACGTACAGTAGGGCTTAATATTTATTGTTGTTTAAAACAACAATAAAAAAAAAGGAATTCCGAAAGTAATTCATAAATCGAAAATTCATAAACCGAAGACCCACTGTATATTTTTGGTCCTCGTACTTCAGGTGGTTATAAGATAATACAAACCAAAAAATAATTTTCAATCTAAAAAAATATCAAATTAATTATTTTATTGTTGAGTATTATATTAATTACTAAGTATATGTTTATCTTGTATTTATATATCAGTTACTATGGTCTATTTCAAATTAAAAAAAAGTAGTTAGCGCTGCGAACCGAGTACGATTTACACTGGACAAATACAGTATAGCGGAAAATTTAAAATAAGTTACAACTAGGGCATGGGCGTAGTAACTAGGTTAGCGAGTGATTTTTTTTTAATTTAAAAAAGGTTAGTAAGATATTGAAATACACAAGGCAGATAATACACTTACGTTATTTATACGACATAAATTCAGTTTAATGGGAAATTTGAAAAAGTTAAAAAAATATTAATTTTAAAAATTATGTACTATATACAGGGTGTTTGTTTGAAACGGGGCACCCCGAAAATCTCCTTTATTTGTAAAGATACAAAAAATCTTCAGAACAAAAGTTAAACTAGACAAAAAGGCCCATCTAAAGGTTACTATAAAAATTCTGAGGCACTTCCGGTTTCACCGGAAATGAAGTCAACTTTTGATTTAGCATAGGGAATCGATAATTTTATATTTTTTTCCAAAAGTACATTAAATTAGCTTTACAATGACACCAAAAAGTAATACTTTTATGTTAACCATTTCAAAATGGCGACCATTTATTTACAAAATAATAATCAACATAAGTTTTACAAAGTTGGACGTAGCAAGCTTTGAAAACAATAAAAAAAAGAAACAAAATATCTCTAAAATAAACTATTTGACTATTTAAAAAAAAAAACTATTACTTTTTACAATTATTTTGCAAAACAAAAAAAAAATACAAATGTTCGATCAAACCACTATTATTGTCCACACATTTTCTCATTCTTAATAAATATTTTGTTTCTTTTTTTATTGTTTTGAAAGCTTGCTACGTTCAACTTTGTAAAACTTATGTTGATTATTATTTTGTAAATAAATGGTCGCCATTTTGAAATGGTTAACATAAAAATATGGCTTTTTGGTGTCATTGCAAAGCTAATTTAATTTACTTTTAGGAAAAAAATATAAAATTATCGACTCCCTATGCTAGATCAAAAGTTGACATCATTTCCAGTGAAACCGGAAGTGCCTCAGAATTCTTATAGTAACCTTTAGATGGGCCTTTTTGTCTAGTTTAACTTTTGTTCTGAAGATTTTTTGTATCTTTACAAATAAAGGAGATTTTCGGGGTGCCCCGTTTCAAACAAACACCCTGTATAAAAAGATAGATTTGACAGAAAGAGTTTAAATAAAGCAATAAAACAAACAATATATCTTCAGAGCTAAAGTTTCTTATTTAAATAATTATTGTAAATAAAAATTAAAAATATATGTATATATGAAGGTCTAAAAATTATATCAATAACTTCTTTGGGCACAATCAGCTGGGCTGTCTTTTGGCCTCACATTAGTCCTCTCTCTTGATCTGTTAATTTTCAAGTGTCAAAAAATATTTATATGTCAGATAACCTAAAAAATATATAACTGCGTAAAAACAAATTACAAGGAGAATTTTCTCCATAAAATCTACGCCAAGAATATAAATAAAAGTCTAAATGACTTGTCTAAAAAAAGTCTATGTAAATAATAACAAAGTATATGAAAAAAATTAAATAACATCTGTCTCATTTTGTAATACGGAACTAAAAGGGAAAGTTTATTTTTTATGTTGTATATTGACAATACATTTATAATTTTATCATAGTATTGGTTCACACGGATACGCCAAAGTCTGTTTACACCACAACAGTCACCAAAGTAACCAGATCTAGTTTCGTATTACAAATTGAGACGGATTATAACATAAATAATATATTTTTTTTATATATATATTTCCAATGTACGACACTGAACATCTGTCAACTTGGACTAAAAACAATATTTTAACAATGTAATCGGGATGACGATCTAAACCAATCCGAAGCAAGGACAAACAGCTCCTGTCTTCTTACACACATTTTTCTACTTTGAAATAGACCATAGATACTTAGATGATCTACTTTTGTCAGGTCTTCAGATTTATCATTCAGCTCTCTTTCATTACTATTTATTAAATCCCTGTACCACTTCACATAATATTACAAAGAGATTTTTTTAAATTGTTTATCGGTGATCGAATCCATGTTTTGTGTATTGTAGATAATCATCTTTCCCCAAAACCAAGATAGCTCAATATTTTTATCTTTCCTTTTTTTTATATAAATTTGACCTGAAATAACTTCTATTTGGAGGAGTATGATAATGTGTTGTAGAAAATCTTAATAAGTTGTAAATTTTTAAAATAAACAGTTTTAACATTTTGCAATGATGTGAAAATAGGTACAATACACAGGCATGCCATGTATTTATTATGAATATGTAAATGAAAAACGTAATTGTTACATCGGTGAAATGTTATCAATTTATCGTTAGAGATGTTTGTAGTTGATTGCAAGAGCGATAGCGAAATAATTCAAAAGTAGGCAGTGTTTACGTTGAAAAGTGCGTACTGAACAATTCTGTCAAATATTTGTAATTGCTTTATCACTGCCCTCATTATATATTTACACTATAAAATGAACTAGAAAACTACGTTTTAATAAAAAAACTTAACATGGATTTTATAAAAGTAGAGTTACTGGCGGCAAAAATATATTTTTATCTAAAAATTTGTCTGAAATATAAAATAGGCCCTATTAGCCGATACGTGCAAATTATATTTACTGCAAATAATGTTCCTAAAAATAATAAAAATATTTCTGGGTTTCGTAGTTATTTAAATGAGTC
The DNA here is from genome assembly GCA_963971575.1 of Liopterus haemorrhoidalis. NCBI lineage: Eukaryota > Metazoa > Arthropoda > Insecta > Coleoptera > Dytiscidae > Liopterus > Liopterus haemorrhoidalis. Next base: position 33,713,759 of record OZ020620.1, read on the forward strand.
AACGGACATTTTTTTACTGTTTTCGCGCCAACTTTAATACTGAAAATCATTTTCAAAGCTTCCTTTGACAAAAAAGGATGCGTAAAGGATATCTTGTTTTGTTCCTAAATAATCTTAATAAAACAAAATATTTTTCTCTTTTAGACATTGCGGGACGCTTAAATTACGACCGCGGGCCATAATAGACCCGCGGGTCGCCAGTTTGACGCCCATGATCTAAAAAATAAACTTTCATTTATTACCCTATTTCAGTGGTTTTCAGCCAGTGTGTCGCAGAAAAAAAGTTTATAATGCTATAAATTTTAAAATACATTTTTATAATTCACATGTACCTGGTATGCCAATAAAATTGAGAAGTGACATTACCGTTGGCGGCGCTGTAATTCATGGCAAAATGGCTGAATTGTCTAGTATTCAGCTGTCAATATGCTAACAGGGAACAGGTTAATTTAAGCACAGTACATTTTTATTTTATGAAAATGTATCTTTGGACGTTCTAACAAAAAATCAACACCAGAACATATGTAATAATTTCAAACAGTACTACAGTCGCGTAGTACAATATTTCACCACCAGACTGCGTATCCGTGCGTGTCAGTTCTCAATAAACTCAACATCTTTCGAAAAACTTAAAATATCAAAATTTTCAATTGTACGGATTCATTTTACAACAGTGTGCATTACTCTAATTTTTTCAGATTTTTAAAATAACTTTTAAGGTGACAGATAAACTTTTTTTTTTTGTATTATAGAACTCGTTACTACGAATTGTTTGTCAAACACGAGTATAGCCTCTCCGATTCCTTAGTTCTGACTGCCGAAGTAGCGTGGAATAGTTTTTGTCTCGCGTGCTTACACGTGCCAGCGTTGTCTGAAACTCAAGTTCGCGATAAATCACAGTATCACGCGTACTAGGGATGGGAAAAAAACATCGATGTATCGAAAACATCGATGTATCGAAAACATCGATGTTTGTTTTAAAAACATCGATGTTTATACCATCGATGGTCAGATGGCGATAGTATCGATAAAACATCGATGTCTACTACCGATGTCGATGTTTAAACTTTGAAATTCAGAAACTAATGCTTGAGCGCTGGAATCTTAAAATTTTTATTTTTATTAATATTAGTACACAATATATAAGCGCCATCTATAATGATATAACAATACTAATAGTGTTAGTTCTTATTCTTTTTACCAGTTAGCAGAATAAGAAAAAAATAAGAAGAAACTTCTAATTTTTGCAAACAATGCAACGACCAACGACGCCAACTTGTTGCTTTTTGAGTCTTGTTGACACTTTCCCAGTTGTTATTCCTCCAATCCCTGGAATTACCGTATTGAGAAATGTAATTATAATTTATTTATTAATAAAACCATTATGAGGATTATTATATTGTAATGTTAGTGTAAAATTAATATTAGGATTGCTATGTTAGTGTTATAAAAAATGTAATATGTATTTCAACTTAAAAAAGTGAAAAAAAATGTGTATGACAGTATGTTATTTTTATGTTAAGTAATATAAAATTAACATTAAAATTACTATATTAGTATTATAATAAAATGCAATATTTAATTTTAAAAATGTAAAAATAGTAGGAACAAATTAGGATTATTTTATTGGGCAATGTTAATGTGAAATTAATTACTATTAAAAAGGAATATTTCTATTTAAAAATCTAATAAATGCTTTTTGTGTATTATAAGTTACTTTTTCTTCAAGGGGATTATAATGCTAGCATTACATTGTTCAATACATTCGGTAGAAATGATACATTTTTTTACTAGTAAAAAAATGTGAACATTTTTATACTAGTAAATAGTTCATATAGTTATCAACAGATGGCACTGATGTCAGCAGTCGCCATAAACAAAACAACTGTCAATTTAATATGTTTGTAGCGTGGTTTGTAGTGAATTCAAAAGTTAGTTACGTTATTAGTGAGTTACTTTATTATTATTTTGTGATCATTCTGTGATTAGTAACAAAATACACAAAATAAAGATCAAAAATTAATAAATGTCTCAACCAATTCAATGTACGCCGCCGGAATTAGCAGCAATAGCATCTGACACTATAAAGTCATAAGTATTTATGGTTGCAAATTTTTAATACCTACGCTTGAAGAAAAAATAGTATATGTCACTCGGAGTAGAACGCCTTTTTTGTGCTTCGCTCAATATGCAAGCCTCGGCTGCACCTCGGCAGCAACATTTGAGCTCAGCACAAAAAAGAGCGCGTTCTACTCCTAGTAACATAATATACTATTTTTTCGTATTTTATCTTTACATTATTAAATAAAACCTATATAATATAAATAAATAGCTTTTTTTAATATTAATAAAACATCGATGTATCGGAAACATCGATGTTTTACCTTCGATGTTTTTTCAACATCGATAGTAAGACGCCGATGTTAACATCGATGTTAAACATCGATGTTTTACCTTCGATGTACAACCCTAACGCGTACATCTATCAAGAACTTTTGGTACACTACCCGTTCCCTCGATTAACGCTATCCCTTTTTGCAAACTACAGACTTCTTCAACAAAATACCAATTAATATACATAGTTTATTCGCTAAATAAAATTACATAACTTTGAATAAGTATATACAATTAATTAATATGATAGTCGGTACTTACCCATTGGAGTTTGCTATAAAATAGACATTTTATCAGTAACACAACACTATATTTCTTTTTCCCAGCGGCATTGCATTTTTCACGATCCGGCGTCCGCTCAACACGACCAACGAATTTAAAGTGTTGCGAGTTGGCGCGACTATTCGCTTAATTGGTTACTATTTCTCGTGTAGTAAAGTTGACTGGAGCAGACGGAGCCAGACTGGACAAGGGCACACCATCTAAACCATGATCTTCGATTGTCACTAATCAACTATTTGGTTTTTAATTGAAACGATTTGTGAACCAGTTACAACTGCGCCAAAATCAAATAACAGCGCCGGGCTACATGTTTACATACATTTTTAGAATGAATTGGAGCACGTGAAACAGATCGAAACTTAATAAATTCGATTAATGCATGACAGAAACCACTAAACTTTAATAATTAAAAATTGATTCTCAAACTTTTTATAGGATGAAAAAAAAAATAGCACAAAATATTTATTATTTGTATTAAAATAAACATGACCATATTTTGAAAATATAATGCCGGGAGAGTGGCCAAAATTGTTATTATAAGGCGATTGATGCGCCGATACCATTTACCGCAGAATTACAAAAATTCTAAGCGCAGCTTTTAAGATATGGTCAATGGAAAATTACAATATGGTCAATTTAGCAATTTCCACATATACCCAAAGAATTTTACGATTACAACGGCGAGTTGTTAGAGTGATTTGTGGTCTGAATTACAGACAAGACTGTAAACAACATTTTGTTGAACTAGGTCTGATGACACTACCGTCCTTATATACAGGGTGTTTTTTTGAAACGGGGCACCCCAAAAATCTCCTTTATTTGTAAAGATACAAAAAATCTTCAGAACAAAAGTTAAACTAGACAAAAAGGCCCATCTAAAGGTTACTATAAGAATTCTGAGGCACTTCCGGTTTCACCGGAAATGATGTCAACTTTTGATCTAGCATAGGGAATCGATAATTTTATATTTTTTTCCTAAAAGTACATTAAATTAGCTTTACAATGACACCAAAAAGTCATATTTTTATGTTAACCATTTCAAAATGGCGACCATTTATTTACAAAATAATAATCAATAATAATAATAATAATACTTTATTGATCCAAAAAATTACATAATTTCAGGACAAGTCAATTATAAAACATAGTTATTGATATATAATAATTATAAAACATAGTTATTCAACATAAGTTTTACAAAGTTGAACGTAGCAAGCTTTGAAAACAATAAAAAAACAAACAAAATATCTCTAAAATAAACTGTTATAACTAGTTATTATATGAAATAACATGAAATACCTTAAAGTTTAATTTTTCAATTAAATGTTTTATAAATAACAAGAGTTTAATAGTTTATTTTGCTTATTTTTGTTTGAAAAAAAAAAAATTGTATTTAATTGGTAGTAAAAAGTAATAGTTTTTTTTTTTCTAAATAGTCAAATAGTTTATTTTAGAGATATTTTGTTTCTTTTTTTATTGTTTTCAAAACTTGCTACGTTCAACTTTGTAAAACTTATGTTGATTATTATATTGTAAATAAATGGTCACCATTTTGAAATGGTTCACATAAAAATATGAATTTTTGGTGTCATTGTAAAGCTAATTTAATGTACTTTAAGGAAAAAAATATAAAATTATCGTTTCCCTATGCTAGATCAAAAGTTGACATCATTTCCGGTGAAACCGGAAGTACCTCAGAATTCTTATAGTAACCTTTAGATGGGCCTTTTTGTCTAGTTTAACTTTTGTTCTGAAGATTTTTTGTATCTTTACAAATAAAGGAGATTTTCGGAGTGCCCCGTTTCAAACAAACACCCTGTATATTCTACTGCCTTGTTTACATGCATCAAACCAAAGATAATTTCAAAACGCAGGAAAAAATTCATAAATATGCGACGAGAGGGAAACACTTGATAAGAGCAGCATACATTAGAGTAGGTTGTGCAAAATACCCAATTAATTATTATTGCACTAAATTTTATAATATCTATAATAGAGAATATTAAAGGTTTGCCTCTCCACTCAGAGCCGCAGTAAGGGGGGGGGCGGAGGGGGCGATGGCCCTGGGCGCACTAAGGAAAAGGGCGCTGACGGGCTTGATTAAGGGGCGCCATTGCGAAGGCGAGGACCTTTTTTTTTGCTCGTCAATTGGATTTTGAGAGGTGAGGACCTATTTTTATTTGCTAAGGGCGCCAAAACACGGCTCTGCCCCTAGCGCAAGTTTTCCTTACTGCGGCTCTGTCTCCACTCATTTAGAAATATTGTCATTTTTTAAGGAAAATGCTTTTTACAATTATGATGAGTTCCTTACAAACGATTTCAGTAATGTAAGTTTCTAGAAATAAGTATTTATGTAACCATTTTGTAAAGACTTTTGTAAATTTTAAAACACTAATGAATATTATTATTATTATTATTATAAATTTTCAAAATTATCTCATTTGTAAAAGACTTGACTAATAGACACACATTAAAAAGGGGCACGTATGCGATTTTTGTGTCACGATTACATCCGTTCACGAGAGTGAAATGTTAATTCACGCCAAATCACGCATGTTCATGTCTAAAATTTCTTTTCAGGTACGTCCTAACCAGCGGGTCAAAAAATTGTCAAAATATTGTTCAACAAAGCTCGAAAACACGAATTATGCATAAATTAACATTTAGACCAGTATTTCTCAACAGGTGGTCCGCAGAAAAATTTTAGTGGTCCGTGAAAGTTTTCGTATGTGTTTTTTGAATTTTTTTTTTGTTAGTTTTTGTACACATTTTTTATGTAAATAATTTATATTTTGTTTATTTTCTGTAAACTTTCTGTGATTTTCTACAAATAAAATAAATGTATTTAGTAGCACATTAAATTATTTGTTTTCTTGCAAAAAATGAACTAACAATTATTATTACTGGTCCGCGTTAGAAAATTATATATTTTACTGGTCCGCAGTGCGTTTTTGGTTGAGAAACACTGATTTAGACTACTACATTTATAAAAACGCACTTAATTTAATGAACAAACTAACAGAAAACTGACAAGTTCCTGGGATTACGTATGTAATATAAGCAGTGGTGGATCTAGCGTTTTGGGGGCCCAGGGCTTAAAAATGCCAAGGGGCCCTTGCTAACATAAGGGACACATGCTCACTTATGTTGAATATTTTAAGTGAAGAGCAAAAAAAAAAGTTCCTCACCTCCCAAATCTAAGTGAAGACCAAAAAAAAAGGTCCTCACCTACCAAATCTAAATGAAGAGCAAAAAAAAAAGGTCCTCGCCTACCAAATCTAAGTGAAGAACAAAAAAAACAAAAGGTCCTCACCACCCAAATGTAGGTGAAGAGCAGAAGAGCAAACAAGAAGGTATCTGCCCGAGAGGTTGGGGGCCCCTTGCGGATCCGGGGCCCAGGGCTTAAGCCCTATTAGCCCGTATGTAGATCCGCCTCTGAATATAAGCAATTTGTGTTTTTTAAATATTACCTTTTTTTCCTGTAAAAAAATATCTTTTATCTTTTGACCCACCATGACCCGCTTAACTACCCGTGCCCATCTGTAATACAAATACATGATTTTTTTCTAAGAAATGTGTTTTTAAGTTTAATAACATAATTACCAACAATGGTATAATTTAATAGCCTATTATATTTCTACTTTTGAAAAGACCCGCTAAAATTATTACAAGTGGGTTAATTCGAAAATTTCAGGAAATATCCGTCTCTCTCTCTCTTTTCCTGCACTGTCAATGGGTGCGTTTTGTTGGTGGATGGTTAGAAATACTAGAACAGTAAGAAAAGGACTATTTTGTTCGTGAAGTAAACATGGAATAACATTTGTATGGAGGTTCAGTCATATGGTTGTATGAATAGAACAAATAATGAACATATTTCACCTTAAATGGCTAATCTAAATAATAAATGCAGAATAGCGAAACTTTATATTTGAATCAATCTCACGCAATGCCCCTAGATCAGGCTCATTTCCATTATTTGTTAGGAATACAAATACTATGCTCTAGGTCAGTGTTTCTCAACAAAAAACGAACCGCGGACCAGTAAAATATATAATTTTCTAACGCGGACCACTAATAATAATTGTTGGTTAATTTATTGCAAAAAAAATATATATTTAATGTGCTACTAAATACATTTAGTTTATTTGTAGAAAATCACAGAAAGTTTACAAAAAATAAACAAAATATAAATTATTTACATAAAATGTGCATAAAAATAACAAAAATACCGCAAAAAACATATACAAAAACTTTCGCGGACCACTAAAATTTTTCTGCGGACCACCTGTTGAGTAACACTGCTCTATGTCACCTTAGAAAAATGTGTGTAAGAAGTTAGGAGCTGTTTGTCCTTGCTTCGGATTGGTTTAGAACGTCATCCTTATTACATTGTTAAAATATTGTTTTTAGTCCATGTTGACAGATGTTCAGTGTCGTACATTGGACGTCCATTATTTATATTATTTTATTTTTTTCGTATATTTTGCTATTATTTACATATTTAGACTTTTATTTATATTCTTGGCCTAGATTTTATGGAAAAAATTCTCCATGTAATTTGTTTTTACGCAAAATATATTTTTTAGGTTATCTGACATATACTTTATGAAATGTAACATCCTTACTTTTCCATCATTATATTTGCTTAATGTTTTAATCCTTACTAAAGAAAACGTTAGTGCATTTACCACATGTAATATGGTTCATAGCTATAATACCAGAGGTCATGCAAATATTAGATTACCTAAAATTAAATATAATGTTACTAGCAATACACCTAGCTATATAGGCCCAAAAATGTTTAATATGTTACCAATTGCAGTTAGAGAACTGAAAAAAAATCAGTTTAAAAAATGTTTGAAAACTTTTCTGTTACACAAAGCTTTTTACAGTGTTGGGGAATTTATCCATTGTAATAAGAATGAGCTTATGAATTTTATGTGATCTATGTAAATCATTGCATTATTATTGTACTCTTTTTGACGTAGTTATGTACTATATTTGTATCCAAATCTGTATCCCAGCTACTAAATAAAATACTAAATACTAATACTTAATATTTTTTGACACTTGACAATTTACAGATCCAGAGAGAAGACTAATGGGAGGCCAAAAGACAGCCCAGCTGATTGTGCCGAAAGAAGAAGTTTGATATAATTTTTAGACCTTCATATATTTTTAATTTTTATTTACAATAAATATTTAAAAAAGAAACTTTACTTCTGAAGATATATTGTTTGTTTTATTGCTTTATTTAAACTCTTTTAGCCAAATTTCCCATTAAACTGAATTTATGTCGTATAAATAACGTAACTGTATTATCTGCCTTGTTTATTTTAATAGCTTATTAACATTTTCTATATTTAAAAAAAATTACTTGCTAACCCAGTTACTACGCCCATGTCCTAGTTGTAACTTATTTTAAATTTCCCGCTATACTGTATTTGTCCAGTCTAAATCGTACCCGGTTTGAAGCGCTATCTACTTTTTTCTAATTTGAAATAGACCATAGGTATTCAAAAATAAATAAAGTGGTGCACTCTGTGACATTGATACAAACGGTATAATAAGTAACTTGAAATATTATGTTGGTAAATTAAATATTTACAGTCTGTTCCAAACGGTTAAGCGGAACTAAATTTTGCAATCTAGTTACTTTCATCGTTTAAATCGTGCTTTTCGACCGTTTTGTTTAAGCTTTGTAAATCATACTTACAATACACATTTTTTTGTTAAGGTTAATATCATTTTGAATTGTCATTTTCTTTATATTTTGATTTTTTGTGTCATTCTTAATACAAATTTCCCATTTATTAATTTTTTTGTCATTAAAATATATAAAAAAATAATTTAATTTTGACATATGTAGCTCATTCGTTTCCATGGTTTCATTGTTGTAATTTTAAATTTTGACAGTCCAACGTGAAAAATGAAATAACCCAAGCAAGGTCCCTTGTCGTGACAACCTAAAAGAACGAAATTCCCATTTAGTTCCGCCTAAGCGTTTGAAACAGACTGTATAAATTTTATTTATGTACAGTCTGTTCCAAACGGATAGGCGGAAGTAAATGGGAATTTCGTTCTTTTAGGTTGTCACGAGAAGGGATCTTGCTTGGGTTATTCAGTGATGGGCGCGTAGAATACATGATGTAGACTAATGTAGATTTTACGCGTAAACATGTCAAGTACAATATGCCTTTGTTTACGTGTCGAATGTAGAATGTAAACTGTACATGCGCAGTACGTTTAAATGTAATATTCGAAATAATAGAATGGTAATAGTTTAAATAGTTTACTTTAATGTTTATGTTTATTTCAATTTTATGTAGTTCTAATTACATATATTGTTTCCAAAAATGTTATCTCACAAATCGTATGTTGTAATGGACTATATAAATTACTTGGTTTCTGTCTGTATGAACTACTAAAGTAAAATTAAAATTAAAAGTTAGCAGTTGTTTTAATCAGGAAGGATCCTGATTAAAACATCCGATTACTTCTTCTTCTACTTAAAACTGGCGGTATTTTATTTTTTAAACGTTACATAACCTCATTTTTCATTATTCTACGCTAGATTCTACGTGTCTACACAATCTACACTTCTCTACGCTGTCTACGGGAAATTTACACGTAGACGTAAAAAATTCAAGTCTACGCGTAGACGCTCATCTCTGGGGTTATTTCATTTTTCACGTTGGAATGTCAAAATTTAAAATTCCAACAATGAAACCATGGAAACGAATGACATGTCAAAAAATTACATATTTTAATGACAAAAAAATAAATAAATGGGAAATTTGTATTAATAATGACACAAAAAATCAAAATATAAAGAAAATGACATTTTAAAATTATATTAACCTTAACCAAAAAATGTTTATTGTAAGTATGATTTACAAAGCTTAAACAAAACGGCCGAAAAGCATGATTTAAACGATGAAAGTAACTAGATTGCAAAAAAAATAGTTCCGCCTAACCGTTTGGAACAGACTTTATATCACAGACGTCAGTGACTGTTGAATTATCAGTGACATCTAGTAAGCATAACTGCAACTACTATGATCTTGGTTTTCGCTGACAATCGTTCCTTTCTTGCAACTTTGGTATCAGGAGAACATAGGTATCTAGTGGTAATTCTTAGTAAGTTGGTTACTAGTAAAGTTGTACCTAAGATCGACCTAAAATGTCGCCCTGCACTTTAGTACTGCGCTTCCGCACTTTTGTATTTGAAGCAAAGCGCGCCTCCGGAGTTTTTACTTCAGGTGTTTACATAATTACATGATGTGCAAGAAAAGGACAATTTTGTTCGTGAAGTAAACATGGAATTACATTTGCATGGAGGTTAAGTCATATGGTTGTAGAACAAATAAAGAACATATTTCACCTAAATGGATAATCTAAATAATAAATACAGAATAGGAAAACTTTGAAGCAAATATTTTAGAACGAATAATTGAATTGTACATACATTTTAAGTTTAGACTTAGCAATACTGTATTAAAATCATATAGGTATATATTTATTTTAGGACACAAAATGAAAAAATACATATGAATAATGTTTATGACCGACTAGAATCGAACTCAACTGCTGCAGGTCTTCAAACATTTATAAGATCGCCATCTAGTTACTAATAAAATTGTACCTAAGATAGACCTAAAATGTCGCCCGTTTAAAAAATCTCACGCTACGCCCCTAGATCAGGCTCATTTCCATTATTTTTTATGAATAAAACTACTAGGTTTTCAAAAATAAATGTAGGAGTGCACTCTGTGACATTTATGCAAACTAATTCAGCCGGTATAATAAGCAGTGATGGGCGTTTACACGTAAACTTTAATTGTTTACGTTTACGTGTAAACTTATGTAAACAATTGGTAAACTTGTCAACAATGTAAACAATGTAAACTTTGTAAACTGTCAAATAATGAGGTTAGTTTTAGTTATTTAATACGAATAATACAGAGTTAATGAACAAGTATATTCAGTTCAAAACAATACAATTATTAAAAAAATGGTGGGAAGAAACCGAAGGAATAGTTTTGAAGAACTAGGTTTTGTTTTAATTAAAGAAAATGAAAAAAAATATAGGGCGTTATGCAAAATTTGCAATGAATCTCTTCGTTATTAAAAAATATAGGCTGATTTTCTTAAAGGGGAAATTTAATGTATTTTGTTATTAAAAAAATAGATTGAATTTTTTAAAGAAACAAGTTTTTTATTTTCATATTCATATTTACTAATTTGTATGTAACACCTGTATAATGATACTTTTTCATTTAAAATCGTTTCATTAAAATTTTATTATTTATAAAAATGTATTGAAAATGAGGTTCTGTAATTCAAAACAAGTGCGCATGTCTAAATCATTGTTTACAATGTTTACATTGTTTACAAGAGTTTTTGTGTTTACTTTACATCATTGTTTACGCGTCAACAATGAGGTAACTTACATCATGTAACTTACGCGCCCATCACTGATAATAAGTAACTTATGTTGGTAAATTCAATATTTATAAATCTTATTTGTGTATACACGTGTATACTATAGATGTCAGTGACTGTTGAATTATCAGGGACATCTAGTGAGCATAACTGCAACTACTATTATCTTGGTTTTCGCTGACACTAGTTTCTTTCTTGCAACTTTGGTATCAGGAGAACATGGGTTTCAAGTGGTAATACTCATTGTATGTTGTTCTATATACAGTGGTGTTGGCTGGAACACAAGGGGTCAGCGCTCCCGCACTTTTGTATTTGAAACAGAATGCGCCCCCGGAGTTTTACTCCAGGTGTTTACATAGATTGATTACAGTTGGCGAAATATTTCTTTAGATTTCAATCCATTACCCCAATGTTATAAAGCAATACCGTGTAGTTATATATAGGTATAGGCATATTTATTTTAGGACACAAAATGAGAAAATACCTAAAAGTGAAAATTATTTTGAAGCAGTAATACCAAGATTTAATTCAAATACATTTAAAAACCAAATGAAAACAACTGTATTCAAATATTACTTTTCATCCCCACCACACTTAATCATTCCATTTTTCGACCTCAAATCATCGAATGAGTAGAATGAATAGAATAAGAATATTGTCCCAACAAAACGCGTATTCTGATTGAGCAGAAACCAGAATTGGCAAACGCACCCAATAGCACTGTATCTAGCGATTTCAATAAAGAATTAAATGATTGCGCCTCTACTTTTTATAAAAAAAATTATACTACAGAAAAGATTTGATGGAATTTCTGCGCCCTTCTATCTGCCCGTATCGTCCAGGGGAAAATTCCAGTCTGACCCGCCCTGTCAGTCGCGTTCAGTTTTAGTCTTTCAAAGTGAACTGTTAGATGTTTTATAATAACTCGGAGTAATTTATTCCTAGATCTGTTTTTAATCAATTATTCTTATTTTTTTCAGGGAGAAAAATTCGTCGCCCATCTTCAAAAAAAGTGAGTAATTTCAAAAACAAATTTTATAAATATATTTATTAAATTAAAATGTACACAGCTGACTGAAAGCAAGTACACACCTTACGAACACAAACGAACATAAACAAGTAATGTCCAATATAAACAAACATTTTTTGTTTCTCGTTTGTTCTTGTTCGTTTTAGATTGTTTATATTGGTTAGCATGTTCGTTAGGTATGTATGGGACTTTATACAATCGAATAATCATAACATCACGTATATGTAAAACTATTTTAATTGCACTACATATTTCACTTAAAAACAGTTTACAGAAAATTACATTCTAATAAAATTTAATTATTTTTAAATACAATTCAGTACTTAAAATATTTTATTAATCTATTCCAATTAATTTTTGGAAATATATAAATATACTAAATATATTGTCTGCCAAAATATAATTTTTTTTCGTTGGTCTTGTTTCAAAAACATCCGTCACAGCCTTAGTTTTCTAAGAAACGAAATCTTTGATTATAAATGCATGACAGCAAAGCCGTGTCGAGAATTAGCAATTTTTCCGCCTAAGTTGCATCATGTTTGATGCGAGCAGTGGTGTCACGTAGCCGGTTTCCACCGGCTGTTCAAAATTAAGGCCGTTTCCGGAAACCGGTAGTTAAAATTTAGGGCGGTTTACAAGTCGAGAGTCAATAGGGGATACGCATAAAATTTATATTTCCTTAAAACTACATTTTTTGATATGTTAATGTTAGTTATGTCACCTAACAAAACAAAAATCACATTTTAATTAATATTTCAGTCAAATTATTTAATTAAAATATTGTAAATTTAAAATAAGCCGACCACAGCGCGGAGATTGCCGAGTAAATACGACTGAGCATGACGTCAAGCTCCAGACAGCCCAGACTACAACATAATCTTTACGTGTGTATATTGTATTGTTCGAGAGTTTTGTATTTGTTTTTAAACAATTTTTCACGCATTTATTATTAAAATGGCAGATAAAGATTTTGTTTGGGCTCAGAGTAATAATTTACGCAACATTGATGCTTTTATACTCATGGAATATATGAAAACTAATGAATGCTACAGTGCTGAAGAAATACGAGGTGTCAAAACAGATTTGTAAGTAAACCATTTATGTATACTATAACTTTATGTAAACAATAAACGCTGCAACTCTGTAAAATGTAAATATTTATGTAATTTAGGTGTCAGAATTTTACTACATTGTTTACATGAAGTTACAAAAAGTTAGAGGCATAATTGAAATACTGCAATTTAGGTTATATATTTTAATATAAAATTTAATTCGGTAAACATGTATAAATTGTTTTTATAGAATTAAACTTTATTTTAATTAAAATCACTCTAACTTTACAATCTATAAAAGTTATATAAGCAAATAAGTTCACGACAGACTGTGTAGGCTGTACGCTGTACACTGGGTAGGCTGTACGCAGTACTTATGTAGGGTATGACGTCACACGTGGTTTTTGCGCGCTACATACATTTATGATTTTTTTAAGCCTTCAAATTTAAAAAAAATGTAAAACTGTTTTTTATGTTATATGCAACAAGAGGAATATAATAAATAATATTTAAAAAAATCATGCCTATCCCCTATTTGACCAGCTCCAACACGACAATGAGTGTGCGCAGGGTCTGACATGTTTTCGACAGTCTGCTGCTCAAACAAAGGTATTGTAATATGTCGGCACAGCCTTGCATACGGTAATATCATGTGTAGAGAGTTTATTATTGTACTGTCGTTTCGTCTTACTTAACACTACTAGAGCTGGAGGAGTTATCGTGCTCTGTTTTCTGTGTGGCGTTACTGCAACAAGTTTTCTTGAAGTTCTCGTAATCTTTGCAACATTTTTGGCAATTCTCCGTGGAAGTTTTGATGAACTTATTTAAATTCTGGTAATTTACTGTCATCTCATTTATTCGAGTATGAAGATGTTCAAGGCTGGTTTCTTTCTCACGTAACTGATGTCGTAGATGATAAATTGTGTCTTCTAATGCTTCGAAAATCGCCTACAAAATACATTTGTATACACATTACAAGTTTAATTTCAAAATTAATAGGTTATTTAAACTTTTCGAAAAATCACATATGTACATATTTTTCTAGAGGTCTCCAATTTTCCCATGTGCGGGTCTGTAGGATTGTAATTCAAGCTAAATTTCAACTCTTTAGGTCCAATTGTTTGACCATAATTTTTAGACACGGAAAATTAATACCTTTGAGGGCCCAAATAGGAAAGAGAGATGTCTATAACATTTTTGGGTCATTTTTGATAATAATTATGTCAAAATTAATTTTTTGAAAATTATTTTTCGTCTTTTAAAAATATATTTTTTCTGAATTCACAAAATTCGATTGTATTATTCCTGTTCATGTACAAAAATGTGCAGTACAGTCTGTCCCAAACGGTTAAGCGGAACTAAATGGGAATTTAGTTCTTTTAGGTTGTCACGAGAAGGGACCTTGCTTGGGTTATTTAATTTTTCACGTTGGGATGTCAAAATTTAAAATTCCAACAATGAAACCATGGAAACGAATGACATATGTCAAAATTATATCTTTTTTTTTTATATTTTAATGACAAAAAAATAAATACAGTCTGTTCCAAACGGTTAAGCGGAACTAAATGGGAATTTCGTTCTTTTAGGTTGTCACGAGAAGGGACCTTGCTTGGGTTATTTCATTTTTCACGTTGAAATGTCAAAATTTAAAATTCCAACAATGAAACCATGGAAACGAATGACATATGTCATTTTTTTACGTATTTTAAAGACAAAAAATAAATACAGTCTGTTTCAAACGCTTAGGCGGAACTAAATGGGAATTTCGTTCTTTTAGGTTGTCACGACAAGGGACCTCGCTTGGGTTATTTCATTTTTACGTTGGAATGTCAAAATTTAAAATTACAACAATGAAACCATGGAAACGAATGACCTATGTCAAAATTAAATTATTTTTTTATATATTTTAATGACAAAAAAATAAATAAATGGGAAATTTGTATTAAGAATGACACAAAAAATCAAAATATAAAGAAAATGACATTTTAAAATGATATTAACCTTAACCAAAAATGTTTATTGTAAGTATGATTTACAAAGCTTAAACAAAACGGTCGAAAAGCACGATTTAAACGATGAAAGTAACAAGATTGCAAAATTTAGTTCCGCTTAACCGTTTGGAACAGACTGTAAATGGGAAATTTGTATTAAGAATGACACAAAAAATCATAATATAAAGAAAATGATATTTTAAAATGATATTAACCTTAACCAAAAAATGTTTATTGTAAGTATGATTTACAAAGCTTAAACAAAACGGTCGAAAAGTATGATTTAAACGATGAAAGTAACTAGATTGCCAAATCTAGTTCCGCCTAACCGTTTGAAACAGACTGTAAATGGGAAATTTGTATAAGCTGTTCACTTTTGTAAGAACACACTAGATCTGGTTATTTTGGTTACTTTTATGGTGTGTTACTGACTTTAAATGTCAATTAAAAATATTCCTTACGCTGTAAAACCGACTTTGGGTTGATAAGGTTATGATCATTATAATTAAGATATCATTTTTCATTATGACATATGTCAAATGGATAGACATTTTAAAAAAGTGACATTTTTTAATACCAACATGACATACACCTTAAAAGGTGCAAACTATTGAAAACAAAATTTCCTATTAGTTTGTTCTTACAAAAGTGAACTGCTTATATTAAGAATGACACAAAAAATCAAAATATAAAGAAAATGATATTTTAAAATGATATTAACCTTAACCAAAAAATGTTTATTGTAAGTATGATTTACAAAGCTTAAACAAAACGGCCGAAAGGCACGATTTAAACAATGAAAGTAACTAGATTGCAAAATCTAGTTCCGCTTAACCGTTTGGAACAGACTGTCCTTTAACTTTTTAAAGTTTTTATACCAACTGAGAGGTTGGTATAATCTGTTTCATTTTGTAATACGAAACTATATCTGGTTACTTTGGTGACTGTTGCGGTGTAAATAGACTTTTATGGAAACATGTGAACTTGTAAATCTGGCTTTTAAATTTATGGTTAAGTATTATTATATCGAGGTTATATTCAACCAAAAACTACATAAGTCAGATAACAAATTGACATGTCAAAATTGCAATTCACATGTCAAAATTGTGATTGACACGTCAAATATTTGAAAGATGCCACTTCAGAATTACCACCCTAAGATGATATTTTAAATATACAACATAAAAAATGAAGTTTGCCTTTTAGTTTCGTATTACAAAATGAGACAGATAATATAAAAATTTGAAATTCGGGGGCAATGCAAAACCGTGTGAACAGAAAACAGTAATTATCGTTTCCCGCTTATAATGATCGGTCCAACGAAAACGGTAATTCTCGTTTCCCCTATATAAGTACTGTATCAATATCATGTCATATTTTGAAAGGTTTTAACTTACCCTAGATTCTTCAGTGGTGTCTGAATAGGCCGGAGGTTCATTGAGACAGAAAAAGTCCTGTATTTGAACGGAAGCCACGAGTTCTGGAATACTTATAATAGCGTTTACAAACGCTTGCAGTCCTTGAATACGTTCCTCGAGGAATGTCGGATCGAAATTGTTCCCAAAATACTTTTTCCGAGGCATCAACAAAGAGAGAGATGGGTATGAATGCTTAAGCTTCGTACATAATCGGACAAAATCTGTGTAACGACGAAAAACATACCAACAATCTCCTGATGATTTATTTTCAACACGTAACTTATATACCTGAAATTTAATTTAATAATAATATTAACTCAATGTTAAAGTGAATTGTTTCCAGCTTTCAAGGAAATAAAATGATACATTTATTAAAAAATAAAGTTATAAAATATGGCTTAATATTGCAACGTGATAATTTTAATGAAATATAACTTACAGTAAATCTAGCTCTTTCTTCCATAACTTCATACCCGACAATTGGAATTTGTATATTGGCAAAATAAACTCCATCATTAATTTGCGGATTTATCGAACCCTGAATACTTCGCGGTGTAATTGTCATATTTGAATTACTTTCCGTATACTCAAATTTTTCACACCTAAAAAAATCTCAATGCATTTTTTAATTTAATTATATGAAAAAATTACCTGTAAGATCCCCTCAAATAATTGTGTGCTGAATCAGGACTGTTAACTTCCAGCACATCGATGTTATCGTTAAAATTTTCTTCCGAATTAGAAATGTCTACGTTCTTAATCATTGCAGCAACTTCTTCTACACTTTGTTCTGTCATTTTACTTTAAATTCACAAAAAATGAGTCATCACAACCTACAACAAATTAAATTAAATTTAATTAAATAATAAAATCTTCAAACCTAACCTTAAAAAACTTTTGACAGCTGTCAAAAACAACATGTTTGTCAAATCTTAAAACAATAAAATTATTAATAACGACTTTTGTAAGTTTGTGTAAGTTCGATGACATTTGAGTTTAACATTTTGTACCAAATATAAAAACAATACAATAGAAATTATATTTCACTACTCCTGACATAAGGCACGATGGGTTTGACTTCTCTACGCACGACGTATTAAGACACAATTTCGCGTGTTTGCCTGGTGTGAAATTAATTTTATAATTGTTAACCAGGCCGTTTAGTCATGCCATAATTGACCTAATATTACGATTTATGTAATTTAAATAAATTTTCACAAAGAAAATATGCAAACTTACTATTTATAAGGCGCGGCTTGTTATTAATGGGTTTTAGTAGGTATTTAAAAGCATGTTTCCATAACAGAGTATAACAAAATTAGAAATATGAAAAATACTTTATTGGTCAAAATTACAACAATCACAATTTGTCAACAATATTTTCACTTAATTTCTTTTTATATTTTTCAAATTGTGTCTTCACAAGTAATTCCAAATTTTCTAATGTGCCATCTTTAATTGCAGTCCTTATTCTCTTAAAAAATTCCAAGTAGTGATGAATATTGTGTCTAAAAAATACAAAAATAATCATATATTACAGTTAATACTGTGTTTTTAATAAAAGGAAAAAAAAAAAACGGGACTAGGTATAGTAAAGAAATTAAATAGTAGAAAACAGACTGTTTCAAAAGATAGCATCCCGAATAAATAGGATGTATGGGCAATCCCACACACAGGAGATATTTTGTAATTTTAAAATTTTGAGCTTAAAGTCACAATATGGTGCAAACTAAAAATATAAATTTTAATTTCACCGGGGAAAGTTGAAGGTATCGGCGATCGACACGTTACTTCCCGTTAGCGCTAATTTTAGCCAGGCAACTTAAAAATCTGTAGAATGTTTAAAAGGTAATTTCAAAATCAGATGATTGTAATAAAATAAATAACTTACATTTTTAAAAATACAGGGCCTAATAATTCTTGTACATTCATTAAATGTTGGACGTACGCCCTCGTATATTTCTTACAAGTCAGACATTCACAGTTCTTAACAATTGGTGAAAAATCTTCAGCATACCTAAAACAGGGCAAATTTATTAAACTATCGGCGATCGCCTCCTCGATTGCGGGTAAATACACATTCGGCCGTACTTACTGCATCATCCTGAAACTGATTTCATAATCTCTCTCTGGGTTGTCTTTTGTAATCGGATCAAAATTGAATGTGAGTGCAGCCTGTCTCTCGGTGACCACATGCAAATATGAGGTATCAAAAAGATCGACTCCAAGTTTAATAAGCTCTATTATGACAACGGGATTCCAACAACCATGTATTATACGTAGCTTTTCTTCAGGTAACACACACTAAAAAATAAACATAATACAATCAGCGGACCAGGGTTCCAACCCCCAAAATTTTTTTTTTTTTTCATTTTATAAAATCTTAACTTATTAACTATAAAATATAGGGACCTGCGGTTTGAATTTTTGAAATCAACGGCATTTTTTCTACATAGATAAAAACTAGGGCCCACCTTAGTTAACGCTTTTTTGATCCGTGTAGTTTTGAAAATTAGTAAATATTTCATTTTCGAAAAACCGTATCTCAAAATCTACGTGAGATAGAGAGCTGCGGTTGAAATTTTAGAAATCCTTGAGGTCCTAAAGGGCCTTAGAACGCATTTTAAAAAATATTTTTGCGAAATTTTGAATTTTTCTAATTTTTTTTTGCAACTTGAAAAAATCCTAACTAAAGAACAAAAAAATATAAAGAATTGCATTTTGGATTTTTGAAATCTTCGTACACTGTTTAGTGTAGAAAAAAATTGGGGCCTTAATTACCCAACTTTTACAATAAATACGAATCGTCAAACAAAACCTTTGAAAATGGTCAAAAAATGAAAAAATCGTAAAAAAATTTTTTCTCTCCGATTTACATCAAAATGTGTATATTTATGTATTTTGAGTCGTAGATCTCAAATATAATCTCCATAAAGAGCTACGGTTCACCGTTTTTGGATATATTAAAAAAAAAATCGACAGAAAATGACCATATTTAAAAAAATACATATGAAAGGGCGCATTAAATATTTTTTAGACTCCCCACTCTAAAAGAGGTCAATAAATTTTCGCCAAATGATTCTGTTATACACCGGAATATATGTGTAGCGCATTCTTAATAATTATATCTATGTTTATAAACTTACAACACTTTTTTCCACGACTTCTTTAATTTCATCGATATCCAACAATTCCACTTCTGGTCCATTGTTGTGAAGACCGTCTATTAAAAATCCTCCGATGTCATCTGAACGTTTCAGAACTCCATCAATACATTTCTGTCTAGAGTGTAGGCAGTAGCCTCCTTCTAACGCAGCAATTACTAAGCTATGTTTAAGTTTTTCCGATGCCAAATGCTTGTCCATACATGCACCGAAAAGAGACAATGTTTGATCAACTGATTTAGCAATCCTTTTTTTGGAACTAGTTTTATTTGTATCTCCATCAGATAAGACGCAGTACATGTCTGGTCGAAACGACTCTATTGTGTCCATATAACTAAAATAACACTTTATTAATTTTTAATATGGAATTGTTTTGAATAAAACAGTACCTATCTGAGTTAATGTATACTTTGCCTGATCTAGTCCAAATTGGAATATTATTCTGTAAATGATGTCCATTTGGAGTAATATCTGCTGGATCTTGTACTGTAACATAGGTAAGAAACTCCTTGAGCCCTACAAAATCAGCCAGGGTCCCTTCGTACTCAGACATTGGTTCGAAAAAGTTTGATGTGCTCACTAACGGGACTTGTATGCATTGTGGTTCATTGGAAACTAAATGCATCACTTCTCTAGTTAAATTAGGCACACTACCACCCTAAAAAGGCTTGATATATTATAAAAATAATTTATTTAGAATGTATTTACCTTGGTATAAAGCATAGGCATAGGTGTTTCGAAAGTGACATCCGGCAGTCTTTTTATGCCTTCAATTAAACCACATCGAGGTGCGCATTTTGATAAATTTTTTACAATAAATTTCATCTTGTCTACTTTTTAAAGGTGCTATAATAATATTCAGGTTTATTTGCTTTCAAATGAAACAAAATTTAAAAGCACATGTACTGCTGCGAGTTCTCTAACCTCAAAGAATATCTGTCATTTTTGACAGCTTAGTGTTTTGACGCTGTGATATTTTAAAAATTTGTTTTTAAAATGGTTTACATACACTTCCCAGCGAATCCAACCGAGGAAGAACTGATGCTACAAGCAAAATACCAAAAACTAAAGAAAAAGGTAAAATACACAATTTTTTTGTTTATTAAGGTTATATTTACATGTCAAATTTTTAGAAAAAAGCTCTTCAAACACTCAAAGCCCCAAAACCAGAACCAGAAAAACCAGTCATCCCTAAAAGACCAGCAGAAGCAAAAGATGCCCGCGAATACGCGAAAAAATTAATAAAAAGCGGGGCTATAAACGTCATTTCGAAAACACAAAAAAGACCAGAACAAAGCACCACGTTTAAAAGACCGAGAGGAGTGGAACGAAAACTCATAAGTGAAAAAACAGTCAGCAACTACCAGCCGTTCTCAGCAGTACAGGCCGAAGATGCAAACGCTGAAAGTGCGGAAACCAGAAATCCTCGAATCAAAAATCTGTATGATACGTTCGTAACAGCCAGAGATCGTGAGGAGAGAGGTATTACTGAAAAGAGGGAAAAACCTGACAAACCGAGGACAGGAAACACAATTTATGTATCAGGATATAAAATTTCAGAAGAGTTTCTTAAAAAACATTTTTCATCCATCGGAAACATCGTTAATGTGTCAATGGAAATCGAAAAAAAGTATGTACTTTAAACCCGTGCTTCTCTACCTAAAACTTACCGCGGAACGTCAATTAGTATCTGTATATAGCGAACCGGCAATATTTTTAAGTTATTAGTACATATAAAAATTCACTTTTACATACAAGTTTTGCTAGCCTGAAACTGTTTTATAAAAGATATTATTAAGTAAGCATTTTTAAATTAAAAGGTTCTTGATTATAGCATTTGGTAAAGTTTCGCAAAAATTTATTTGCAAAACTTTAGCAAGTGCTTCATTTAAGAATCTTTTACTTATATGCGAGTTTAACCAAGTATAATTATCAACTATTCAGTATACGTATAATATTTAAAGATTTAGCAGAACTATTGGAGAACCATTGGTTGAAAAACACTGCTTTAAACAATTAAATTTATTAAAATAACACTTATTTTTTTTACAGCCGTGGTTTTGTAACATTTGATAAAGTCGAATCAGCTGAACGAGCAATAACAGAGGTATTTTATTGCCTTTTCTTAAATTTTTTTGCGAAATCAAATAATGTTATTTTTAGATGGACGGCAGTATGGTATCAGGTATACAGCTGACAGTGTCCTTGGCTCGGAGGCAGCCTCAGATTGAGCCCATTAACGACGTGACATCATCGTCGACTTGGTCTACGTTAGCAGCAAGTCACTCGCAGAAAGGCAGCCACAAGGATAAGCGAGATCTGGTTATTTACGATGATATGTTTGATGGATAAACTAAGTTCTTACAGAACAAAGAAACGCGGGTTCGAGTCCCGTTAACAAATTTTTTTTTTTTTTTTTTTTGCGCGTCGAATTCTATGTTTCTATTCCCGTCAGTAAAAAAGTGTCGGAGGTCAGGAAATAATTTTCTTTTCAGCCTTATTATTATTATTATTATTTAATAAATAATTTTAATGTAATTTTTAAATAAATCAATATATCAACAATTTTATTTAATTTCCTCTAGAGCAGCGGTTCTTAAACTGGGGTCCGCGAAACAATTTTGACATTAACTTTATATTCCCCAACTTTTCGCTTTTATTCAAATTTTATTCAAACTCATTTAATAAAAATCCTACATGGTCAAGACTTTTTGTATTTGTCGTTATCTAACTAGTTATTGACATAACTAAACAATAATTAGTAAAAATTTTATTATTTTTATTCAACTACAAATTATTTATAGAGAACATATAATAAGATCTATTTTGACCAAAAAATGTTTGTATTAGTTTAATGTATTATAATTTGTAACTTTTTTTATTCTTTTTACAACTATTTTTATTAATTTTATGTTTTTTATTCTATATGTTAATAAAAATGTTCCTCTATAAATGCATTTTTTAAAATAACCAGCGATACATTTTTACCAATATTTATTACAACGTAGTGCCTATGAAATTACTGAGCTAGAAATTAAGTCTCAAGAACGAGGTAAAATGGCTAGGGTAGAGATGAGGTCCGCAAAAAAAAAAATTTGTTCAAGAGGTGGTCCTCGGACTACATAAGTTTAAGAACCCCTGCTCTAGAGTATTGCAAACGGTAATTTTCGTTTGGGCATATTGTGATCGTCAAATTGAAAAAAAGTAATTTTTGTTTCCCGTATACTATAACCGGTCTATTGAGTAGGGTACTCTTTGTTTCTGTATACAATGATCAGCCCAACAAACTGGTTCTAGTTTCCCATATACAGTAATCGGTCCATCGAAAACGGTAATTCTTTGTATCACACGTGTTAAAATATCTAAATACAAACATTACGGTAACCACGTGGTTGTTATATAGTGACAGAGGTCAAGAAATAACTTACCTTCTGTGGTTCAGCCGCAAGCCGAAACATGGTTTAGGAACGCATTTTCATGTAATTTAACGTGAGCCAACAAAAAAATGGGTTTTACGCCTGCTCTGGTATATGTGCCTCTTAGTTATTCGAAACCTATATTATTAATTATTAAATAAGTAGTTATAAATTGTTTTATTGTGTTTGAATTTTATTTAAAATGAATCAATATTTGAACAAGTTTATTTATAACTGCCTATAGATTAATCGTTCTAAAATAAGAACTTTACAAAAATTGAAGAAAACAAAACATAAACTAAGTACATCATTCATTCTGTACATTAAAATTAGTAATAACAGAAAACATTAACAAATCATTTACAACTCCTTCGGGGGGTTAAAGAACTCCCAATGATGGAGGTGGACTGTCTTCCCTCCTCCATAACCGAGCAGCAGTAACCCCGCTATGAACACTAGGATAATAACCATGGCGATCTGCAGGTCCTGCTTGCCGTCAGGACCCTCTCTGGCGTGGGAGGTGACGTAACTCAACAACTGTCTTATGAACCTGCGGACCGAGTTGGCCGAGGCTCTCACCAACTGTCCGGACAGCTGGGGAATAGTGGGCTCGGGAGACCGCGTCATCCGCCTTCTGGAAGGCGTCCTCGGGGTCTCCTCCGAACTTGACCTGGACAATCTTCTTTGTTGTCTTCTTCTGCGGTGCGTGGGAATGTCTTCTTCGGAGAGGTCTTGGTCACGTAGAGGGGATAGCGTAACTAACTCTGGGTAGTATGATACCGGGTACGGTAGACCATGTAGGACTTGACTGTGAGCTAAGCTGCCCATTACACTCTGCGGGGTAATTTCCGGAGAACCTGCTGGTTGGGACACCGTCCTTTGGAGTTTGGACTCTTTTTTTGGGTCAGTTTTTGGCTCTCCTTTAATATCAGGCAAATGCGTTTCTATTTTTTTAGATGAAGCAATTACTGCTGCTTCGCTTTTTGGTTCAGATTTGGTTGTTTGGACTAAATCTACTTTTTGGTATTTCGTATGAGACAACTCTGGTTTTATTTCTTTAGTTAAAGCAATTTCTGCCTTTTCACATTTTGGTTCTGATTCGGTTTTTTTGACTAATTCTATTTTTTGGGGCACAGCTTTAATATCAGACAACTCTGTTTTAGATGAATCAATTTCTGCTGATTCGCTTTTCGGTTCAGATTCAGTTTTTTGGACTAAATCTATTTTTTGAGGTACATCTTTCAACTGTGTTTCTATTTTTTTACATGACGCAGTTTCTATTGCTTCACTTTTTAGTTCAGGTTCGGACTTTTGGATTGTCTGGGGAGTGGTTTCTTCTAATTTATCTTCAGAAATTTTTTCTACAGTTTTCTGGACTTCTAGATCTATTTTTGTGACTTCAGGTTCTTTAGCTGGTGTGTAAACTTCTATTTTCTTTGGTTTGTCTGTTATTTCTTCTGGTAATTCTGCAATGAGAGATTCATCAAATTCAGACAATGGTTCATCTAGAACAATCTCATCTTCTGAATCTAACATTGACTCTAGAGTCATCTGTTCTTGTAAGGTAGCTATTCTTTTTTGTAAATCTGAAATTTGTCCGGTCAATAAATCATCAATAGCTTCCTTAACAAGTTCTTCGTCTGATTTCATTGATTCGGATGGCGGTGTCTCTATGGGTTCTACAGGTGTTAGGGGATCTTCTATTGTTAATTTTTCTACGGGTAATACATAACCTACCGGGTCGGAAAAAATTTCACGTTTTTTTTTGTCCTGAGATGATGATTCTTCGGGTTTTGGTGCCTCTGTTGGTTGCTCGGAGACGGGAGCTTGAAATGATAAAGGTGATTCAGATATGTCTATAACTTCTGTGGCTAGTTTGATTTTGTGAGGCTCAGACATAGCATGAGCTTTTGGACTTTCTGTAAGTTCTGTTTTATGTGTTTCGTGTGAACTTTCTTGTTTATCTGTTTCTATATGTTCGGTGTGTGGTTGTTCGACAGTTTCTATATGTTCTGTTTGTATATCTATTTTTGTTTGTTCAATTGTTTCTATTGGTGCAACTGTTTCAGTGTCTTTGTTCGTTTCTAATTGTTCCTGAACATCTTTTATCGTTTCTTCTTTTGTTTCCTGTTCCTCTGCCATCTGAGTTTGTTCAACAGGTTTTTCTTGCGGTGAACATGTCTCCAAATGTTCACTGGTTTGTTCTAAAAAACTTTCTTGTGTCTTTTCTGGGTCTTCCTTGCTGTCTTGTTTAATTTGTCCTAAAAAATGTGTCTCTTCCATCGTTTGTACCGTGTCTGGCTCTTCTAATTTTGTATCAGTCTGATCTAAATCGATTTTGTCTTCAATTTTGGAAGGCTTCTTTGCCAAATCTTCAGTCTCTAGAACAGTAATTTGTTCTGGGCTGTATTGCTTATCAATTTTTTCGTGTGTTATTTCTATCGTTTGTACCGTGTCTGGTTCTTCTAGTTTTGTTTCAGTCTGTTCTAAAAAATCAATTTTGTCTTCAATTTTGGCAGGTTCCTTTGGCAAATCTTCAGTCTCTACAATAGTAGTTTGTTTTGCGCTGTCTGGCTTTTCACTTAGTCTATGTGTTTCTTTTACAGTTTGTACCATGTCTGAATTTTCTAATTTTGTATCAGTCTGTTCCAATTTGATTTTGTCTTCAATTTTAGTAGGTTCCTTAGCCAATTCTGCAGTCTCTATAACAGTAAATTGTTCTGAAATTTCAGAGATTTCATCTGTATCTGTCTTTTCAGTTTCAGTCTGTATTTCATGAGTTGTATCAGGTGTTTTAGTATCACTATCCACACAATCGTACTTACTTTTAGTCTCTTTCGGTTCTTCCTCCAAAGAAGTCTGTGTTGCTACCTGTTCCCTGCTCACTGAAGGTTGAGACAGAGGTTGCAGTTTATCCAAAATCTCCTGGATCAAACCTGTTGGAATCTCTAAACCATTAACTATAATACTACCAGTTTTAGAAGACAATTCTGAAATCTGCAAACTGACTCCATCGATCTCTGAGACGAGTATTTTCTGCGCTTGCAGTTCTGTAACATTGAGCCTTTCAACATCTAGGTCTGTGACTTGAAGCCTTGCTGCTTTAAGGACCTCTATTTCTGTGTCAGGACCTGGGGTGACCGAGAAAGGCACTGGACGTTCGATTATCCTTTCTATGATCTGAGGCTGTGGTTGTATTTGAGGTGGAGGTGGAATTTGAGGTGTTGATTCTTCCTGTTGCCTCAATTTCATCCTTTGGGGCTTCTCTGGAATCTCTGGAGGTTGTTCTTCCTCCTGGATAAGCTCTTCTTGGATTATATCACATACCAAATCATCTTCTGTACTCTCCAATTTGTTCTTTTCAAACTCGGCATCATAATCGGGAACTGGTGAGGGTTCCTTTTCTGTGAATTCCCTCTCTTCGTTGGGCAAAGGTTTGTCTAAGGTGTTGGATGTAGGTATTGATTTAAGTGTTGGTTCGGTTTCTATAATTTCTTCTTCGTCTGGATAGGTCGGTGTTGATAGAATATCGGGCATTATGTCTGGAAGATCCGCAGAAAATCTTTGGCTTACATAAGAGTCTGGTGGATACTCAGCTACTGGTCTTACAACTATACTAGCGTGTGTGACAGTAGTCTGCCCATCAAAGTCTATCTTTGGTGTTTGTACTCTTCTTTCAACTATCATCACATGTGGGCTGACCGAGCCTTCTAGGGGTGTTTTAGGTCGTTCTGTTTTGGGTGTTTGGTCAGGTGTTGAGTCTAAGGTGCTTCGTCTTCTTCTCCTGGGTGCTACGATCTTATCCGTGGGTTCCTGAAGGACTTCTTCACAAACAAAATCATCGGGCAAAGGATCTGTTTGTGTGGACACTTCTATTTCTTCCACCGCTTCCATCCGAGAAGCGGGAGAAATATCGAATGTCTTTTCATAGTCATCTTCGTCTTTCATTATATTGTCTTCGTTTGTTATATCCCTCAGTCCATCCTTGGATGAGTCTCTCCCTTTTCTAGGAGGTCTAGGAGGGGCGGGCAATGGTCTGTCCTTCATTTTACTGATAACTTCACCACTTTGCAATCTTTCATGATCAACAAATTCGTCATCGATCTCTACATACTGTGTTATATCGAAATTCTCTTTGTCCTCCTCCTCTATTTCTCTTTTAACAGGGGATTTGGAGCTCTTCCTCGGTGGTCGACTTGGTCCCAAGGTGCTATAATTCCTAGTTGGTCTTTCTGGCATCGTATCATTCAATGGACGTGGCGTGGTAAAGAACTTAGTTTCCATCCTCGGCGATTTCTTTCCTAAGGAGCGTGATCTTCTAGGTGTAGGCGGTCTGGGAGGTGGTTCTTTTCTAGACTTATCCACGATGGCGTATCCCATTTCATCCCTGAGCTCTATCGTTCTTTGTTCCTGGACTTCAGATTGAATTGAATCGGCTCCGCGTGAAGTACGGTCGTCATCGAATTCAGAAGTTCTGGATCGGGAGCGAACTCTTTTTGGAGGTAAGGGAGATTCATCGACAGTCGGAGTAACATATTCATGTTCCACACGAAACACACTTATCTGAAAATTAAAATGAATAAGTAAAAATATTTAGTCAAATTAATCAAAACTAACAAACTGAAAAAAAATAAAAATAGTAACGGACTATAACAAATTTGGCGACAACACAATATAGCTAGAGTCGTTCTTGCAGAATAAAGCTTTATCTACAGTTTGCCACATTTTACGCAAAGATACATTCCAAAATTCTATTCTATACAAATAAAAATATCCCAGTAATTAGATAAATAAAAATTTGCTGCATATGTATAGTACATTAATTTTATTTCAGATTGTTTATTTTGTATGAGAAACTTGTGGGAAGTATGGTTACTCTACCCTTAAAGTTTTGGATAAATAGCTTACCTGTTGTGGCGGCATGTCTTGAATTATATCTCTGTTAAACTCCCCAATAATCGAGTCGTGTTCCGAAATATCCAAACTTCTAAGACTCCTATGTCTTCTAGTTGGAGGTTTTGGAGTGTCTGTCATTCCACTTTCCTCCAAAAACTTATCAATGTCCTTCTGCGCGATCTCATACTCTGGGAGTCCATTTTCAGCTCCTCCACTTATCATAATCTCCGGCTGTTCTTTGTCCTTCATCACCTCATTCTCATACATCAATCCTTCACCTTTAAGGTACCTTTCATATTCTTTATTAATATCCCTATCCACATAACCAATTATATTTGGAAGGGAGAGATTATCAGACTCGTGTCTAGCCATTGGAGCAGCTGGAACTTCTTCGACATCTTCTAAAATAGAGTCATCAGCTTCCTGCGATGGTTCACTCTCCAATTGTTTCGTCTTTTTCCCCCTCTTCGGAATCTCCGGCTTGTAGTCCTTGGGATACTCCTCTGGTTCGGTGTTAACTGATTCTTGGTCGTAGGTTACTTTTTCAATAGACGCGTGTGGTGTTCTCTTAATCCTTTTAATTTTCTTCAAATGTTTCCTCTTCGGCCTGTTCGGTTTGGTGAGGGACAGGTCAGAAGCATCCATCTCGTACTCTCTACTGTCGTACCTTTTAGGGACATCAGACATTTGGGATAATGTATTGACTGGTTGTCTGAAAGCTTCCCTTATTTCAGAGTTAAGGTACATTTGAGTTTGTATGTTATCTTGGGAGATACCCTTTTGTCTTAAAAAGAATTCGTCGGAATCTATTTCTTCTAATACACCACGCCTTCGGCGACTGCCTGAACTTCCCACAGATGACCGTTCACTTTGTTGGTTATCTTCTATTTCTCTTGGTTCTCCGGTTATGTCTTTTGATTCTTCTTCTGTGTGGGCGTGATGGAAGCTGCCATGACTCCATCTGTCTGGCAACTTGGCATCTGCTTGTTGGTGTATCGCTTGATTTTCGCGTTCATACTCTCTCATTTCTTCTTCAGCTTCTAGTGCTTCTCTAAAACGTAAGTCAGCTTCCATCCTACGTTCCAAGGAATCAGCTCTTTGGGTGTCTGAAAGTTCGGATGCTGTCGGTTTCGGTTCTACATCAGCGTAATGAATATCAGAGAATTTTTTCGCCCACCTTGCTCCTACAGGACCTTTTTTACGTCGAGGAACGGTGGCTATCTCTTGAGGTGGGTTATCAGTTCCACTACTAGTTACTTCTTCCGCTTCTGTCATTTTGGCTTTCTTCGTTCTATCGAATAATCGTGGGTATGTTCTAAAGTCGAATATATTTGGCTTGGAACCAACGCTTGATTCCGTCGTTGTAATAGTTCGATCCTCCTGGGGTCGCTTCGTACGTGGCAGACTGAACGAAGGGAAACTTAACTGTGAAGTATTGACCTTCGGCATGTTAACTTTTGGCATGTTTACCTTCGGCATTTTAGGCATAGGTGGCATCTTAGGCATTGGAGGCATTTTTAATTTAGATGTATCAAACTTAGGCCTCTCTATATTGATCTTGGGCTTTTGAAACTTGGGTCGTTGGAAGTTTGGTTTTTGGATCTTCGACGGTATGGTGAAAGTTGGTTTTTTCATTCCTTTGAACTTTGTTTTGAGCTGATCTGTTTGATTCTTAAATTTCTGTTTCATAGTTGTTTGTTCACCATCTTCTTTATTTTCTTTAGGTTTTTTTCCCTTCTTTCTGCTTTCCTTTTTTAATGGTAGTTGTTCCAAAGCAGAGGAATCAACTTGGCTGGTGCTTATGGTACTCATATCTTCAGCTCTGGAAGTTTCTGGTGTGTCTGGTGGTTTCTGGACCTCTTTAGTGGGTTCTTTACTCGGTGATCGTTTGTGTTCGACATCCTCCTGGACGACCAGCTCGCTGTCGAGCGGTATACGAAGCAGCTTGTCACCGTTGAAGATGTCGTGTTTGTCTGTGCTGTCTGGTGGTTTGGTGTCTGGTGTTGTGATATTGTTGGTGTATGCTGGTGCTGGTGCTGGTATTGGTTCTGGTGGGGGATTTATTGGCTCGTATTCGTGGTCGCTGAAAAATAATAAACATATATTACAAGCAGAAAAACATACTTGGATTTTTTTAATACTGTTAAACGCTGTTTCGGACGCAATATTACTACCGATTCATCAAAAGTATATCGGTTATGTTACAAAATTTTCAAAAAAAAAAACTGCTTAAAAAAAATAATTCGTGCTCTTAACGTTCGGTAAGGGAACAGAGCTTGGACGTAGTAAAACATGAACGAAAGTCAAAATCGTTATTTTGCTTGCAAATGCATTTAGGTTCAAAACCCTAAATACCGCACAATGTAACACTTGCGAAAACTAAATAAGGGATCACCCTTATTTAGTTTTTCTAGTCTTTAGAAAAAAAAAAAGATTGAAAATAATAATAATAAGCCGTGCGCACTTTATTTACTAGCACAATATCTTATAACAGTTTATCCAAATACTGTTAACTGTTTTAAATTCAATCGCACAAATTTTACCTTACAAATATATTATTGTAAGATAACATTGACAATTGTGTAAAAAGAAAACGCTGCCCGCTAGCGATCTCTATCATTCAGGGCTATTTTGTTTAGCGTGTTGAATTCTAGGTATCCTGTGTTACATAGGATTTGAATGCCTTTTCCAACATACGTAGTTTTATTGCAAGTCTCCTGTAATTAAACTTTAATGTCTTGGCAACTTGTAGATCTGTTATTTAAACAATTACTAAAATAATTGCACCAAAAAATATTCAAGTGTTGCGCAATTTGTTGAAACAACTGCAGAAATAATTCTCATACTGACAAACAAAAATACCTGAACGCATTATATTGAAGGCTTTAGCATGTCAGTTTATTTAACGATAAAGTAAAATCTCAACTAAAATATAAGATACATTTCATCCAGAGAGACCAGCTGAGACCACATTAATTGTATGCAAAAGGGGCACCATGGAGTATTATGAAATGAGTCCACAGCATAAAATAGCAGCTCTTTATAACCGTCTTCTGTCTGCAGACAGATCTATTGACATATTTAGTGATAATAAAATACTGATAATAAATAACATACGTGTAGACACACGTTACCGAGGAAGCTTTGGTTACTATTAACAACGGGATGTAAGTAAAAATGTAGCTCCCCCGGGGAAGTAAGTGAAAAAAAATGAAACAAAATCTAATTTTTTATGCCATCTGGTAACGTCCCTTCGATTTCTCCTACAGGAGGAAGGAACATGCAGCGTTTGCAGTCTCATCAATTCCCATTTCTCTTTCACTTTTGTTCATATTCATTTAAAATTTTTTTGACACGACGCTTTTAATATTCACGCTTTGTT
Organism: Liopterus haemorrhoidalis; assembly: GCA_963971575.1. Classification (NCBI taxonomy): domain Eukaryota; kingdom Metazoa; phylum Arthropoda; class Insecta; order Coleoptera; family Dytiscidae; genus Liopterus; species Liopterus haemorrhoidalis. The sequence continues at coordinate 33,745,229 of OZ020620.1, forward strand.
TGATGAAAACCATAGCAACCGGCCATAGACATACTAATATTTTATTCAAATATCTAAAATAAATTAATCAAAAAGAAAATATATATGCTATCAAAAATAACTTTAACGACCGGTTTCATAAAGCACTGCTAAATTTTAGCAATGCTGTTAAATTTTAATTTCGTTGTTAAGTACAGTTTTGCGTTCCATAAAGCAATGTTAAATTTAGCAAAGAATTAAACCCTCTGCTACAGTCTGTTCCAAACAGTTAGGCGGAACTAAATGGGAATTTCGTTCTTTTAGGTTGTCACGAAAAGAGACCTTGCTTGGGTTATTTAATTTTTCACGTTGGAATGTCAAAATTTAAAATTGCAACAATGAAACCATGGAAACGAATGACATATGTCAAAATTAAATTATTTTTCTTACATATTTTAATGACAAAAAAATAAATAAATGGGAAATTTGTATTAAAAATGACACAAAAAATCAAAATATAAAGAAAATGAAATTTTAAAATGATATTAACCTTAACCAAAAAATGTTTATTGTAAGTATGATTTACAAAGCTTAAACAAAACGGCCGAAAAGCACGATTTAAACGATGAAAGTAACTAGATTGCAAAATCTAGTTCCGCCTAACCGTTTGGAACAGACTTTATTTTAACATAGGTCTGAGGCTGTGTTAAATATTTAACATTGCACTGTTACCATAGTTTTACTAATTTTTATATCAAATATTTAAATTGAATATAAAGAATATAGAAAAGGTAAGTTATAATAAATATTTTTACATACAAAATTTCAGATATTCGAAGAAGTGTATTATCTGTCTCATTTTGTAATACGTAACTAACAGGGATAGTTCATTTTTTATGTTGTATATCGCAAAAAGCGGGACGAATGGTCACCCTAAGTAATAATCCCAATGAAGGTTTACACGCATGTCCGTAGTTTCAAAATAAATCTGGGTAGGTAACACAAACGGTCTTTTTACTGTGAATAAACGCCTGGATGTGTAAACTGTGTAGTTGTATCGGACAATGACATAACTGTAAAAATACCAGTATCAAGTGATATCGAATAAATCTTAATGGAACCAACCGAGTGTTTGTTTTATTTATTTATTACATTATGTTTCACAGTAAAATTTCTGATACTTCCCATCAACATCTATTTACCAAATAAATGACGTTTAAAATGTAATTTTATTACTTACGACAGCAAGTAGAGATGAAAAATATACTGATTCATATTTCAGAGTAAGACGAATAGTTAACGTAAGTACATAAGTGATTAGCACATCTCGTGTGTAGCGGCAATGGCAGGGTCATATTACCTTATTAATATCATGTTTGTATTTACGTAATCATAGTAAATAGCTAGTTTCACAAGTTAGTATCGTGTGTCTGGCATGATTCAGCCGGATGTTCATTGTATTCTATTCTATTCGCAAACACTTTTATTTTTTATGAAACACAACTTCATTAACATAATTTCTATCACAAGATTTTAGTTAATACGTTACGCTCGTTAAATAACTGAATCTAATAGCTGAAAATGTGTTTTCCTTTGGGCATTATGTCAATAACAATATTAATAAAACAAGGAATTCAACAGAAATAGAAACGTGTAGGTGTTGTGAAAATGGATACAGTTGAGTGAATTCTTCTTTTAAATCGTCCAAAATTTGTTTTGACAAATAATTTCAACTTGACACTAAAATACCTTATATTTATATGCATTTAATTGTTTGGCTGTTATTTCCAAACATGCTCCAAACTGCTCAAGACAAACAATTTTCTACCTTTTTATTTTCCCTTGATGTGTACGATACAGAGCTGCTCCAGCTCGTATTAAATATATATTTTTATTACGTTTAAGTCGCATTCAGAGCTCTTAAATCAATAGCTTATGCACTGTAGCTTATGGACTGTTCACTGTCACCAGAAAGTCTGTCATATGATAAGACGTGAAACCTTTCAGACCTCCAAATTTAATACGCTGTTTGTTGTGGATTGTGCATAATTTTCTAAACTTATAGCTATAGTGCGTTCAAAGGTGAGTTTGCAGTACAGGGCATATGGAGTAGTTCTTTTTCATACTCTCTAAACACAATGACGCTATCCTTTTCTTGCTTGTCGACGTTTCCAGCTCTAAAACGCGCTGATCTGTGAAGACGCAGTATTCTACAAATGGCCATTTGTTTTTGTTGAGTGTTATTTTGAGTTTTATAAGACTTGATTTTTGTAAATCATACGAGTTTTTCATATTATTATAATTGACACATTTGACACTTTTGCAACATTTGGCAACACCGCTCCCATTTGCCATAAGAGCTATACTGCAAACTCACCTTCGAACGCACTATAGTGAGATGTTTTAATGAGACAGACATATAAACACATTGGCTATCGCATTCTATCAGTGACACCGTAGTTATCGAATGCCTTTACTTAATCTAACATAATATCATCATTAACAAATCTTGCTCAAAATTACAAAGACGGGCAGTAAATATAATCAGTTTAGGTAATTAGGTAGTTAAAACCTAAGACAACAGAATTATAAGAACGATAATACATATAAAATATTTTACGAAGCTGAATAGTTGGTTTCAAAGTTCACAAATGGAGGGCTATTCGTAACGTACTAATTTATAACAGATGTTAACGGTACATGGAACGTTAAAAGAATGCATTAAAATTTAACTCAGAGCGATACAACGCACAGTCTATAACTCGTTAATTTAAAGAGGTCTGAATGCGGCTTTAAGGTTCAAGATATATTTTTTTTTTTACCTAAATCTCTTTGAATTTTTTCCAACATCAGGCCGAACCTTCGGCTCGTAAATATCCCAGGTGTACCCCGGCATTTTTCACAAACACACACAGCACTATGTTACCAATTAGTTCATCTTAAGTATAAATGTAGACAGTTTAACAGTTAGTTACCACTTTCCATGTCTTGTGGTAAAATGGCAAGTAGTTTGGATGAGAAGTGTTGTCGGTGTACTGAACTCGTCAGTTGCCAATATTCACTGCCAGAAGTAGTAACTTGACATAGAGCTCGACTATTTATAGTTTTATGCGTGCCGGGGCACACCAATTTGCCACAGGGTAGATCAAGCATCTCGCACACAACACACTGGACCCAACCGAACCACCACCCAACCTAACCGCGAATGCATTCCCTCAATCGATAGTTCAACCGATGCTCCCAATTAAACATAGATCAAAGAAAGGTCACTACCGGAAATAAATCTTAGCGTCTTTTTGTACACAATTATTTCGGGACACCAAAACTTCAACTAAGCTCGAAACAAGGTAAAATTTTGATTTCATTAAATCTTTTTATTGTAATCTATAGAAAACATTTAAAAATATATTAAAATATAATATGAATCATCTGTGAATGTCAAATATTATCCAATTACTACATTTTGAAATGATATTCATCCGTAGTTTTAGTCAATCGTGACCCAAACAACAGATATGTATTTTTGGTTGCCTATGTCACAGGCGTTAACACAATAGATTTGGGAAATATAGAAAAATAAGAAGCCTTGCGAACAAGGCCGGCCACAGGAGTTCTAAGACTTTCAGAGAACTTAAAATAAAAAATAAAAAACAAAAACATTAAGAAAAAGAAAAATAGAATATTTTAATTTCTTCCGGACTTACTGGCAAATTCTTAGCCAGGGCTTCGAACCGGAACTGAACCGAAACCCGAAAAAAACCGTTATTTTTGTCGAAAAAACCGGAGCTAAACCGAAAAAAAATATCGGTTTATTTCGGTTCAGATAATGTTTATGGGAGTGAAATAAAATATAAAATACACTTTATTTAAGATAAATTTTTTAAACTGATGAGCAGAAAAAAATCGTAATATTTTAACCGATAAGTAAAAAAAAAGTCGCTTCTATTATTTCGGTGGGAGGGGGGTGAACCCCCCGGCAGCGGTCTTGGTATGATTATTACAAAATAAGGAATATTTTTTTTCTAAATTATAGTAAAAAATAAATTTCTAATGGCCGGTTGCTAAAGTAAGAATTAATCCTAACTCGAGTTAAAATCATTTGTTTTTGTATGTTGTAGCAACCCGCCATAATACGAATAAAAGCATTTAAAAATTTATCACTCGGAACTGAACCGAAAACCGAAAAAACGCTATTTTTGCCAAAACGAAATCGGGAACCGAACTGATATTTTTTTTTGTAACTGAACCGGAACAAAAACCGAAGAAACTTCGAAGAAAGTCCTGTTCTTAGCAAAGTTGGGAAAATTTTCACCTATCAAAAATTATTCTTATCAGCAGTGGCAGCGCTCAGGAGGGGGGTGCCCCCTCCAAATTTGCTCTGGCCCCCATTTGCCCCCCAGAAATGCTTGGAGAAAAATGTGCGCGTAAGTGAGGACCTTTTTTTTAGTCATCACTTGTATTTTCTCCTGACCATAAAACATGAGGCCCTCCTCAAATATTTCCTACTCCCCCCCCCCCCAGATTTTACTAAAATATTTCCTAGCCCCTCCAGATTTTAAGAGCTACCGCCGCCACACGTCTCCAAAAAATTACCTGCACTCAGGCGCCTTTATAGAGAAGGCTGACCCTGTCTACAGACAAAAGAAAAAATAGAAAAATGGTCATATTATTAAAGAAAAAATATAATTTGAGGAAAAGTTTTATGATTCACAATGGATTATAGAATCAAAATGGCAATGATGATATCACAATACCCAAAATTTAAGTATGACGCATGCAGTGCAATTTTGTTTCTTTTATTCGCCAATAAAAATTTATTTAATGGTAACTTTGCCAACATTAGTCAATTTATACCAGTGGGTTTTAACCGGTGAGCTGTTACACATTTGTGTACCATCTAAAAACTATCAGTGCGCTCTGTGTGCGTCTTTAGTGCATTCAAATCAAAAATACATAAAAATCACAATCGATAGGCAGAGCTGAATTTGTTTCTTGAACGCCTTTAGACAGAAAGTATTATTATGCTCCTTCCACCTTGCAGCATGAATAATTTTTTTGGATTTATGGAACTGCATTCATTGGCGCCTTTAGACAAGTACCTAGATTTACTTGTACGTACATCCGGCTCTGTTATAGATCTATTATTGATAAAAATAACAATGATTATTATGTAAGTTATTGAACTTTTAAGTAAGTACTTGGTAAAATTTCTCATTACAAAATCTGATCCTGTGTTTAGATAATTTTAGCACCCTACTCGCTATATCATTAATTGAAAGAGATTAAAAAACCCTGCTGTACACAATTATACTTCAGGATAATTTAGTTGGCAGATGTCAATTAAAAAAAGCGATATGTCAATTAAAAAAATCGATATGTCAATTAAAATATAAGGTTCAACCGAGCACATTATAAAAATGAAACGATGTCATTCGTTTGGCGTAAAGTCACTGGATTATACAAAGTACCGCAAGCCTTTGAAGAAGCCGACAGACCCCAGAGTTTGATTGGCAACATTGCTTCCCCTATTAAGCAAACTAAAGCAGCAATTTTTACGTTCTTAAGTTTACGTCTGAGCTGTCACATCTCCCTCTCTCGCTCTCATTTAATAACCTTCTTTGTCAGCGGTTTGAATATTTAAGGTTAAGTTTAATTTATATTTATATATTATATCCATTTTATTTAATAAAAATTAAAAAAATAATTGAAATTGTACCGCAATTTTGTTATAGTGCATCTTTGATTAAAAAAATCGTGATTACAATGTTTAAAATAAAAACTAGTTTCTTATTTTTGTAATGTTGGAATCATTGAACATCATTTGTGTTGGCGACATTTTTAACCCCAGCATGGCCGCCGTTGCGGTACTTTGTATAATCTAGTGACTTTAGTTTGGCGATTGAGAAAGAAATAATAATCGGTTTCAGTCACTCTTGCCACCACCATGATGGGTAGATTTACACAGAAACACGCATACATTCTTGTGAATGTGTAACAAACGAAGATAAAAACAACGGACATACGTTGGTACGAGTAGTTCAAATGCGTTATTGAAAGATTATATAGCATTGCGTGAAATAAATATAGTATATATATCAGTGGTGGCTCGTGACTTTTTGGGACTCAGAGCTGCAAATTATACTACAAGGATAGGTTTAGGTGTTTAACCACGACGTTTTATCATATAAGACTATTGAATTGCCTCTTATAATTATAATTTTTGCTTTTTCACTTTCCGAAATATTTAAATTTGGTGTGTGTCGCCCCAATTTTTTAATATCAATTTTTTCGTCTAACTTTCGTCTGTTAAATGGAATTTCCAATAATGATTTGACAGTATTCATTTTTTAAACCTATTGTTTTATAATCTAAACGAACGTATCTAACGAAATATCTAACGAAACGTATTTTTTACGCTAAGATACTTCTATAAATTTAAAAGAAAAAGTTAGAAAATACTAATTATTAATACCTACCTAAACAATAAATTTTTAGAGATAATATAGGTATAGCGATTCAGTTACGACTTAAATAAATACATTCAATAATTTCATAGTGCTGTGATCACTGTTATTGGGTGCGTTTTGTTGGTGGCTGTTTAGAAGTACTAGAATTGATGCGCAAGAAAACGACAATTTTGATCGTAAAGTAAACATGGAATGACATTTGCATGGAGGTTAAGTCATATGGATGTAGAACAAATAAAGAACATATTTCACCTAAATGGATAATCTAAATAATAAATGCAGAATAAGAAAACTTTATATTTGAAGCAAATATTCTAGAACGTAATATTTTAGAACGAGTAATTGAATTGTACATACATTTTAAGTTTAGATTTAACAATACTATATTAAAATCATATAGGTATATATTTATTTTAGGACACAAAATGAGAAAATACCTAAAAGTAAAAATTATTTTGAAGCAGTAATACCAAGATTTAATTCTAATACTTTTAAAAACCAAATGAAAACAACTGCATTCAAATATTACTTTTCATCCCCACCACACTTATTCATTCCAGTCGTTCGACCTCGAGTCATCGAATGAGTAGAATGAATAGAATGAGAATACAGTCGCAACAAAACGCGTATTCTGGTTAAACCGAAACCAGAATTGGCACAACAAAACGCACCCATTGTGACGCTAACAGCATTCTAGCTCCGATCCACACCAGTTTAGCACTATTGCCCACGCACCGCTACCCCTTTACAAGCCTACATTTGCACTTTCCTTGACGCTAGGATATAAGCAACGCGACGTAGAACTATTCAAAGGAAACTTGTAAATATTTATGACAAACGTTATAACAAACGTTTATGAAACAAAATATATTTAAAAAAAGCATTTTCACACCACAATTACTATGTTAAATGCATTTTGAGTTCAAAAAATGATTATTTTTTTATATTATTTTCAAGTAAGAGCTGCAGCTCCGCAGCGCGTACTCAGGAGCCGCTACTGGTAGTATTTACACAGAAACTCGCATACGTTTTTGTGAATGTATAACAAATGGAGATAAATACAACGGACATAAGTTGGTACGAGTGGTTCAAATGCGTTATTAAAAGTTTATATAGAATTGTGTGAAATAGATATAGTATATATATATATATATATATATATATATATATATATATTTATATATTTGTTTATCGGTTCTCCATCGAAACTGTATTTGAATACACAATTATTTCTTATGTAGTATTCTTGTTCTCACCCTAACTTCATCGGGGCCAAATCCACCGCCCTAATAGGGCTGTGAACTAGTTTGGGACTCCTTCCTCTGACAGGACTATGTACAGGACTCCCAACTGGGTTGACCTTGTCCGGGAGTAGACTGTCGCTCATGTAGTACTGGCAGGCGCACCTCACCTCCATCGAGCTGATGGAGGGGGTCCTCGAGCTCTTCTCCGAGGAGGGAGGTCGCGGTTGACCTCCCTCCGACGCACTGCGTCGCGACGCCCATTCTTTATGTTTCACAGTAGCACTGTTTGCACGATTCAATTGTCTACTGCCAGAACGACCACGGAAATCATCCATATTGATGAAATTTAGTTTTTAATCCTAAATTTAAATTTATTTATGATTTTTCAAAAGTTTTAGGGTTTCGCAGGTATTTAGTAAGTGAAGGTGGCGAAGATTGATGTGAAGTGTGAATTTGCATACATTTTAAGATTTCGCAAGTGTATAGTAAGTTAAGGTGACCAACAGACATGCTGAATGTGTAGCATGGGCCTATTTTGGACTAACTTTACCCGGCCCGGCCCGTTATGATCCCAGTCCGGCCCGGCCCGAGCCCGAAAATATTAATACAATTATTACATGTACCTGGCCCGAACCCGACAAAATTTTAAATTCCGCCCGAATAATCCTCGTTAACAAAATATTATGATACAAACATTGCTTACAATTTGTAATAATTATAAAACTAGAAATTTAAAAACAAAATATATTTTTTAACGAAGGTTTAAAAATATATTATTTAAAGATATTATTGTTGTTACCCGACCCGAGCCCGAATATAATACATGTCAATCGGGCCGAAACCGGCCCTCGGGCCGGGTCGGGCCTGGGCCCACGGGTCAAGCCCGAGCCCGTGCAGACCTCTAATGTGTAGTACATTTTTACTTGCCCGACCTTAATATATAAGGGGCAAGTATTGTAATCGCAAAAATTTTCGATGTCGAGATTTTGACTGATGACCACGTTTCATGGTCCAGGGAATCCAAAAAACCTATTTTTGAAGTGCCGTCCGTATGTGTGTGTGTCTGTGTGTGTGTCTGTGTGTGTGTGTGTCTGTGTGTGTGTATACACGATAACTCAAGAACGGTTCAACTTAGAGAGTTCGTTCTGGCACTAAAAAATTATTCTATTAATTGGGAAGAAGCCTATTGTTTTTTATGAAAATCCTAAACCGGAAACGGAAGTTATTAAACTATGAAATTTTAAAAAATTCATAACTAGTTAACCATACCTTAAACAAAAATTTGTATAAAACATAATTTGATGCATTTTTAAAGATTTACCTAAATCTTTTTTTTTTAAATGCAAAAAAAAAAAATAATTTTTATTTTTATTTTTTTAGTATTATTTTTTTATGGGAGGGCAAGTCTAGCGGAGGTCTCCTTTCGCCACTGGTTTTAGTCATTACGTCATAATGAACAATGTTTTAAAATTGTTTATCGTCTCTTAAGGTGTGTTCGTTTGTGTTGCCGAACCTACACTGAACTACACCACAGCTTCCCCCACCAATGCTATCTTATATAGTGACGTCAACTGCTCTTGTCCTGGACAAGTCTGGTGCAACACAAACGAACAAACCTTAAATCTATGTACTCAAAGCTTTCATTTAATACCATACATGTTTTTGTCATAAGTCCTACAAAAAGCTGTTAAAAAAAAAATAATAATAAATAGTAAATTTCGATTGTAATATTTCGATTGTAATATTTCGAATCACAATAACATGCATTACTTTTTTACAAATTATTAGAGATTTTTATTTTCAGAATCCAAAAATCGCATCCAATAAATTCTTTTTGCCTGTTATCTTTTATCAAGTGATTCCTTGGATAACCCATTTAAAAGGAAAATTTTAGACATATATATGTAAATATTTTTCGAGGGATACATTTTTTTAAATCTCAGCATTTTTCTTATGTGAGGGTAAAATAATGATATATGCATGCCAAATAACAACTCTCTAGGTTCAGCCGTTTCACCACAATTTCTACCGACAGACAGACAGACAGACACGTGAGTGATCATACCTTGCGCGTGATGAATTTCTTGACAACACCTACGAAACCCTAAAAATGAAACTAATAATTTTAAAAGATGACAGATGCCACCTAGCAATGTTTCCTTGTTTTATAACGAGTCATCTAATAGTGTTAAGTGTCTCTATTAGTTTCATTATAATTTGTGTATTTTTAAAAATATTCAAGGTCTCTGCTATTGTTTGTGGCCCAAATATTTTGTGGGTATTTTTAACAAGTTCTCAGCAATGTCTTTGTTGTCATCTAACATCTAGCCAAATACTCAGAAAGGAAAAAAAACAAAATATTGCGCATGTAAAAATATATATGTATAATTAATTGCTAATTTCAAAGTTTGTCACTATTATCTTAAAACGGCTCGCCGCAGAAAGAAGGTGTTAATAAGGAAATGATGAGATGTAGATGTGCTTAGTTGAAGTCTGGGTATGATTTAGGTAAAGTGACTGGGTCAAAGGGTACGCCATTCTCTATACATCGTTGAAAACATTTGATTATTTCCAAATTTCTACCAATTTGCTCTTTTTTGCGTACTACTGAGATCGTACTCTAGATTCTGCTGGGAACAGAGGTAAACCTACCAATTGGACGGAAATTTGCCATTATTACTCAAGTTCAGAAGTATTGAGGAGGTCTATATTTAAAGGGGGCGAAAATATAATTATTTCTTAATGTAAATTTGTAGTTTTATACAATAAATAAATAAAATAAAAATATTTCTAAAATTATATTTTCATAAAAAAGGTGGTATAGGCTATTCCTAACGTTTAATCGGAACTAAATAGTATTGTCATTTTCCTAAGTTGTCATAAGCTCTCTTTTTAATGTTTGAAGTGGGCTTTTGCTAAACAAAATAATCAAAAGTCTCACTTAATCGATAAAAGTTGCCAGAATTCAAAATCTAGTTTCGCTTAAACCAAAGAAAAGGCTATATATTTTGCCGGTCCGCAGTAAGTTTTGGGTTAAGAACCTCTGCTACAGAAAATTATATAAACTTAAGGGTGTCCCGAAATTTATAAAATATTTTAAAAATGAGTAATAGTATACGAGATGTACATATATACAGGCTTGACACTTAGAAGAGCAAGATGGAGGACTTGAGCAAGTTTAAAAATATTCCCAAGTGACATCAGTCAAAATATTCTGCCTGAAGAGAGATTTCAAGTGTTTAAGGGTGAAAAGCTTGTAAGGAAGGAGGAGTTATATGAGTTAGACCAAATGTCAACCCGAATGACAGCACCCAAAGGAGTTTCGACAGGGAACAGTTTGAGAAAGTCTGTATTAGTTTAAATAATTGCTGGTCAAAGGTCAAAAGTGTCAATAAAAGTGACCCAAAATATATTTCTTATTTGAACAATAGCAGTGACCTTTTTTTTTCGAGCTACCCACTAACTCTAGTTCTAAACTAAATTTCTGGTTACAAAACTAAATTCCACCATTTTGTTTATCACGCACACACTCACGCACACATATTTTTTTAATTATTTTTATATTTTCACCATTGCAGTGTCCGAGTTGGATATGAACAAGCCACTAAAATTACATTTCATAAAACGACTATTGTTAGAACTTAGCGGTGTAGACGAGCTCGGCCGAATGCGCTCGAACATCTCTCTGTGAGTCTAATTCGAGACACTTTAATTTAATAATAAGTTTCAGCAAACATTACGTCTGATTACTTAATAATTTCATTTCATTAACACTTTTTACACAAATCATACTTGAACCGCGGAAAAATCTCATCGCACATCGCAAGACTAACACTGCTCAGATATTTATGGACGGCTGGACGGGCAAATATAACCAGACGGATTTTTTCGATTCACTACCAAATTCTAGGACACTTGCACTTGAAACTTTAAAAATAGGTAAAAAAAATGCAATTTTAAATAATTTTATAGCAAATATTCCCATAATTCTCTCTCTTTTTATGTGCGTACACGAAAATATTTTCAAGAAAATGAATTGGGAAAATGACGGTTTAATTGTAAACGGAGAAAACTTAACCAATCTAAAATTTGCGGACTACATTGTTATATTCTCAACAAATGCAACGGAGCTGGAACAAAAAATGAATATGCTGAACCTATATGGAAAGGAAGTTCGACTTTCGATCAACTACTCAAAGACCAAGCTTCTTACAAATAACACCGAAGACCAGTTGAAACCTAAGGAACCTACATCGAGTATAAAAAAGAATTTATATACCTCGGACAGGCCGTAACATTTCAAAGAGAAAATAAGGAAGTTGAAAGGAGGATAAAAGCGGCATGGAATAAGTTCTGGGCACTCAAAAATATTTTGAAAGGTCCACTATCAGACGAAGTCAAGAAAAAAACATTTGATATGTGTATTATTCTAACGCTGACATACGGTTGCCAAACATAGGCTATTTCAAAATTGCAGGGAAGAAAAATACCGACATGTCAACTTAAAATGGAAAGATCCATGCTAGGCCTAACACTAAAAGATCGGGTAGCCAGCAACTAAATTAAAATTAAGTTCTCAGGTTCGAGTCTCGAATATTTGTATACTTCTTTATCACTCCCAATGGGGTAACTAACTTCTAAATATTTTTTTTTTTGTCACTTGTTCTTCCAAGTCAAAGATGACAAATCTACTTGAAGGACCAAAGAAAAGTCAGCAGTGGAGAGGGGTACCATATGAAGTTCCGAATAGTTTCCCAATGCCTAAGTGATGTATTAGGGCAGAAAGTTTAAATTTTTAGACCTCCTCTACTATACCAGGTCTACAAGTATGAAAAGCGTTTTTTTTTAAAATAAAACACATTAAACTCAAAAGAACAGTAAAAGTTTATTTATTCAAAGTATGCTCAATTAGAAGTTATACATTTTTCCCATCTTTCAGGCAATTTGTGAATACCTCGCCAGTAGAACTCTTCCCCTTTCCCCGCAAACCATTCATCTAGCCATTTTTTCACATTTTCATATGAACAAAAGTGCTGCTCGGCAAGTGCGTGACCCATCGATGCGAACAAGTGGTAATCTGAAGGGGCCAAGTCTGGTGAGTAAGCGGCATGTGGTAGCACTTCCCACTTGAGTGCCTCTAATGTATTGTAAACTGCTTTTGCCTTATGTGATGGAGCGTTATTGTGAAGAAAGATTACTTTGTGCTGTCTTCTTTCGTATTCTGATCGTTTTATGAGCAGCGAATGGTTCAATTCGATCAGTTGTTGTTGGTAGCGTTAGGTATTAACTGTTTCACCAGGTTTTAACAATTCATAATAGATCACACCCTTATGGTCGCACCAAGTACAGAGCATTATCTCTTTGCCAAAGCGATTCGGTCTTGCAGGTGATGTGGATGGTGAGCCTGTGTTCACCCATGATTTTTTGCGTTTGGGATTTTCAAAATAAATCCATTTTTCATCGCCAGTAATGGTATTATGCAAAAAAGACTTTCTTTTGTATCGTGCAAGCAAAATTTCACAAGTGTTTTTGTGTTTTTCCATCTGCCTCTCATTCAATGCATGTGGAACTCATCTGCCGACTTTCTGGATCTTACCCATCTCTCGTAGGCGATTAGAAACAGCTTGTTGGCTAACGCCTAACTGCTCTGCTCGTTGTTTTTGTGATTGACTATCGTCTTCCTGTAGCAATGTTTCCAATTTTGTATCTTCATATTTTTTTTGAGGTTTTCCATGTTCTTTGTCTGTAAGATCAAAGTCACCACTTTTGAAACGCCGAAACCATCGTACACACGTATCTGGTGATGGAGCATATTCACCATAAGCTTCTCGAAGCTGTCGGTATGATTCAGTAGCAGTTTTTTTTCAAATGAAAACAAAACAGTAGTACTGTTCGCGAATGCTCTTTATTTGGCACAAGATTTGACATTTTTAACACAGTAAAACAAAACTATATGATCACTTTTCAAATTATAACCTATACGCATTTGACACTTAATGATAACTTAACAAAACGCCATATGTGTTGAAACTTTGAACTATACACTCTGTTTGCGCGGCAAGTTTCAAAAAAATCCGCATTTCATACTTGTAGACCTGGTATATATGCCGACAGGACAACGTAACAATTCGACCGGTTCTAGTATCCCTGTATAAACAGATACAATCCTGTAATCGTAATTTATCTTGGTAATAACGGTCCCTTAGCTTCCAGGCAAAGTTTGTTAACCGAAAAATCTACTATTCGAGACGTTTTTCATTTATCAATGATAAGTAAATGGGTTGTGAAAGCCGTTAGTATCCATAGATGCTGTGCGCCAGAAATATTAATTAACTCACTTATCAATGCATTTATTGCATTGCAATGATTGGCATACCTGACGAAAATGACATACTTGTAACAGAAATAAATACTGCAAAGCATATTTTAAGGAAAATAGTTTGTATAATAATCACTGGTCATCTAAAAAATCATAAAATCGTTTAATGTAAAAAATTGTCATGCCCGTTTCCTGTACTCCAAAATAGTAGTTAAGGCTGAGAGAGCTCTTAAACTGACTGTATAGTATAGAACGGTGGAAATTATGATCCCTGACATTTAAATCCGCGACTGCCAACCGGATTGGTTAATTGTGGAAGTTTTAGATCTGAATATTCACTTCTTAGGAGTGAAGAGTAGTTTGCCCAACTCCACGACTCAGTGAAACTACTGTGGGACTTTTATAATAATGCAATTATAACAAATTACAACTGTCACCTGTGTTGAGATGACTTTTGGTGGCAGCGATATTGTTAATTTCTTTCAGACCACTTATAAATATTGTGTAGTTATACAGTGAATTATGTCGAAATAATATTTGGCTCCTGCATCAAAACAAACCAAATTTCGTCAGCAATGTTTTAAAATCTCATTTTAATATAATAATATGACTCATACATATATGTTTCAATTGAGTTTTCCCAAAATTTAGCAAGACTAAAGGACTAATGTTATTTGAAGCTAAAACGGAAGACTGAAGGAAAGATTACAATCATCCAACTCAAAGTTTGGACGACAGAGAATCTTTCATTCATCATTTTACGCAGGGATGATATCCAACACAACCGGTACGTTAAAAAAATATACCGCAAATGGTGATTGTGGCGTAAATTAATCTAATAATTTCCATATCATTTGTTAATTTTTAGAAATTGTTGATGTGGCCTTTTGCCCAAAGTAAAAACTAAATGAACAAAATTATTTCTTTATCGTTTATCCTAATATTCATACTAACAACCGATACACGTGTACCAGTGCGTACCGTCTGAATATCAGCTCTGATTTTACTCAATAAAATCTTTCCTTGAGTCTTGCGCGTTCTGGTGAAAACTCACCTATATAAACACCTCGGGAGCGAATCTGAAACATGTGACCGTGTCAATGCACCTAAATATATGCAACAGTATAAACAACAAAGTAACAAAATTTGTCTACCTTAAATTAGACCATTTGTTCTCATCTATGACTTCATCTTTAAGTTTATCCACTTCCTCAGGTTCTTTCAGCCCATTATCCGATTCTTGACTCGTATTTTTCACCTTAAAGGACACCTTCTTCTCCAACTTCGGGGAGTCTTTCACCTTTAGATTGGATTTTGGTACATCTTTCTTGGACCTAAGACCATCTTCTTCGTCCTCTTTGGATATTGGTTCGTAATGGTGTTCTTCTTTTGGTTTTTGTTTGAGGGACTCTGGTTTAGGAGGGATTGGAGGTTTTTCTTTAGGTTTAACAACTGGTTTTTCGTCGTCTTTTTTAAATAATTTTTTAACTCTCGGCACTTTTGGAGGTTCCTCTTTTGTTTCTACAACTTCTTCATTTTTTTCTGATTCTGTTTGGACCTTCTGTTCTTCTGTACTGTCTCCATTTTTAAGTGGTATCATTACTATATCTGGTTCTTCTTTCTTTTTGACAACAATTTCCGTCTCCACTTTGACTTCCTTTTTACTTTTATCCTTCTCCTCTTTGATTTCCTTTTTACTTTTATCCTTCTCCTCTTTATGATGTTTCAGTACATCCTTAGCCTTCTCCAAACCTTTTTTAGTGAGTTCCTTAGTCTTTTCCTTCGTTTCTTTAGCTTTTTTCTTTAAACTATCAAAGGGCGAGTGCGTACGGGAGTGTACCTTTTTCTTTTTGATGTCCTTTTCGATTTCAACTTCTTCGTCTTTGAAGAGTTCGTCGAATGTTAAAATGTCTTGCTGTACCGGATCCTCTTCTACGGGGTCGTCGCCTGGTTTAGCTGTCATTTTTTGTAACTTCCTAGCTGCTTCATGAAGGGCAGCGTTAACATCAACAGGCCCTTCGTGTTTCTCGACTTCAATTGGAGATTCCTTTCCAGAGGAACAAGTTGATATTCTGGCTGATCTACTTCTGCTTCTTGTACCACTAACACTTCTACTCCTTCCACTAGAACCACTTCGAAAACTAGATTTTTGGCCCTTTCTAAACAGTTTTGAGGTCGGGTTATGGGCCTCTTTGGCTTGTTTCTGTTTATATTTAGAAGCTAGAATTTTGAGATCGTCTGATAGTTGTTGTGTTTTTATTTTAAATTTACTTTCGAATTTTCCTTTTCTGCGTTTGCGTCTTTCACGTTTTGGTTTCTTTTCAACTGGTGGAAGTGGGGGTTTATCTTCTTTTTTCTCTTCAATTGGTTCTTCATCTTCGTCCTCTACTTCCCAACCATGTTCTTCTACATCAGCATGTTCTTCTTTTATTACGTCTTCAGGTTCAATTTTTTGTTCTTCTGTTTTCGTTTCAGTTTCTTCGTTTGGTTCAGTTTCTTCCTTTGGTTCTTCTGGTTTCTCAACTTCTGCTTCGGATTTTTTATCTTCTTCTGCTTTCTTTTCTGCTTCCTTCTTTTCTTTCTTTAGACTTCTTTTTCGTGTCAATTCATGTGTTGCATCCTTAGCTTTGTGAGTCAAATCTTTAATGTCTTTGGTCAGTTTAGCTGATGCTTCCTTTATGTTTTTACCAGTTTCTTGGAATCTTTCTTTCATTGATTTTTGGTGGGTTAAAACTGGTTTCTTCCTCTCTTTCTTTTCTTTAACTTCCTCTTGGAGCTTTTCTGCCACTTCCGTCTTTTCCACTTCATGTGGCTTTTCTGCTACTTCCGTCTTCTCCACTTCATGTGGCTTTTCTGCTACTTCCGTCTTCTCCACTTCATGTGGCTTATCTAATTCTTCTGTTTCCTTTATCTCCTCTGTTTTATCTTCCGTCTCTTCTTTCACTTCTTCCTTCTCTTCCTCCTTTAGTTCGTCTTTCGTTTCTTCTTTAATTTCAGAACCACCAAGCCAATCTTCTTCAGAAATGGCCTCATCTTCAGGTTTCTTCTTTTCTAAACATTCAACTGGAATTATTTCCTCTGGTTTTGGTTTTTCATCTTCTTCTGATTCTTCTTTAGAGGCATCTGGATCTTTGAGAGGGATATAGATTACTTTGGGAGAGTCGGTTTTCTTTTTCGTTGGAGGGGATTTTTTAGGCGGGGATTTTCTTTCACCTTTTCTAGGAGGAGACTTTCGGTCACCTTTAGGTTTGGGAGATTTTTCTTTTTTCTTAAAAATATTGAAAGAAATTTTGTCTTTTTTATCTTTTTTGGCTACTTCTTTGGTTTCTGTTTTCTGGTCAGGTTTAATTTCTTGGGGTGATTCTTTCACTTCTTTTGGAGGTTCTTTAACTTCTTTTGGTGCTTCAGTTGGTGTTTCAATTGGCGTTTCTACATCCATTTCATCAGTTGCTACACTCTTATTCTCCTGAGAATCACAGGATTGTGTTGTACTTTTTTTGTCATCTTCCTTTTTCGGTATTTCAATCTCTCGGATGGCCATTTCAATGTCCTCGTGTGTCGAGTGTGTCCTCTTTAGTTTAGATTTGGTGCTCGGTGATTTTTGTATTGGTGGTGTTTTCTTGCCACTGTGATCTTTCCTCTCCATATCCGCAATGGGCTTAATAGTAATTTTCTTCTTAAATGATGCCTTTATCGGCTTTCCAATGGTTGGAATTTTATTTTCTTTCTCTTTTTCGTGCTGTTTAATGGATTTTCTTGTTACAGGTGGTTTATCATATTCTCCATCTATTTTTTTCTCCACTAAATTGCCTTGGTTATCAAATTCTTGTCCTTCTGGTGGTTTTAAAGGAATGTATATATATTCGACTGGAGAATCGCGTTTTTTGGACAATGGAGACGGTCTGCTTGGAGGAGAAGGGCTCTTCTTTTTCGTGGAGCCTTTAAGGACAGATTTGGGTGACTTCTTCTTAACGGGGGGTGATTTTTTGCCACTTTTAATGTTTTTAATCTTATTAGTTAATACTTGTAAGCTACTGGGTTTTGGTTCTGGTTTACTTTTCCTCGTCTCTGTTGGGGTAACGATTTTTGTTTTCTTCTTAGCAATCTCTACTTCTTTTACTAAATTTTCCTTTTTTTCTTTTTCCAGTTGTTCTGGTGATGGAATCAGAGGGATATGTATGTAAACAGGAGATTCTGGTTTTCTTTTTACAGGTTGTGTCGTTTTGACAACTTCTTCTTTTTTGATACTACCTTGTCTTACTTCTTTTGGTTTTTTGCCTAAAGAAAGTTTTCTAAACTTCGGTACCTTGAATGTTGGGGGTTTGAATTTGGAGTTTTTCATTTTTTGGAACAAACTAAGGGTAGATTTTGTTATATCAGAAGTGCTTGAGACTTTTCTTTGATCCTTGGAAGTGCTGGCTTCTGCAAGTTTGGATTCTGGTTTATCTAAAGTGCTTATATCTGTGGTACTTGCTTTGGATAGTTCTTCTTTATCTAAATATTGTTCTACATTACTTGTATCATCAGATTCTGCTATACTTTGTGCTTTCTGTGAAACTTTTTCACCCTCTTCAACAGATAGTGTTATTTTTTCTTCTTCTTTTATTTTTTCTTCTTCTATTTTTTCTTCTTTAAGAGGAATCTCTTTTACTATTTCTTTCTTTTCATCACTTTTTATTGGATCGATTTCCATTTTTTCTTCTTTCAGAGGAACCTCTTTTACTAATTCTTTCTTTTCATCAGTCTTCCTCACTGGATCAACTTCCATTATTTTAGTTTTCAACCTAACATCGTCTTTTAATATTGTTTCTACTTCTTTATCTTCGTCTGTCCCTCCCAACCAGTCGTCTGGAGATATTGCTTCGTCATCTGGTTTTTTGAAAGATTTTAGTTTTAAGGAAACTGTCACTTCTTCGGTTTTGTCAGACAGCCAGTCGTCAGCAGAGATGGCTTCGTCGTCTGGACGGATAATTTTTAGCTTTTTTGGTTCCTCTTTTTTGACTGGTTCTTTGGCGGTTTCCTCTGCGGGTTCTGAGGATGCCAGCCAATCATCAGTGGACAAAGCTTCCTCCTCTGGTCTGGAAATCTTTGGTTTTTTAGGTACATCTGATTCAGTCTTTGATTTTATGTCTACTTCACTAACTGACTCTACTGGTTCTTCTCTTGTTTCAATCTTTGGACTTTCAGTTTTTGGACTTTCTGGACTGTCCTTTTTAACCACTTTTTTCTTCACTATTTTTTTAACAATTTTCTTTTTCTTGGGCGCTGCCGTTAGCTCATCAACATTGTCCATCTTCTGAAGTTTGGGTTTTGGTTTTTTGACCTCCTCGCCGTTGTCCTCTGAGGATGCTGTTGGTTTATCTTCCTCCATGTCGTCGTCTGAGAGTGGTTCTTTAGTGAGATGCGTCCACGGGTATCCCCCCTTTCTCTTCGAACGTCTGATGTCCTCCCACTGATAAGTTTTTATTGGTACAGGTGGAGGATCGCCAGACACTGAAAGAATATATTTTTTTTAGACTTTTGGACAAAAATATTGCAACACCATTATGTGTACATAAAAATACGCTTATGATTTAAATTATTACATAGTATCAGTAACATTGTGTAAAATTACATAATGTCACAGTTTGGCGAGCTTGGTTACTTCCCAGCCCAGGTAATCACAACATCGTAACAAAAGAAAGTAAGCCACATGGAATGCAATTAAAACTGGCGTGAGTTGTTAAACGAATTGCAACTGTGACAGGAAGGATGTGGTGACATCAAAATTTATAAATGCTAATACAGTAGGCTTTACGTTGTGTAGACGTAGACGAATAGAAACCAGAAATGTTATAAAATCAAACTGTTCAAATAATCTATAGTTTATTTAAAAGTGTTTTATTAATGTATTTCATGTTTATAGTACATTAAAATATTATGTTATTTGTTATTGCATTTTTTTGTCAGGCAAACTTTTTATTTTTTCTTTTTCCCTGCATTTTCGCAATACAAATAAGTGATCAACATTCAAAAGTGCATTTGCAGTAGCATAGTGGTCAGTTCACTCGCTTTATAAGTGTGGGATCGTGAGATTAATCCCAGTACTGAATAAAAAAAATTACAATGAGAAATCTTGGCCGTTGCTACCGTAGGGTCTCAGCCGTTTCTTAAATGAGCACCTGTATATATGAATTAATGTTCGGGTATATAGGACGTGCTTTAGAGCAGTGTTTTCAACCAGTGGTCCGCTTACTACTGTGGAAAATTTCAAACTATTCACATTACCTCAATAAAAATTTATTTGAAGAGTTAGTTTTCACACTTTCGCAGGTATCTACAGTGGTAGATTTACGCACAGGCGGTTCAGGCGGTTGCCTCGGGCCCAACCGTTTTACGACGCGGTTGCTTTGAAAAGAATTGAACTTAGTTGATAGTAAAAAAATTAAATAAATAGATATAGCTTTCAATTTTATTAATATAGATCCGTGTTTCTCAACTAGTGGTCCGCGGACTACTGGTGGACCTTAGAAAAATTTTAGTTGTCTGCGAAAAGCTTATAAATTATTATTTTTGAGATTTTTTGTTTATTTTTTTATGATCTTTTGTTCTATTTTTGTGATTTTTGTTCGTTTTTCAGTGATTTTTAGGGTTTTGTAGGTATGACCAAAAAACCCTTATACCGTCATTTTGTCGTCTGTCTGTCTGTCTGTCTGTCTGTCTGTCTGTCTGTCTGTCTGTCTGTCTGTCTGTCTGTCTGTCTGTCTGTCTGTCTGTCTGTCTGTCTGTCTGCCTGTCTGTCTGTCTGTTCGGTAAAAATTGTAGCCAAACGGCTAAACCTAGAGAGTTGAAATTTGGCATGCTTATACAACTCTTTAACCCGCACATAGGAAAAATACTAAAACATCTAAAAAACATATCCCCCTAAAAATATAAACAAATATGTGCTCATCGAAAACAAAAATATTTTTTTTAAATTCTGAGTAGGCTATCAAATGAAAGCCCTTAGTACGTGGATTAACGATCAAATTTATATTTTTGCAAAATAAATTATATTGATGCGATTTTTGCCAAAATTGTGCAAAAAAATTTTTGTCCCACACCCTGTAGCCCAGATGGTATAAACTAAAAATCTAAAAAAATTCTAAGTAATGTATATTGGTGTGAACCGAAATAGTATAACAGGAATTTTTGATCAGATTATGTTTTCGGAAAATAACGCATTTTTTGTAGTTTTTGGTTCACAAAGTACAAAAGTTATACCAATGTAAGACACCCACATGCAAGGCGTGCGATAGCGTAATGGTTAGAGCACTGGTGTCGTAAGCTAAAATGCGCTGGAAAACGAAGGGTTTCGAGTTCGAGTACGAAGTGAATTTTATTTTTTCTGTTTTTTTTTGCATTTTTATTATGTTGAAATTATTTTCTCAAAATTCTAGTTATATTTTGTCTTAGTCAGTCTTATGATATGATTAACAGACGATAAATTATTTTAAAAATATCGTTCATTTTGCCGTGATTACTACAAAGTAAAATTTGTCCTACACACTCAGCCTTCATTTATTATATACCTGCGAAACCCTGAAATGTGTGAATATTCACACTTCACATAAATTTTTTATTACTAAGATATTATGTAGATGTATAGTAGTTTAATAGTACATTTATTTTTTGTGGTAAGAAAATTATTTTTTTCCGCGATAGAAAATGAAATATTTTACTGGTCCGTGGCACAATTTCGGTTAAGAAACGCTGTCTGTTCGGTTGAGAATCCTCTGACACTTAAGCATTACGCCAGGGCCTCATTTTTACAACGCCTGGGCTGGAAAAGAGGCATCATTTTTTATGCTCATCACTTGAATTTTGGGTAGATTTATTTTTTACTCACCACTTGAATTTATGATATTTCTAGAGAGGCACCGTTAGTATGGTCCGCCACAAGCGCCAAAATTGTTCACCGCGGCCGTACTATATCATACGAAATAATAATTCAAAATATCTTTCACTTCAAAGAATAGCCTGCTTTCAAACCACTGGAGTTAAAACAATCAGTTAATTAGAATTGTTGACACACAGCATAAATGGCTATTTGCGCCTTGTCAAACTAAATTTAATAGTCCAATACTTATGTAATATATTTAATTTTTTTTTAATTTCCTGTTGGTCATAAGTATTATTTTTACACATTTTTTCATGAAGCGGTGGTAAATAATATAGCTTTACCTTGGTTTAATTCAAGACACACTTGAATCAGAGTTATGAACAAATGCCAAGAGCCGGTGGCCAGTCAAATACTTGAATTTACAGATCCACCGTCTGGACGGACATTAAACAAAACCCATTACGAAATTTCCAACTAATTGTTAAAATAAAAACACACTAATTAAAAAACAATATTACCGCATACACAATAAAGTTTATTTTAAGAATTGCACATTTCTGAAACACTTTTAACGAGGTATTTTAGTAATTCGGTGTATTTGTGTTAGAGATGTTGAGTTAGAGCGGTATAAACAGTAGACAGAAGACAGGAGAGGAGACACTGAATCAAACGTTCGTTGGCAAAGGTCGCCGATGGAGCTGTCTCGTGGGAGTAATTGGAGCATTCAGGAGCTCGCTATAAATATACAACCAAAAACTCAACGGACATACATTTCAAACGTACCTATCACCAATAAACAATACCGAATGGCAATTTACGAACATATATCAATAAGCGATGGATCTCAGAAAAGAAACAAATGTCAATGAAACTATCTAAGCATCCTTCAAAGTAATGTTTGCAACTCATAAATCAAAAGATGTGTCGTGAACGATATCTAAACTGTCGCCGGTATATATGAGGGAGTCAAAG
The DNA here is from genome assembly GCA_963971575.1 of Liopterus haemorrhoidalis. Taxonomy (NCBI): domain Eukaryota; kingdom Metazoa; phylum Arthropoda; class Insecta; order Coleoptera; family Dytiscidae; genus Liopterus; species Liopterus haemorrhoidalis. The sequence continues at coordinate 33,768,050 of OZ020620.1, forward strand.
TTACAGTGGTGTAAGTCTAGGGTGACCATTTTCTTAAGCGTGTTCTACATCAGCGTTTCTCAACCGGGGGGCCGCGGCCCCCTGGGGGGCCGTGATGGATTCGTCGGGGGGCCGCGAAGTCATACAAGATCGAAACATGAAAATATAATAAAAATGCACTCAATCTTGCAAGATATAAATTTTATCCATACTTATAAGTATAAGATTTATATTCATATAAATATACCTTGCATAACATAAATAAAATAAATATTCTATTTATTTTTATACTTAATATACTTATTTTGACAACTAATTTAAACTATAGGCTATTTCAAACGTTTAATTTGTCACTAGCTAACTTTATAATGAGTAAATGGGCTTTTACTAAACAAATTGATCAAAAGTTTCATTCAATTGATAAAAATTACTAGATTTGAAAATATAGTTCCGCTTTAACCAAATAAACAGACTATATCAAGTTAAAATAAATTGTATGTGTCGGTTGATGGGATTCTCTGACAATGGTTCGCGTTGGAGGTACTTTAAGTATTTTACGATAGTACGACTTGAAATTGCAATATTTTTATTATATATTTTTTTAGCACAGGAGTAAGGATGCGAATGTGTTGAAATTAAAATGGAAGGCACTTTGAACACTTGTAAATAAAAATACTTTACTTTCAAGTCGTTATAGGGAATATAATCGTCATTTAAAAATATCACAGTTTTTGTCAACCGTAAAAGATATTAAAAAAATGTTTAAGTAAAAGTTGTAGAAAATCTCTATCCAAAGATATCCAATATGACATACGTTCCCATTTAAAAATTCGAAATTGTCCTTGATATCCTGTACTTCCGGTTTTTTCCGGAAAATTTCAATGCTAGTATTCAATTTTGTGGATAAATTTTAGTTCCAAATTTTTCCAAACTTGCTCACACGTCGCTTTTTCGAAAAAAATCGTGTTCCTATTATTTTGATACACCATAGTATAGGGGGGCCGCAGACAATATTTACATAATTTCGGGGGGTCCCAGGCCAAAAAAGGTTGAGAACCACTGTTCTACATTATACAATTCTCATCAAATTTTCATACTTATTTCTTTGACTAGAACTTGTACTAGAAATAAATCAGTGAAATTGTACAGTGTAGAACACTTTATATAGTCAAGGTCAACTTTATTCAAAACTAGTTTTGATCAAACTTTTGTTGAAAACACATCCAACTTGGAACTCGGTGCATGCGCAGTAGACACTTTTAACAACAGTACCAACATTAAAATTACGCTTGTAAATATTTTGTATTACCACGTGTTTAATAGTGTTTTGTTGATCATTGGTTTGAATAAGCGAATATATAAATTGTGTCTTGTACGTAAATCAGTAATTTTACAAATCTAATAGCTAGGTTATAAACACTTGACAAGATATGAATTATATTTTTATGTTGGTACTTTAAATGAACTGAAACACGTGTAAGAATTTCATTCTCTACCAAAAAATTGAAAAATAAATTGTATTAAAACTTTGACAACTTCTAGTTCAAAGAAAAAAGTTTAGAAAATTGATGAATAAAGTATAATGTAGAACACGCTTTAAGAAGGCAATGCGGGACGGAGCAAAAAAAGGTCGTCACTTCCCAAATATAAGTGAAGAGCAAAAAAAAAGGTTCTCACCTCCCAAATCCAAATGAAGAGCAAAAAAAAGGTCCTCACCTCCCAAATCCAAGTGAAGAGCAAAAAGAAACTAGTGGCGAAGAGAGACCTCCGCTAGACTTGCCCTCCCATAAAAAAAATAATAATAAACAAAAAAAATTTTTTTTTTTTAATTTAAGAAAGTTTTATGTAAATCTTCAAAAATACATCAAATTCTGTTGTATACAAATTTTTGTCCAAGGCTTGGTTTACCAGATACGATTTTTTTTTTAATTTTAAAGTTTAATAACTTCCTATTCCGGTTTCGGATTTGCATAAAAAACAATAGGGTTCTTCGCAATTAATACCCTTTTCACACTAGATCTTTAAGACGAGTGAACTTAAAGTTCACCGATGTTTAAGATCGGTATGCTTTCACACTTGATGTTTAAATCTCTGGTGCTGTCATCAGCTACAGTAATTTTGTCCTTAAGTTACCGTCATGAAATTACCAGTTTTGAACTGTCTGCGCAGACGCACATTTTGAATTATTATAAACAATTAAGAATATTTCATTTCATTCTACAATAAAGGCACTACAATAAAGAATATATTACACCTGTATTAACATGTAAGTCGATACATTTTATCTCAATTATTGTAGCTCTGTATTTTATTAAACACATTATTAAAACAAATTATTTTATTATAACAATAAGTATAAACTTCTTATAACGTCGATATAATACAGTATTCTTGTTTATGATAATATAAAATGTTGACAGCACAAATTCAAAGAGAATTTTTTTATAATAGAAATAAGTTGGCAGTGCGGACGAAGTTTAAGACGCAGATCTCTGTCTTAAACATCGGTTGTGTTTAGACGAGGCCGTACGGTTTCACATTAGCGTTTAAAGATACATTCACTTTAACATCCGATCTTAAAGATCTAGTGTGAAAAGGGTATAACAGGAGATTTTTTTAGTACCAGAACGAACTCTCTAAGTTAAACCGTTCTTGAGTTATCGTGTATACACACAGACACACACACAGACACACACACACACAGACACACACACACACAGACACACACACATACGGACGGCACTTCGAAAATAGGTGTTTTGGATTCCCTGGACCATGAAACGTGGCCATCAGTCAAAATCTCGACATCGAAAATTTTCGCGATTACAATACTTGCCCCTTATATATTAAGGTCGGGCAAGTAAAAAAGCTCCTCACTTCCCAAATCCAAGTGAAGAGCAAAACAAAAGGTCCTCATTTCCTCAAATACAAGTTACAATTCGGGACAAAATGTTAAAATGCGGGACAAAATGTTAGAATGCGGGACTTTTGCGGGACGCATCTTAATGCGGGACACCCAATCAAAATGCGGGACAGTCCCGCAAAAAGCGGGACGAATGGTCACCCTATGTAAGTCACATTTTGTTCATTTCGAAAAACAAACATTTTTACTTAGATTCGCTGTATTAAATTACACATCACTTTTGTTTGTAATTCTTATTGAAAAGTAACACGCTCGAATACGTTAACTGGTAGCCAAATTATACTAAATACTGCAGTAGAGTTTGAACTTATTATTTATATTATAGTGTTGAATTTGTGTTACAATGTCGACAAAAGTTGTAAAAAACTATAAAAACAGAACAAATTGTAGTGTTTTTGACTGTCATTCCTTTAAGTTTTTTGAAAAAAAAAGGTGCGCGCGCACTAATGAGTTGTGTAAGATTTGTAAAGCGTCATAGAGGGTTTGTATTATTTAGCTCAGGCATGTGCAACCTACGGCCCGCGGGTTGTATCCGGCCCGTTGCCTCTTTTTGTCCGGCTCGCGTTAACTTTACAAAATCCCATTGAATTTGGCCCGCGAGTATATCTTTGTTTTCAGAGATCAAATGCAGTTAAACGGTTGTAGTTGATGTGGAACAAGCGCCACATTCTCTGCAAATGGAACTGCTTGAGATACAGGAAAACTCAGATTTGAAGTAAAAAATGAAAGATATTTCACTAATTGAGTTTTATAAGAAATATTTCCTAGTTAACAAACTGCCGAAACTAACAGATTTTGCTCAGAAGAGAATTACGTTCTTTGGAAGCACTTTTAAATGTGAGCAGTTATTTTCTAGGATGTTAATCGTGTTACTTCTAGGATGTTAAATCGTTAAATCACAAACAAGGACGCGAAAAAAGGATTCAAACCTAGAAAACACGTTGCGTGTTGCTACATCTGTTGTTTCCCCGAAAATTTAGAAACTTGTGAGCAATATGAAGTCCCAACCACCCCATTAAAATTAAACAAAGATTTTGTTCTTATTTAACAATATTTATGCATTATAAAAGATTTTTTATTTTTTTCTTGTGTTTTTTTATGAATGTTATGAATATATTTTTTATATTAAAGACAATTTCAGTGAAGGAATTTAAAAAAAAACGTATTTCAGATCGCTATCCGGCCCTCGCCTCGGTCTTTTGGAAGTTGAACGTGCCTGATTTAGCTTATATAACTCCTTAGAGCGGCGCCGGTCACAGTAGCAGGGCAAATGGTATCCGGACGCCGGTCTATCCATAAGGCAACAGAAAAAACAAAAAATTGAAAAAAAGAAAAGAAACAGAAAAAAGAATAAGTGAAAATGGGAAAAACGTAAAACGAAAAAAAAATCTGAAAATTCTTTATTATTATTATTATTACATTCTTTTCTGTGTGACAAAATGTTAGATTTTTATTGTTGAGAAATGTTTTGGGGTTTTGAATTCAATGTATTTTGGCAGTGTCCCTTCTGTCACTATTGGCCACAGCCAAAACTATTCCACATGAGTGCTTCACTAACTAGACTGCAGTATCAGATTCGGCAGAGAATAATCACAATGTTCTCTCATCGAAAATTATATAACCTAAATTGATAATATTCCCATCAACAAGGAACTTCTAAAGGATCTAACCAGATTATAATATCAAATACGTCAAGAATGTCAGTACAATACCATCAAATGCAAAGCCAGATTAAGTCTGCTGGGGGGACCTGTTAATATATGGGGCCCCACTAAAAAAATGGAGAAAGAATTTAATAACTAACCATTTTTGTTTTCGATTTATTTCTAAACAAAATAAACCGGCATAACATTATTTTCCTGCGAATTTTAATAACGAACCTTAATTAAAAAATATGATAATTTTTATCCTTAAAGGATTTCTTGCGGCCCTGAGATATCGTGAGGCTCAAATGACATTGAGGGCTGAGAGTCTAGTGCAGGAAATTATTATTGGAACTCCACAAATTTAAACCGATGAAAAAACATAAATAAATAAAAACATTCAGATTTTCAAGAGACCCGCTTTAAGTTCAGGGTTTCTGGCGGCTGTCACGCTCCAAATACGCTCCATCAACCACTTTACAAAGGTCAAGATTTTCTTTCAAACTGACCATGCCCAAAACGTCTCCAATATCAGTATTTCACTAACCAGTATTCCATGTGAAATTCGAAAGTAACTTAATGGTGTTATTCTTTTGATAAACATTTAAACATAGCTTCTCTTTTGACATTTGCGCTAAATATAATATTATTTCCGAAAACCTTAAATCTTTTAGCTTAATCTCTTTTAAAAAACAAATAAAGAAGGTCATCTGGGATAAAACTTTATAAAGGTTTATAAAAGTTTATAATAATTTATTCAAATTTAAAAAAGTCTTAAAAAAGTCTTAACTTCTAATAGGTTCATCTTGCCCTTTTAATTTCATGTCCTTTTCAATGTTATTTTCAGCCTGAATTCTGCCCAAGTTAGGGAATGCTACATATTTACATGCTTCAACGTTGGTTATAACAATTGCGGTATTGTCAATAGCAAAGAACCCTGGTTACTTATGTTAATATGTGCTATATTTATATTTTTATACTTTTTAAGGGCTCATAAGGGAGGAAGAACAATCTTTGTATTCTTACAATGACTGATCATGGGCCTATATCCAGTGATGGCATCCTAAATTTTCAGGAAGCGGTTCTATAAAGTCATGTGATATCTAGGAACCTATTCTGTATTTTTAAGAGTGAAAACAAATCACTTACTTTCATTAATTAAATATAAGGAAAAAATTTTAAGAGCGTATTATTAATAATCTATAAAATAAATATTACATTTGCAACACTGCAGGGCACGGCGCACGATTCAAAACTGAAGTCAGAGTAATTCATTTATTTTTAATAATTCTAACAACCGGTTCCCTAAGGTTTCAATAATTTTTAGAAACGGTTCGCGCGAACCGGCCCGAACTGGGTAGGATGCCATCACTGCCTATATCCAATATACAAACTATTATTATTGTTATTATTATTATTTGTAAAAAAAAAACTAATTATTTTAACTTGTACCTTGGATATAAATAAACAAATTAAAAATTAAAATTAAAATATGCTGACTAAAACTTTTTCATTTTAACAGCGCTGTAGACCTGCAAGGTAAATGACGTTATTTACACTGAAATTAAATTAATAGATGTGTTCAGAATAACACCATAAGTTCGTTACAACTAGAAGATGGCAACATCTGTATCATTATCTCAAGTTTTCATGATTGATATGAGTGTGAGCGAGCGAAACAAAACAATAATAACCATGATGTTATGTTCTATTTTAGACAGCCTATTCGTAACGCCAGACACAAATACAACATTTCACAAATCTTCAAATCATACAACATTATAATGTAGTGTAGCTAAATAGAAGCACGTAAACACAAACAAGCTAAAAACATTGGATAATAAAACTTCACTCAATAAATCTCCGGTCTGACATATATATGGCAACACTGTTGACAGACCCATATGATTTCTGGATAGCACCAACCTTCAAACGATACGTGTGAAAATTTCATGACATTCTGACAATAAGTTTAGAGGTTACAGTGGTTTTAGTGACTCCAGTTTTGTAATTTTCAAAAGATTGAATAAAAAAGAATTTCGTGTGTTGATTAAACATTGTTTTTTGATGGGAAAAAATATTGTTGAAGCTAAACAGTGGCTTGATAAGCGTTATAGAGAATCTGCACCAGGCAAATCAACTATTACTGATTGGTATGCTGAATTTAAATTAATTAATTAATTTTAATTTTTTTAATTTTAGGAACGTTGGAATGAATGTATCACTCTTGAAGGAGAGTATGTTGATGAATAAAGTCGAATTTCTAAAAAAAAAATAAATGTTTTTCTTAGTTAGACCGGAGACGTATTGAGCGACGTGGTATATTAAGTATTTTATAAATTAATTTTGTTCAACTGGAGTGTTTTGTGTTTTTTCTGTATCATTTAAAATGTTCCATCAAAAGGTAACATCCATCAATATTTTAAATGTTTAAATTTCATTTAAGGTATTAAATGAAGCACTTAATATGAACAAAGAAAAATGGTTTTCAAAAATTAGCTTTGACATAATTACAGCAAAAATTTATTTCGGTTGATCCCCTTCTCTGAATTTAAATTAATTAATTAATTTTAATTTTTTTAATTTTAGGATCGTTGGAATAAATGTATAAAGTCGAATTTCTAAAAAAAATGTTTTTCTTAGTTAGACCAGAGACTTATTGAGCAATATGGTAATAAAATTGAGACAAGACGAACCAAACAAAATTAATTTTGCTCGCCCAAAAAATATAATGTGTACCATGGCCAAAATGATCTTTTTGGCCACAAATAAGTATTAATCTACTATCAACATGTAATTAATTAAACACTTTAAAATAAACTTTCGATTATTTGAACAATTTTATTTTACGAGCACCCCTGGTTTCTTTATTAGTTCACATAACACCTACTTATATATATATATTTATAAATCGTTTATAATCATCTTCATCAATTAAAGTAATTTATATGTTTCTTCCGGTTTGCAGAACATTTTACAACGACTGACCAAACTCTCGACTGGTCAATTCATTAGCTCTGCATACTAAACAGAGAAAGTAAAGTTATGCATAATATATATGAATAACTGTGAAATAATCTCTAAAAAACACTTTGGTAATATAGCAAACTTATTTTTATTTGCAGCTCGAATTAAATTTGAAAATTAGTTTATTCCTCTTTCTGGAAAGTTGACAAAAACTGGGAACAATACATTCAACTAATTGTTGACAGACGCGAAACTTGGCCAAAAGAAATATACTACGTAGAATTAAACATCAGTTATATTAAACGGTTGTTTAATTAATTAACAATACAATAATTGAAATAAGGATCCGTGACAACAGAGTACTAGTCAAAAAAGAATGAAAATAATTGAGCTCTCATTGATAGACCTCAATTCATACTCAACAATGACACTCTTGAATATTGATTCAAGAGTATTATATAGGTGAAGCAAACAATTACAGTGGATAAGACAAGTGAAGAAGATTAAAACAAAATGACAAAAGGATGGAATGAGCAAGTGACAGAAGAATTACCTAGTATTGGTCTAGTAAATCTGGAGAAATAAGACCGGTAAACAGTGAGGAATCCTCGGAATAAACATAAATAAATCATAAGTTGACAGTAGAACTAGCGAGCATTGGTGTACAACAGAGATCCTCAACATTTTCGGACGATGACCATGTAAAATGTCTTAGATAAATGGCTGAAGAAAATAAGCATGTTGGAATTATCGATTAAAAAGAATTTTCCAGCTGCGACAGTGCATACGTACAGTAATACGAACATACTAACATTCATTTTTCTCCGGAGGTAAAATAATGTTATTAAAAAAAATCGATAAACATTTGTGCCTAGGACCCGAAGGTAATAAGGGCCTAACCCTGTATACTGTATGTCATGCAAAACAGAGCCGCAGTAAGGAAAACTTGCGGTAGGGGCAGAGCCGTGTTTTGGCGCCCTTGGCAAATAAAAACAAGGTTCTCATCTCTCAAAATTTAGGTGATGATCAAAAAAAAGGTCCTCGCCTTCGCAATGGCGCCCCTTAGTCAAGCTCGTCAGCGCCCTTTTCCTTAGTGCGCCCAGGGCCGTCGCCCCCTCCGCCCCCCACCTTACTGCGGCTCTGATGCAAAAAGTAAAAGAATGTATTAAATAATTTATATACAAATATTTATATTCAGAAATGGAAACATATTTGAAAAACTAGAAAAATAATATTAATATTACTCAATTAAAAACGAAAAAAATAATTTTTATATGCTAAAAAAAAAAAATCATAAGGAATATTGGCGAATCAGATATAAATTTCCTATGGGCAAGTTTCATCTTGTGGGCCGTAGTTTGGAGATATCTTTATAAAAAATACCTAGAAAAATACATTTAAATTGGAAGTGTCAGTGAAACAATAACCAAGCACAGGCTCACACACAAGATGGGATTTAAGGTCCGGACCCCCCCCCAAGATAAAAAGTTGTATACTTATTTAACTAAAATCAAGCAAATGAAAATAAAACACATTTTTTATTATTAAAATCAAAATTAAATTAATTTATAAGCCCGCTTCTCTTAATAGAAAATCAGTAATAAATAAGTATTTATTATGAATATTTTTTCAAAATGGACGCCTCCCCCTTACCATTTTACTATGTGTGCGCCTGAGCTAACAGTGCCCAAAAAGAGACTTTCAAATTAAATAAAGAACATAATGATAGTATCCGAGAAGACAACATAATAGATCATCTAACAGAAAGTCTAGTGAGTATTAGTATACAAGATATCTAGAAATACCTAACACTAAGCAAAGAAAAATAATAAAAATGAAAACCCTACCAACGTCAATAGATATTCCATAGTGAAAGAGCTAAGAGCCGAGTTAATATAGCTTGTTTTTCAAGTGGAGTTGCGTCCTAATACATAGTTAAAATTTCTGTTGTTATTTTAGTGCCAATTCTATCAACACTCGCCAATAAAAATATGAAAACAAAAACGAAAACTGACACAACCACATTAGAAAAATAGTTCTTGTTACAATTTGAATTTTAAATCCAATAATTTAATTTCACAAAACTAGAACTAAAAGTAAAGCTAGATTCGACTAAGTATTGTGTTACATTTCCATTTTAGTTATACACTTGTTGCGCACTGCAAACTATTAAAAATCGAATTAATGATTATTTAATCGGGGGTAAGAAAGGGCAATCATTGAGACAGGGATTGATAGTGTAGCGCAGTGTTTCTCAACCTTTTCTGGCATGGGACCCCCCGAAATTATATAAATATTGTCTGCGGCCCCCCTATATATCAAGATAGAAAGAACACGATTTTTCTCGAAAAGGCAACGTGTGAGCAAGTTGGGAAAATTTTTGAACTAAAATTTATACAAAACTTTAAATGGTAGCATTGAAATTTTCCGGAAGTACAGGATATTGAGGACAGTTTCGAATTGTTATATGGGAACGTATGTCATATTGAGTATCTTTGGATGGAGCTTTTCAAAAGAAACAACTTTTACTTAAACATTTGTTCAGTATCTTTAAGGTTGACAAAAACTATAATATATATGACGATTATATTCCCTACAACGACTTGAAAGTAAAGTAATTTTATTTACAAGTGTTAAAAGTGCCTTATATTTTGATATTCGCATCCTTGCTCTTGAATTATCTGTAGCTCGGAGAGTAATAAAATAAAATATAATGAAAAATATTGCACTTTTATGTCGTACCTACTTCAATGTACAACTTGAATTTTGATTGCTTTTGATCAGTTTGTTTAGCAAATGCCCATTTTACTCATTATAAAGTTAGCTAGTGACAACTTTAGAAAATTAATACTCCATTTAGTTCCGCTTAAACGTTTGAAATAGCCTGTAGCTTAAATTAGTTGTCAAAATAAGTAATAAGATAGAATAATAAATAAAATATTTATTTTATTTATGTTATGAAAGGTATATTTTTCTGAATATAAATATAAGATTCGTATTTATAAATATGAATAGAAATTTATATCTTGCAAGATTGAGCGCATTGCTATTATATTTTCATGTTTTGATCTTGTATGACTTCGCGGCCCTCCGACGAAGTCTTCACGGCCCCCCGGTTGAGAAACGCTGGTGTAGCGAACATTTAGAGTGCTTATTTTATCAGTGCAGTGGTTCTTAGCCGATGCTCCACAGAATTATAACTTAGTTGCTTTATATATATAAAATGTTATTGTTCAATGTTGAATCCAAAGGGATACTTAAGAAGAATACCGTCCCCTTGGATGACAAAAATTCCCCCCAATTTTTTTTTTTTTTATTCTACTCGGCTTAATCTACTCCATTCAGGGCTCATGTAGTAAACATTAAAAAAAGAAAAATCCCCTCCGGAGGAAAACCTTTGGGGGCAACACTGTTATTGTTATTTAGTTACAAATTTTTGCGCATAGCATCAGTGACTATACGCCTATCACAGCTTTACTAAAATGCGGAAGAAAATAAAAGAACATTACTTAGACATAAATAAATTTTAATAAAATGATATTGATTTTGGTATTCCCTAATGTTTTATAATCATAAGTGTTTCGCAACTTCGAAATGGTTAAGAACCACTGGATAAAAAGTGATCATATTATTTAGTTATTATTAGAGACCGGTAAAAATATGCAACGGTACTTTTGCCATAGGCGTGCTATTATAACTTTATTTTAACAAAAGACCAATAAAAAACAAAAGAATAAAACACTTGCACACCGCAATGAATTCTTATCTTAATAACGACACCTCATTATTTTGGGATTATATCCGAGATTGGTAATTCCGGTCACTCCTTTGCCATTGGTCAGTTTTTGATAAGATATTAAATTTTTATACGCTACACTATTTGTCAGCAGGGCACATTACAAATATATATATAATTACTAGAGTCCTGCAAAAATATGCAACGTTACTTTAGTTAGGTGTTTTTTGATAAATAGCAGCACATGTGTTATCTGTAGAAACAAAATGTAATTATATATATTTGTAATGTGCCCTGCTGACAAATAGTGTAGCGTATAAAAATTTAATATCTTATCAAAAACTGACCAATGGCCAAGGAGTGACCGGAATTACCTATCTCGGATATAATCCCAAAATAATGAGGTGTCGTTTTTAAGATAAGAATTCATTGCGGTACAAGTGTTTCATTCTTTTGTTTTATGTTGGTTTTTTGTTAAAATAAAGTTTAAAATAGCACGCCTATGGCAAAAGTACCGTTGCATATTTTTACCGGTCTCTATTTATTATTAATAATAATGTTTAATTATTTTTAATAAACAAAATCAGAAGTTAATTAAGTTTTTTAATCATTAGAACGTAATTATATTGTGGGTTTGTCAAGGTGCTTACAAACACCGATTTCACACTTGAAGCTCAACATTACGTCATGGTAGTGATTAATTAAGCTGAATACATACGACTGTATCCCAAACCCTGGCGATATACAGTCATGGCAGTTAGTAGAAATTAGTATTATTACAGTTTAAACGTATCCTCGTGGTTAAAGTTAAATTTATAATTAATGGTTTTAATTTTTTTTTTTTTTTTTGAAAAAATCTCACCTGTGTCTTTGAGCGATGTATCAGCTAACTCCATACCAGTTTGTTGTCGAGTGTAATGTTGTAATATCCATGACTTTAAGAATTACTCACAAACTGTAAATTTTTGATTTTAAACGTAATTTTGATATTTTTAAACTGGTTCAGTACTGGCGCATTAGGCCAATGGATGGAGCGAACTACTTTTCCACTGCCAAACCAACTAGACGGCCGAGAGCTATATTTAAGATCTGCTATTTTAAAAACACCAGTGACGTTAGGTTTTCGCTAGATTCGAGAGGTAGGAGGACAGGCTTAGCGGCTAACGGCTAGCGTCTGACTGCTAACGGCTTGCCGCTACGATTAGACGGTCACAAGAGCAAATTAACTATTTTACACATTGCATGCGAGAAACAAGAATGACAGTTTTCGGTGGGCCGGTTATTATACGCGGTTAACGAGAATTACCATATTTGGTGGGCCTTTACCACTATCACAAAAGCAATATTGGCAGGGTTGGCGCGAGGAGAGATTCAAAGTGCGCCCCGAAAAGAGGTCTCGCGATTTGAGCAGCGCCCTGGTATTTTAAATGTCCTTTGATTCGTCTTCCTTTTTTACCGACCGCCAACATATATAAGGGAGGTATTGTGATCATACAAATTTGGACGTTTCGAGATTTCGATGGATCTCCACGAATTGAGGTCCCTACATAACGTTTTGACTATTTTTAGCATAATGTCTGTCGGTCAGTCTGTCCGTCCATCCGTCTGTCTGTGTACACGTGCAGAGCAAACTCGGCTGAAAGGATTTTTATGAAACTTCAAATTATAGCTTCTGCCATCAATGGCACGAGTTTATTAACTTTTGGTAAAAATCAATTGACTAAAAATGGAAGTGTTGATTTTAAGATTTTTGCGAATATTTCACAACAGAAAAATATTTCGAAAAAAATTATTGAACAAAAGTTGGTATAAAAGCAATAACTAACAACTTTTATTTGAGACATTTTTCTATAAAACGAAAAAAATGTCTCAATTTTTGATGTCTGTCGGTCTGTTTGTCCGTCCGTCTGTCTGTCTGTCCGTCTGTCTGTCCGTCTGTCCGTCTGTCCGTCTGTCCGTCTGTCTGTGTACACGTGCAGAGCAAATTCGGCTGAAAGGATTTTTATGAAACTTCATATTTAAGCTTCTGCCATCAATGGCACGAGTTGATCAACTTTTGGTAAAAATCGGTTGACTAAAAATGGGAGTTTACTCGTGTCGATTTTAAGATTTTTGCGAATATTTCACAACAGAAAAATATATCGAAAAAATTTATTAAGCAAAAGTTGCTATAAAAGCAATAACTAATAACTTTTATTTGAGACGTTTTTTGATAAAACGAAAAATTTCGAATAATTTCTGTAAAATTTTTCGAAATTTTTTCCGTCTCAATTTTATCATATTTATATGTAATGTTTCCATAGTCATGATAAATAATATCTCTGTTAGAAAATATTAGGTCAAGTTATTTCTACTCAGCTGCTAGAATGTAATTTTTATAAGTACTTTATGATGGCGGTCGGTCCTGTGGTGGCCACAGCTGATTTTTTGTCATCATCCAGCTCTGCAAAATAACGCCTTTTCCTATCTGAACCCTTTCCCGCAAGATTACATGTTGACCCTGAGTACTGGGGTGAAATATAGCTCAGGTTTTAACTATCAACCCTTTATCAACGTCAACTAGTAGCTAAATTTATCCACTGCTGAAGCTCAAGTAACTATCGTTGTTGTGCGCGAAAAATCTTATCTAACTAACATTTACTGCTGAACATAAGCCACCCCATCACTTCATTTATTTTAATTTGACAATACTAAACTAGAAAATAATTGTACAAAAATTGATGTGAAGTATGAATTTTCACACATTGCAGGGTTTCGCAGGTATTTAGTAAGTGAATGATGATTATTTAGGATGCCAAAACAAATTTTATGTTAAAATATTTTGTTTTGTTAATTTTAATTCAAATGCCTAATACCATTATTTAGGTTTCTAAATATGTGCAGTATTTTTTTTTTATATATAGCAAGGTTCATTAAGATTTTGAAAATTGACTTCCATTGGTTGTTTCATAAGTCATAACTCCCCTCTCTGATTTCGTGTGTTCAATTTCAACAATTTTCATTGGTTATTAATTTACAATTTTAAAAATTAAATGCAACATTTGCCCAAATATAACAAGAATTCTGAAAAAATAATTTAAACAAAATAAAAATGCAAAAAAAAAACAAAAAAAAAAGTTGTCTAGAGACCGGAGCGAACCCTTGTTTGCAAATCAGAACGCGACTAACTATTACACTATAAAAGCATTCTGGCTTACTGTGTTACATAAGTTATTAAATATTCCATCCTTTTTATGTATTTAGATAGTTGGTAAAGTGAAATTTTGGAAGCACGAAGTGAGACAAGTGACAGAGAGGCAAGAGCTCAAATGGACAGATATTAAA